>CM022300.1:480781637-480890922 GCA_011799875.1 Thinopyrum elongatum | reverse complement strand
CCCCCCGGCCAAACCCTAACCCTACACCCGACCCCCCCTCCCCCTCGTTTTCTCCTCCCCCCCCATCTGGATCGGGCGCAGGCCGATCCGTCCGCCTGTCGTCGACGCCGCTCGCCGACGACCAGGAGTAGTTAGGAGGATCCCAGGCAGGAGGCCCTGTGCCTGTTCGATCTGTTGTATCCTGTTTGTGCTAGCCATCTTATGGCACCTTGTTTAACCTATGTTCTGTACTCAGATATTGTTGCTTCGCGCTGACTCGTCTATGTTCGAGCATTTGTATTCGAGCCTCGTGGCCCCTGGTTGTATTATGATGCTTGTATGACTTATTTATGTTTTAGAGTTGAGTTGTGAATCTTCGTGAGTCTGATCTTGATCGTACACGTTTGCGTGCATGATTAGTGTACGATCGAGCCGGGGGCGCCACAAGTTGGTATCAGAGCCGACTGCCTGTAGGAATCCCCCTTTCCAATTCCTTGGCCGAAGTTGAGTTAGACAAAGAAAACCGTTTTACTAACTTGGCTGTGTGGCTTACGGGCCCACATTGCCAACTGGGTGGGTATTAGGATCTTTATTCTCGTCTATATGGGACTCTGATCTCTCTTCTACTCGGGTTAAATGAAGGTTACTAATGCCGACACTTAGGATCTCGTAAATTCTGTCTACCCGGAGAGCTGGATATCTGTGCGATTCCCTGTCGTTGATCTGTTAGTCTGATAATCATTTTCCTTTCCATTTGTTTGTTTAACCTTTCTCTCCGAGTTGTGTTAAACCTCTTATTGTCGTTTGACAAACCTGAATTTCCCTATTTTCAGATGGACCGTTTGTTTCCACCGCGTCCTACGACACAGTTGTGCTTCGCACTTGGGCTCGTAATACCCCTGGGTTTCCAGCTGTCCTGATCGCTCTCATGACCCGACTTGGCTACCGTTGGTACCCTGAGTACTTGGTTTATGAGGTTTACCGCGAGTTCAACCAGGAACAGTACTATGCTGAAGTTCGGATTTATGATCAGCAGAAAACAACTAGACACCGAGCTACACCTTTTTCACGGATTAGGCGTGACGATGATGGATGGCAGTCCATGATGCCGCCTACTCCGCTGTCGTACGTCTACGAGGGGAGCACCTCTCTCTTTGTCAGGAAGAAGGATGGATCAAACCGATTGGTCCAAGATTACCGTCCTATAACCAAGCAACCATCCAGAACAAATATCCCCTTCCCGGATAAACGATCTGTATGATCAACTGGCAGGTTCATCAGTGTTCTCTTAAACTCGACTTAAGGTTGGGTTACCACCAGATTCGCGTTCGTGAAGAGGATATCCAAAGACCGCCTTCGTTACTCGATATGGCTCATACGAGTACACTGTATGTCATTCGGTTTAACCAATGCTCCCGCCACATTCTCCCGCCTGAGAATTATATCATGGAATACCTTGACAAGTTCGTCGTGGTTTACTTGGATGATATCCTAGTATACTCCAAGAACAAAGAGGAACATGCTGAACATCTTCGACTTTTCTGGAAAAACTTGAGAGCATCAACTATATGCTAAGTTTTCCAAGGTGAATTCTGGCTTCCCGAAGTAACATACCTTGGGCATGTCATCTCCAAGGATGGTATTGCCGTCAACCCGAGCGAGTGAGTTCAGGCTATTCTTGATTGGGCTCCTCCAAAGAACGTCAAGCAAGTTCGAAGTTTTCTCGGACTCGCCAGCTATTGCCGTCGATTTGTCGAGAACTTCTCCAAGATCGCCAAGCCCCTGACTAACCTGCTTCATAAAGGCGTAAGTTCGATTGGACGGAAAAGTGTCAGGAAAGTTTCCAGACGCTCAAAGACAAGCTGACTTCTGCCCCAGTGCTTGCCCCTCTGATTCCCAGAAGGATTTTGTCATCTATTGTGATGCATCCCGTCAAGGATTAGGCGGTGTCCTAATGCAAGACCGCAGAGTAATTGCTTATGCTCGCGTCAATTGCGTCCGCACGAAGAGAATTACCCAGTACATGACCTCGAGCTTGCTGCCGTCATCCATGCACTAAAACAGTGGCGACATTACCTTCTCGGTAATCGTTGCGAGATCTACACGATCATCAAAGTCTGAAGTATCTGTTCACTCAGCCAGACCTGAACCTCCGTTCAACAGAGATGGATGGAGGACCGTAGCGGATTTTAACTTGGGTATTTTATACCCCTGGCAAGGCTAATGTAATGGCCGATGCCTTGAGCCGCAAGTCTTATTGCAGTCACCTCCAGTTTCACGAAGTTCAATTCGCTTATTGAAGAATTCAGAAAGCTGAATCTCCACATTGTTCCTCCTGGAGCACTCGCTCCCCCTCCTGAAGGTTCCTCAAAATGAACCTCCACGTGTTTCCCAGGGTTCTCTTAATACCCTGGTTGCTAAACCAGATCTCGTGGACAGCATCAAGACGCTGCAGGGCTATGACTCTCAGCCCACAAGATTAAGCGCTATCTCGCTGAAGGAGGCCTTCGTTCTTCACTATTGATGATACTGGCACCTTGTTCTTTAAAAGTCGTCTAGTGGTCCCCTCTAAAGGTAACCTGGGTATGACTCAGGAGGTCATGCAAGAAGCTCAGACACTCCGTTGTCTATTCATCCCGGCAGTACCAAGATGTACCAAGACATCTGTCAAAGATTCTGGTGGTCAAACATGAAGCAAGACATTGCTCGCTATGTTGCTGAATGTGATGTTTGCCGTCGCGTCAAAGCAGAACATCAAAGGCCCGCCGGAACTCTGCAACCAATTGCTGTTCCTGAATGGAAGTGGGACCATGTCGAAATGGACTTTATCACTGGGTTTCCCAAATCGCAAGAAAGGTAATGATGCTATTCTTGTCGTCATTGACCGACTTTCCAAAGTTGCACATTTTCTAGCCGTCAAGAGACGATCACTGCTAGTCAGCTCGCACTCTCTACATGTCCAGAATTGTTTCACTTCACGGTATTCCACTGGTTATCAGTTCGACCGTGGCAGCTTATTCACTTCAAGATTCTGGGCAAGTTTCCAAGAAGCTATGGGGACTCATCTGTCCTTCAGCACCGCTTTTCACCCTCAGTCTCAAGGACAAGTTGAACGAGTCAACCAAGTTCTCGAAGACATGCTTCGAGCTTGTGTCATATCCTTCGGTAGGAAATGGGAAGAATCTCTCCCATATGCCGAATTCTCTTACAATAACAGCTATCAAGCCAGTCTGAAGATGGCCCCCTTCGAAGTATTGTACGGACGAAAGTGCCGAACCCCTCTGAATTGGTCAGAAACTGGGGAACGTCCACTCTTCGGTCCGGATATTATCCACTTGCCGAAGTAAGTTCGCGTTGTCCGCGAGCATTTGAAGACTGCTCAGTCACGTCAAAAGAGTCAGTATGACCGCAAACACAAAGATAGGTCTATCAACCTGGCAAAAAGGCTTATCTTCGAGTCACACCGATGAAAGGTACACACCGATTCGGGATCGGATCAAGGGCAAGCTAGCTCCTCGCTATATTGGTCCTTTCACTGTTCTTGAAAGGCGTGGTAGGTAGGGCATATCAGTTGGAACTTCCACCGAACCTTTCTCAGGTTCACGATGTGTTCCACGTATCGCAACTCCGCCGCTGCTTCAAAGCCCTATCCGCGGAGTAGATCACGAATTGCTTGAACTGCAACAAGACCTCTCTTATAAGAGCATCGGTCCGATTCTCGATCAAGCCGAGCGTCGCACACGCCAGAAGGTTTCAAGTTCCTCAAGGTTCAGTGGTCAAACCATTCTGAGGATGAGCCACCTTGGGAACGCGAGGATCGTCTTCGTGATGAATACCCGCTTTGTTTCCTTCTACCTCCTAAATCTCGGGACGAGATTTCTTGTAGTGGAGGAGATTTGTAAAACACCCCTGTATTAAGCTACAGAGATCACCCTTTTGATGAGGCCATGTCATCATGATTAATAGTGCACAATCATCATAGCTCATATTGCATTTCAACTCCTAAGTCAAATTCAAATTTGAATGAAAGTGGGATATAAAAGTTGTCCAACATAGAAACTAAAATGTCAGATAAATAAACAATATTCAGAGGCTATTCTAAAATTGAAACCAACATCATTGGAATTGAGATAAGTGACTCGAACAACTCAAACAGTGGATAAAGATAATATTAATAACCATTTATTAAATCTGAAATAAATATGGAATTATGTTTTGTCCAAACTAATTTAGGTGTGTTAAGGAATAATGCAATGGTATTTATGAAATAGGTCACACTTTTTACAAAAACCATTTGGGGCCTAAACATAACAGTAGAGAAAAGAGAATAAGAAAAGGAAAAAGAAAAGAAAAGAAAAAAAAAAAAAAGAGCAAACACCCCCCCCCCCGACTGGCCTCGGCCAGCAAGCCACCGGCGCCAGGCCGGCCCAGCCGGCGCCTACTTAGCCGGCCACCCCCCCCCCGGCCAAACCCTAACCCTACCCCCGACCCCCCCCTCCCCCTCGTTTTTTCCCCCCCCATCTGGATCGGGCGCAGGCCCGATCCCGTCCGCCTCGTCGTCGACGCGCTCGCCGACGACCAGGAGTAGTTAGGAGGATCCCAGGCAGGAGGCCCTGTGCCTGTTCGATACTGTTGTATCCTGTTTGTGCTAGCCATCTTATGGCACCTTGTTTAACCTATGTTTGTACTCAGATATGTTTGGCTTCCGCTGACTCGTCTATGTTCGAGCATTGTATTCGAGCCTCGTGGCCCCTGGCTTGTTATGATGCTTGTATGACTTATTTATGTTTTAGAGTTTGAGTTGTGATATCTTCCGTGAGTCCCTGATCTTGATCGTACACGTTTGCGTGCATGATTAGTGTACGATCGAGCCGGGGGCGCCCAAGGCGGTTTCGGCCCGATCCTCTCTGATCGGGGAGGAGGGGGGAGAGGGAGTGAGCGGGGGGTGAGTGGGGTGGGGTTGAGGCTAGGGTTTAGGGTGGGGTGGCGGCTATGTAGGCGCCGGCTGGGCCGGCCTGGCGGGACGATGGCTTGCTGGCACGAGGCAGTCGGGGGGGGGGGGTGGTTGGCGTTTTTTTTCCTTTTTTTTTTTTTTCTTTTCTCTTTCTTTTCTTCTATTTCTTTTCTCAGTTTAGTAAATGTTAAGCCACATTTTGAATTTTGCAAAACACAGGGACTACTCCAACAGATAATAGGTATTATCTACCACCACCAAAATAGTTTGGAGAAAAATAGGAGCTCCCACAATTTTTATAATAATTAAAATGCATTTATCCTCACTGTTTTAATTATGTTAGAGCCACCTAATATTTTATTATTTGTGGTTACAATTTTTGTATTGCCTCTGAATTATTTGCCATATATGAACATTTAGTTTCTGATTTTGAGCAACTTTTATTTTTCACTTTCATTTAAATTGAATTGACTTGGGGAGTTGAAATACAATATGATGCAAATGATGATCATGCACTGTTAATCATGCTGACGTGGCATAATCAAAATGGGATTACTGTAGTTAACCACTGGGGGTGTACAAAGAATATCCATATCAACAAAGTCCAAACATGATAAAACTTTAGGGAGATTTTTTGGAATATATTGTGAATTTTTGGAAGAAGAATCAACGCAAGACTGTGCCGAGGGGCCCCTAGGCACCAGGCATGCCAGGGTGCCCCGGCGCGCCCTGATGGGTAGTGGGCACTCGTTAGGCGGTTGATTGCACCTTCTTTCGCTGCTAAGAAAGATATTTATGGATAAAAATCCCCTCAGAATTTCAGTCTAATCGGAGTTACGGATCTCCGGGAATTTAAGAAACGGTGAAGGGCCAGAAAAACAGGAACGCTAAAACAAAAGAGAATAGAGAGGAGAGAGGAGGGAGAGAAGAGAGAGAGGAGAGAACCAATCTAGGAGGGGCTCTCGCCCCCTGCCTAACCAGGAGCCCATTGCGCACATAGGGGAACGTCTCCTCCCATCTAGGAGGGAGGCCAAGGAAGAAGAAGGAGGGGGGCTCTATCCCCATCTCTCCCGGCGGGCGCGCGTAGTGCTGGGCGGTGGCAAAGGATCGTGACGGGGAGCGATCTAGATCAACAACCTTGCTACATGTCAAACACCAAAGTCTTCCCCCCTCTATGCAGTGGGGTAACCTCTCTATCCCACTGTAACTTTACTTAAACATGGTGCTCCAACACTATATATTATTATCAAATGATATGTGGTTATCAGGATTTGATGATTGTTAGGATCTGTTTTGTCCTACAGGTTATTGATGATCATGATTGGTTTGAGTTGTATATTTTATTTTGGTGAGTCCTATGGTGCCCTCGTGTCACGCAAATGTGAGGGATCCCCTACTGTAGGGTGTTTGCAATACGTTCATGATTCGCTTATGGTGGGGTGGCTAGGAGTGACAGAAGCTTACGCCGTAGCTTAAAGGGGGTTGTTGTGTATGTGGAGTAATAGAGGACTTGAACTTAATTCTATGGTTTGGTTTTACCTTAATAATCTTTGGTAGTTGCGGATGACTTGCTAAAGTTCCAATCAAGTGCATATGATCCAAGTACGGAAAGTATGTTAGCTCATGCTCTCCTTCTCATATAAATTGTGCTAATAATGATTACCGTACACGTCTAGTTATCAATTACTAGGGACAAAATAACTTTCTGTTTGTGACAAAAAACTTTTCTTCTAAAAACAACTACTTTATGATTTCGCAAAGAGTACTAGCTCGTGTTTTCTTTCAAAGTGAGTTCTGCACACACTAACAACAATTAGTTTCATAACCTGTGTTTAGGTAATAGCAAACATAAGTTGCGTTAGAGTTTATCAGTGGCGATAGAACTTGAGGAAATTTGTTTCTATTACCTTTACTCCTATGGGTTCGACACTCTTATTTATCGAAAAAGGCTACATAACGATCCCCCAATACGTGTGGGTTATCAGACCTTTTTCTGGGCGCCGTTGCCGGGAAGCAGGGGAGGGGCAATAGCGTTGGTGTGAATATTCTCATGTGTGCTTTTTTGCGTTTATCACTAAATTAGTTTTTTTTCTACTTCTAATTGTTCTATCTGTAGTTATGGTTTATGGAACACGAAATAACCAAAAAATAGTTTGCTTTATCATGGAGTGTGGGACCCTATCCTAGAACCCTTGAGCTCGTGATTTGAAAAAATATTAAACACTACTTTATAATCCTGAGATAAACCCATTCAACTATGGAATGGGAGGGTATAACCTTGGATCAACGTGAATACTTTAGGATTATCACTTGCTCAAAAGGAAAAACTCTTTATGGGCATCAAATTTGATTATTTGGCATGGTAGCTTGGAATTTATGCGTTGAGATATCTTTAGTACTTGTTGCTCTAGGATGAACGGCTAAACACTCCCTTTTAATGTGAATTTTAATGATAAGGAAACCTTGGATTCTTATGCTTGAATTGTGTAGATTATGATTACTATGATGTGGAATGAATAGAAGATAGCTTGCTTTTAGAATGGGCTTAGAAATTGAATCTTTGTTTGTAAAAGTATGAAGATATGATGATGTTTTTATAGAAATGAAAATTTTGCTATATAAATATTGCTATGAGAATTATAATGACATATTGACTGATATTGATGATTTATTGATAAAGTGCTGATAACGTCCATTTTTGATCATGCTTGTTATATTGATATTTATCTGCATTATGGGCTGTTTATTACATTATATCACAATACTTATGCCTTTTCTCCTCTTATTTTATAAGGTTTACAGGAAGAGGGAGAGATGCCGGGCAGCGATGGTGGAATCTGGACTGGAAGGAAGAGAAATATATTAGAGACCTTTTCTGCACAACTAAAAGGTCCTGAACACTTCACAGATGAATTGATTTTGGAAATATATAAAATATTGGGCGAAGAAAGCCACCAGAGGGGGGCCACCACATCACCCAAGGGTGGGGGGCGTGCCATACCCCTTGGGCGCTTGCCCCTGCTTGTGGGCCCACCCTGGCAGGCCCCCGATGCCATCTTCTGCACTATATGGTGTGTTTTGACCTGAAAAAATCTGAAAAGGCTTTCGGGACGAAGCGCTACCTGTTCGAGGCGAACTTGGGTGGCATGGAACCAATCTAGGGCTCCGGCGGAGCTGTTCTGCGGGGAAACTTCCCTCGGTAGGGAGGAATGGGAAACAAAGCCATAATGTCCATCACCAACGATCCTCGACTTCGAAGATTTTCCCTCCTCCCCCCCCCCCCCCCCCCCCCCCCCCCCCCCCCCCCCCCACCCCCCCCCCGCAAAGCAACCAGGAGGGCAAAAAAGAGATAACAAAAAGAGGAGGAAAACATTAGCGATTGAAAGGAGGATAAAAGAAAAGGGAACGAAGAAAAAAAGACAAGTGGGTGTCAATCTCACCATCAAAAATTCACCAGCACCATATCCTTCAACACGCCTAGTAAATCTACGTAGATACCTAGATCTTGTCTCAAAAACCTCAGAATTGGTACGGGGGGTTGCTAGTAGTGGTTAATTACTCCTTGTAGTTGATGCTAGTTAGTGGGTTATCAGGTGAAGATCTTGTTCAGATCCTTAATGATAATTAATACTCTGTGATTATGAAACCTGAAGAGACTTTGTGAGTAGGTACGTTTGTTCCTGAGGACATGGGAGAAGTCTTGTTATTATAAAGTAATCATGTGATTTGGTACTCGTTCGATATTTTGATGAGATGTATGTTGTCTTTCCTCTAGTAGGGTGTTATAGCTATGAAACGGCGACTACAGATGACACTTCACCATGATTGGGCTAGGGAAGGAATTGGGACTAGCAATAAGTAAGAGATGGGTTTGACCTAGAGTGCATAGAAGATTTTAAACCATAGTGTTGCGTTGCTTCGTAAGGGCTGATTTGGATCCATATGTTCTGATTGAATCCTATGGTACTGTAGTTTATCTTAATTCTTCTTCGTAGTTGCGGATGCTTGCGGAGGGGGTTAAGGGGGTAATAATAAGGGGGAGGCTTGGCCCCTCAAAGGACAGGGCGGCACCCAAGCACCGGTCCAGCCCCACCATAATAAATTATCAAAGAGAGAGTTAAAGATAACGACACGAAAAAAAATCCCCATCATGAAGCAGGATGAAAAAATAACTGACAACAATTCATGGTCTCGGGAGCGCTTTGCTTTATATAGGAGTCGTCAGGCTTGTCCTTTGCTACAAAAAAGATTGGGCGCAATTCATGCACCTTAGTTACTTTTGGTAACTTGTACTCTGCTTACAAATTTATTTATCATGACACAGACTGGTACCGCTAATTTGTTCAATGCTTTGCAGAGAATACCTTGCCTAAAACACCGCTTGTATTTTCTTCTGACTCCTCGTTGGGTTCACACCTTACTTATCGAAAGGACCTTAACAATAGATTTCCCATATACTTGTGGGTCATCAAGACTCTTTTTTGGCCGACCGTTGCCGGGGAGTGTGAAGCGCCTTTGGTCAGGTGGAATTGAGTAAGTAAGGGAAGGAAAACCTTTATATAGTGTCTTGTGAAATTTACTGTCACTTGTCAATATATGGTAAAAGATAAAATCCTTTTGGGGGCGTTCGGGGTATCTTCACCTCGACCGGAAGAGCCCACAAGAGTGGCTCCTCAACTACTGCACATACTGAAATAATTTATTATGAAATTCTTCGGGTTTTATAATAGAGAGAAACTGCAAGCTAATCCTTATGCAGGAGAGATGGGAACCATTAAATCCTGATTATGCACCTAATCTATGGGATGAAAATTTGTGGATATTTAAGCTTGCATGTTTGCGCCCCCCCCCCCCCCCTGAAGCTGATGTCAAGAAGAGGGTCTTCCATTAATCTTTGAAGGGAAAGGCATTGACATGGTATAGGTAGTGATGATATTGGATAATGGAAAACTACAACCGTTTGTTGAAATTGGAATTTAATTAGAAGATTTATCCTAGACATCTGGTTCATCATGATACGGAAACTATATATATAATTTTTGGCCTCGTGAAGGCGAAGTATCGCTAAAGCTTTGGGGGAGGGTTAAAGTCAAATGTTACATTCATGCCCAATCATGAGCTCTCAAGAGAATATTATTCAGAATTTTTATGCTCGGCTTTTCGTAATGCATCAATCCATGCTCGAACTTCTTGTACTGGTTACTTTGATGAAGAAGGAATATTGAATTCACAATGGGGTTATTGGCAAGAATTAAATGCAACGTCTGAAGAGATGGAACTAGACGAAGGTAAGGAGTTCAGGTATAAAATTAAGTGTGATTGTGTGTAAATCTCTCATGGATACCGATGATTTTCGTGATTTTAAAGCAGCTAAAATATGACGTGACTCTGAGATAGTTAGCTCTCTCTGTAAACTTTTGCTTACTCATGTTTGATTTCCTAGGAGCACAAAGAAGATGGTGTAGTACAATGAATTCCTCCCATGAAGTGAAAGTAGTAGAACCATATTAAAGCTGTGAAGAAGAAAAACTATTCTTAAATGTTGATCCTATTGTCCATATGCTTATATTGAGAAACAACCGTTACTGTTTAGAATAAAGGATCATGCTAACTTCAATTGTGGTGTCGTAAGAGTATTACTAGATACCTACACCCCCTGAACAAAATTAACGTTGTGATGAACCTAGTATGCTTTGGTTTTAAAAAGATCTCTTGGTTGATAAATATGAGGGGACATGGTATTTATTTCTGTGTGTGATGAAGACTGCTAGGATTGCTTAAACTTTTCTGTTTCTTTTTCCTTTTCTTTATTCTCTTTTCTCTACTGTTAAATGTTTAGGCCCCAAATGGTTTTTGTAAAAAGTGTGACCTATTTCATAAATACCAGTGCATTATTCCTTAACACCTAAAATTAGTTTGGACAAAACATAATTCCATATTTATTTCAGATTTAATAAATGGTTATTAAATATTATCTTTATCCACTGTTTGAGGTTGTTCGAGTCACTTATCCAATTCCAATGATGTTGGTTTCAATTTTAGAATAGCCTCTGGAATATTTGTTATTTATCTGACATTTTAGTTTCTATGTTGGACAACTTTTATATCCCACTTTCATTCAAATTTGAATTTGACTTAGGAGTTGAAATGCAATATGATGCTAATGATGATTGTGCACTATTAATCATGATGACATGGCCTCATCAAAAGGGTGATCTCTGTAGCTTAATACAGGGGGTGTTACACCGCCGATGCCGTTCGACCCCGTCGGAGACCCGCCTCCCGCCTCCCGTCTCCTCCCGCACGGCGCCCGCTCCCCCTCGACCCGTACTGGATCGGGGGCTTGACCCCGACGACGACGCCATACCCGGCGCCGCCCCGCCGCCACCGCGGCTCGCCACCTCGACGCGTCGGGTCGTCCCCGTCCTCCTCCCGGCCTCGACCTCGCCGACGGACGCCGCTCGCCGGAGCCGCGTCGCCTCGCCTCCTCATCTCTCCTTCATCGGCTCCGTCGAGCCTCGCTGACCCCCTACTCGGCAACGGCCGTGAGCGCCCCCTCCATCTCCCCTCTCTCTCCGTCGTCCCGAGCGCTACCGCGCCTGCACCGGCCCCGCTCGCCGCGCACGCGCTCCGCCCGCCGTGCTTGCTTGCTGCTCGACGTGCTCCGCTCCCGCACCCCACACGTGGTCACCCGTGGCCGCGCCCCTCGTACCGCTCACCGCCTTCCCCTGCACCGCCACAGCCTCGCCTCGCCGTGGCCTCGCCGCTGCCACGGCAGCGCCGCACCGGCGTCCCCTCCCCTCGTCATGGCCCTGACTGGCCACGCCCAGTCCAGGCGCCCGCACCCGCGCGCCCGCCAGCGCCCGCTCCAGTGGCCTCCTGGGCCACTGGCATGTGGGGCCTGCCCCTGTTAAACGTTAAAAATAAATAGATAATTAATAATAATAATTAAAATAATAATTAATTAATTAATTAAAGAATTAATTAACTTAATTAATCCTGATTAGATTAACCTAATCACTAATTAAATTAACTAAACCCTAATTAAACCAAACAGTGAATGACAGGTGGGACCCACTGGTCCTGACGTCACAGTGACGTCATGATGACGTCACCCTGTTACTGTTTCGGATAATGTTGATTTAATAAATTAATTAATTTCCAGAAATTAATAAAAACTTTAGAAAATCATATAAAATAATCCGTAGCTCAGATCGAAAAACTTTGTACATGAAAGTTGCTCAGAACGACGAGACGAATCCGAATACGCAGTCCGTTCGTCCTTCACATGTCTCTAACTATCAGAACATGCAACCGTTCCCCTCCGGTCATCTGTCTGACAAATGTTCGGAACCGGGAAAACATTCCCGGATGGATTCCTCCTTCCTCAGTGACGTGCAACCATATGTTAGGACACACCCGGCACTGCGTATTGTCATGTCGTACTTTGTGTTGCTCTTGTTTGCTTTATATTTATACTGTTTCCTCCCCCTCTTCTCTCTCGATAGAGCCCGGTGCCGACGCAGCTCCGGTGATTGGTTCCAGTACTGACGACCTTGCCTGTGCCGCCGAGCAACCAGGCAAGCCCCCCCCTTTGATCATCCCGATATCGCCCATTCTATATTCTCATGCTTGCATTAGAATTTGCTACTGTTACTGTTTGCTCCTATTCTGATGCATAGCCTGTTTATTGTAACCTGCCATTGATACTTACCTGCTTATCCTAAACTGCTTAGTATAGGATGGGTAGAGACCCACTAGAGGACCCCACTTTGATCCTTGTTGCCCCGCTGGATTATCAGAAGACCCGATCAACGGGATTGAAGACCAGACCCCGACACCGCACATCACCCCCCCTAGTTGTAACGACACTGCAGCGTTACTATCAAGTGCCGAGGGTGAAACCTCTTGTAGCACTTCTGATGTTAACTCTGTAGAGAAGCTATTCGGTCGTGGTCATCGAGGGTGGTTCCTCCTTCTCCACTTCCGATACGACCCTGTCGTGCAACACCTCAAGTGTGAACTCATCGAGGGTGATTCCTCCTACGTTCATCTTGGTAGTTACGTCGGTAGGAATCCAACGAGGGTGATACCTCGGATTCCCCTGATGTTATGGACACACGGATACTTGGACTTTACAATGTTACTTGGAAAGGCGGGTCGACCCTGAGGGGTACCCGCGTGTGATGTGAAGACGGGTTGCCTGTATGGTGCCCGAGTAGTGAATACGAGGCGCGGCCGGGCATTCTTAGCCCTTGCCGCAAGTCCTCGAGACGGGGCGACGGGGTCACATCTTTCGTGAGTCTCTGCTCGTTTCCGCAAGCCCTAGTCCATTAACGATTTGGATATTTGATCCGAGCAGGCCTCTGGTCTGATAGCACTAACCATCACGTGGGCATAGTATGGGCGTTCTGCATCGTAGCATCAGCCGAAAGCTCTGTCAGACGTCTAGTTCAGCCTTGCGGCCGGGACAGACCGGCGCCCCCCTGGTGCCTGGCTTCCCCCTGCACGCAACGACTCGGAGTGCATAGGGCGATGGCCCAAGACCTCTGAGCGCTTAGGATGTAGACCGACGGGGACCTCTCTGCTGAGCTGTAGGTAGGGTTGCGATGTGTCGTTTGGCCGAGGCCGGGCATGACCCAGGAAAGTGTGTCCGGCCGAAGTTAATCGAGCGTGTTGGGTAAGTTGGTGCACCCCTGCAGGGAAGAACACTTCTATCGATAGCCGGTCCTACGGTAAAGGACACTCGGAGTTGTATCCCGATCGATACAACTAGAACTGGATACCTGTGACGAGACCTGGATACTGTATGGCTCTGGGATTGCTTCTCGCAGGGAGTCGAGAAGGGATCTCTGGGCGAGGTTGATGACTTTATGGCTCTGGGATTCCTTTCTCGCAGGGAGTCGAGAAAGGATCTCTGGGTGAGGTTGATAGTATTACTACTATATTATACTATGTTTGTTCTACTCTCTCCTATTGCTGCAAGACCGCTGAAGATGCTAGTCTTCGATAGGACTAGGCCTTCTCACTATTCTGGCATTTCTGCAGCCCAGTCCACATATACAGCCTCCCTTTGATAATGTTGCATATGTAGTGTAGATCCTTGCTTGCTGAGTACTTCAGAGTACTCACGGTTGCTTTTCTTTCTTTTTCCCCCATATCAGTTCGTCGTGACCAGATGACGGAGTCGCTGAAACAGCTACCCCCGCCGACGATCGCTACTACTACCCCGAGGATGGATTCTTCTACGAGCTTGCCGACGACCAGGAGTAGGTTCGGAGGGTCCCAGGCAGGAGGCCTGCGCCTTTCGATCGTAGTGTTTTATTTTGCCCCGCCTTCCTAAAGGCCTTTCTGTTTCTCTTTCATATCTGTACTCAGATAACTGATGCTTCCGCTGATGCTTGTATGCCATCGAGCTATGTATTCGAGCCCTCGAGGCCCTGGCTTGTAATATAAAGCTTGTATGACTTTATTTATGTTTTAGAGTTGTGTTGTGATATCTTCCCGTGAGTCCTTAGGCTTGATCGTGTGCATTTGCGTGTATGATTAGTGCACGATTAAGCCGGGGGCGTCACATCTGCGAAACAAAAAGCATGCAATAAACAGGAACTGGCACTGGGCAGTGGATCAATATGTTAGTCCAATAAATCATATAAATTGTTGCCAAAAGTATGTGAAAGTTGTATAATATTGGCATGGAACAATAAAAAATTATAGATATGACGGAGACGTATCAGGCTTCACCATAGTTGAGATAGTGAACCATCGCATACATAAGAGGGTGCCAAAGATGGATGATCTTCTAGGGGGTCACGCGTATTGACAAAGTTTAGTGTGGGGCTAGAGATTTTTAATTAAGTCTCTTGTTTCACACACCCTGAAACTTAATCCAGCATAAAAAATCATCACCTAAATTGTGGATGTAGGTAGCTAGTATTACTTGTTAAAACTGGTTAACCGCGTAAATAAAAAAAATATAAATCCGATTAGAGGACGTCTAACTTGGTTTTGCAGGGTATGCATATGATGTGGTATAGCCTTCGTCATGATAATGAGTTTATGTATGAGATGGTTATATGTTGTAATGTTAAGAGGCCTGCGCGTCACAGCATGATGGCTGGAGCCACGAGATTGCCATGTTAATGTAAAAATCGTAGAGGTAGCCTACAGATTACAGGTGACGATGGCAACCGTACACGGAGGACCCAGACAAGGAGAAGGTGTACATGGCACGGACGAGGAGCAATAATTTCATGCCATGGCAGAATTTCTGAATTTAGTGCCATGACAATGTTTTATGAAATGATCACCATGGCAACATTTTCTGAAATTGCCGCCACGACAACGTTTTTGAAATGGTTGCCACAGCAATGAAATATTGGCCATTACGATGCTTCAACAGAATATTGAAGATGATCACTGAGATTCCTGGCGCCCAGGGCTATACCATATCATGCTTTTATGAACTGCCTGAGATGTTTATCCCTTTATTGTTTGCATCCTTTGATTGCGTAGTAGTCAATTATTAGGGTGATCTCTCACAGTTAATATCAAGTCATAAGGTGCTCTTCCCAGTGTTGCAATCGTCTATAACACGTAGCGTTCCGGAGTGCGTCATGTTCACATGAGTACAAATGGGGCGTGAGGTGTAAAATGGGACTGGTCAGACCATGTTGGCAGATAGCACTCAATTGTCTTGAAGCTCTAGCAGAATCGTTCTGAGCTCGGAGCACAAAGCATTGAAAGATGAACAAGAATCATATGGTGATATGATCAGCAATAGTTTGCCCACCGATCAAAATTCTCGTCATCAGTAATGTGCACATCAATGGCTGAGAACTAGATTTGGATCTTGAGTCTCTCACAATCAATTATGAGAGATATTGATATGAGTGGGAGTGCACTTTATTTATTGTTAAATTAACAAACTTAGTGCAAGGTTTAATTATGAAAATGTCTAAATGAATTTTCTGTCTGCCGTTGTAGATCAATGGCTCACAATATGTTCAACTTAGCCCCTATATTAGAGAAAGAAAACTTGGTTGCTAATGGTGGAAACTATGCGGATTAGATCCGGAACCTGAGATTTATTCTCAGGAGTGCTAAGAAGGAGTATGTGCTGGATCAGCCCCTAGGTGATGCTCCCGGAAAGGATGCACCGCGAGAAGAAGTTGTTGCTTATGCTGCTGGTAGTGATGACTATGATTCAATCCAGTGTCTCATGTTAACTTGTATGGACCCTGAACTACAGAAGCATTTTGTACGATCCACTACTCAATTCATAATTGGGTCACTAGAAGTCCTGTACAAGAAGTAGGCAAGGACCGAATGTTTTGAATTAACCAAGGCCTTGATTGAATGCAAGATGAAAGAGGGTTTCTCAATGAGTGAGCACATAGTGAAGCTTGCTGGCTATGTTGATAGACTGGCTTCTCTAGAATTTGGAATTCCGCTGACACTCGGTACAAATATTGTGCTTGCTTCACTCCCACCATCTTATGATGTCTTTATCATGAATTACAACATGAATGGGATGGAGAAAAGTGCAAATGAGTTGTTTGCTATGCTCAAAACTGCAGAAGCTGGAATGCAGAAAACAAGACATTGTTGATGGTCAACAAGACCACCAGTTTCCAGAAGAAGGGCAAGTCCAAGAAGAAGAAATCTACTAAAGCCGGTAAGACTAAGTCTCAGAAGAAGAACAAGGGCGGAGCCTCTAAAGAGACTGAATATTTCTACTGCAAGCAAAAGGGACACTAGAAGCATAACTGCAAGAAGTATTTGGAAGATAAGAAGAACGGTTCTTCCAGTAAAGGTATAATGGTTATACAAAGTTAATGTTATTCTACAAGTAAATTTCTGTATGTCATGGGTATTTGATACTAATCAGTTGCTCATGTTTTGCTAACTGATTACTTGTATCTGCGTTGGTATTTCTCCGAAGAGGAGAGGACGATGTAGCATAGCAACGGTAAGTATTTCCCTCAGTTATGAAACCAAGGTTATCAATCCAGTAGGAGAACCAAGCAACACTATGTAAACGGTACCTGCACACAAATAACAAATACTTGCAACCCAACACGTAAGAGGGGTTGTCAATCCCTCCTCGGTAATAAGATAGATAAAATTGTATGAGATTGGATAAATAGATCTAGCGAAAACACAAAATAAAATAAGTAAAGAAAAAGTGCAGCAAGGTATTTTTGGGTTTTTGGAATAATAGATATGAAAACAATATGATAAAAGATAGACGCGGGGGCCGTAGATTTCACTAGTGGCTTCTCTCGAGAAAATAGCATACGATGGGTAAACAAATTACTGTTGGGCAATTGATAGAAGAGCAAATAATTATGATGATATCCAAGGCAATGATCATGTATATATGCATCATGTCCAAGATTAGTAGACCGACTCCTGCCTGCATCTATTACTATTACTCCACACATCGACCGCTATCCAGCATGCATCTAGTGTATTAAGTTCATGGAGAAATGGAGTAATGCAATAAGAACAATGACATGATGTAGACAAGATCTATTCATGTAGGAATAGACCCCATCTTTTTATCCTTAATAGCAACGATACATGTGTGCCTCGCTACCCCTTCTGTCACTGGGTGAGGACACCGCAAGATCAAACCCATCACAAAGCACCTCTTCCCATTGCAAGAAAAATCAATCTAGTTAGCCAAACCAAACCAAAGTTTCGGAGAAGAAATACGAGGCTATAACAATCATGCATATAAGAGATCAAAGAATACTCAAATAATATTCATAGATAGAACTGATCATAAACTCGCAATTCATCGGATCCCAACAAACACACCGCAAAAAGTCATTACGTCAAATAGATCTCCAAGAACATCGAGGAGAACATTGTATTGAGAATCAAAAAGAGAGAAGAAGCCATCTAGCTACTGCCTACGGACCCGTAGGTCTGTGGTAAACTACTCATGCATCATTAGAGGAGCACCAATGAAGATGATGAACCCCTCGGTGATCGTGTTCCCCTCCGGCAAGGTGCCGGAATAGGGCTCTAGATTGGATCTCGTGGTTCTGGAACTTGCGGCAGCTGGAATTGTGTTTCGTTGACTCTCCTAGGGTTTCTGGAATATTTGGGTATTTATAGAGCTGAGAGGCGGTGGAAAGGACCTTCGTGGGCCCCACTACCCATCAGCGCGCGAGGGGCCTCTGGCGCGCCCTGGTTGGTAGTGGGCCCCACGGGCCTCCCCTATGGTACTTCCTTGGCTCCCAAGTTGTATTCTAGGCAGAGAAAAAATCTCCAAAAAGTTTCATGGCATTTGGACTTCGTTTGTACTGATATTCTGCGAAGTAAAAAACAAGCAAAAAACAGCAACTCGCACTTGGCACTATGTCAATAGGTTAGTCCCAAAAATGATATAAAGTTGCTATAAAATGAATGTAAAACATCCAAAAATGATAATATAACAGCATGGAACAATAGAAAATTATAGATACGTTGGAGATGTATCAGCATGCCCAAGCTTAATTCCTGCTCGTCCTCGAGTAGTTAAAGATAAAAACAGAATTTTTGATGTGGAATGCTGCCTAACATGTTCATCACATATTCTTTTCTTTTGTAGCATGGACATTTGGACTTTTAGATGATTCAAAGCAATAGTCTATATTTGACATGAAGATTTCAATACTAAAGCATATCAACAAGCAACCATGTCGTTCAAAATATCAACACTAAAGAAAGCTATCCCTAGCCCATCACGCTCAATCATTGATCCATTCATGAAACACACTCGAATATTAGCTACATCCAATGTATAAGTATGATCATAGTGCTCCCTAGTTGGTGCTTTATAAGAGAATATGGAGACACAAATAAAAATAAAAATTGTGTAAAGTAAATAGATAGGCCCTTCGCAGAGGGAAGCATAGATTTGTAGAGGTGCCAGAGCTCAAAGCATAAATTGAGAGATAAAATATTTTGAGAGACATGCTTTTCCCGTCAACGAAAACGACCGAGTAATTCCCAATACTTTCCATGCTAGATACATCATAGGCGGTTCCCAAACATAAAATAAAGCTTATTCCTTTTTCCACCATTCTTTCACAATCTATGGTTAGCCGTATCCACGGGTGCCTTCCATACCAACACTTTCCAAGGAATTTATTATTTCACAACATAAAGTAAATTTCTTTTTCTTTTCGGGACTGGGCAACCCTATTACCGCCACACTCTCATGCAATGACAAGTGAATAAAAACTCATCTTGAGAATAACACATCTAGCATGGAAAAATATTGGCCACCCCCTGCCGCTTCATGAGCGGTACATGCACACAAAAAGGAAATTCATTTTGAAAATTAGAGTTGGCACATACAAATTTACTTGGAACGACATAGAAATACCGCATATAGGTAGGTATGGTGGACTCATATGGCACAACTTGGTTTAAGGATTTTGGATGCACGAGTAGTATTCCCACTTAGTATAAGGAAAGTCTAGCAAATAGATTGAGAAGCAACCAACCAAAAAGCAAAAATTCGCATAAATGAGCATTAAGCATAACTAATACCAAATAATGCACCACAAGTAGGATGTAATTTCATTGCATAACTATTGACTTTTGTGCTTGCATAGGGAATCACAAACCTTAACACCAATATTCTTACTAAAGCATAACTACTCACCAATATGACTCACATATCACTATCATCATATCTCAAAACTATTACAAAGAATCGCGTTTATTTTGTCCAATGATCTTTCATGAATTTTTTTACTATATCCCTTTTGGATATCTATCACTTTGGGACTAAATTAATATATTACCATTGCTTTTGACAAGCTCTCAAACAAATTTATGTGAAGAACATGAGCATAAATAATTTTTTCCTTCTCTCAAAATAATATAAGTGAAGCATGAGGGAATTTCTTCAAAAATTTACTAACTCTCAAATTAATCTAACTGAAGCATGAGAGTATTTCTTCAGAAAATTAAAGCACCACCGTTCTCAAAAAGATATAAGTGAAGCACTAGAGCAATTCCATAGCTCAAATTTTTTTAAGTGAAGCACATAAGCAATTCTAACAAATCATAGCATCATTATGGCTTTGTCAAATGGGTGTGTCCAACAAGGATGATTGTGACAAACTATGAAGAAAAGCAAGCAAAGACTCATATAATACAAGACGCTCCAAGCAAAACTCATGATATGTGACGAACCAAAATATAACTCTAAGTAAAATTACCGATGGTTGTTAGAATAAAGACGGGATGCCTTCCGGGGCATCCCCAAGCTTAGTTGCTTGGTTCTCCTTGAATATTACCTTGGGGTACCATGGGAATCCCCAAGCTTAGGCGCTTTTCACTCCTTATTCCTTCATTCATGGAGATGTCACGCAAAACTTGAAAACTTCAATCACACAAAACTTAACAAAACCTTCGTGAGATCCGTTAGTATGAGAAAACCAATCTTTGCTTTAAGTACTATTGCAAACCCATTCATATTTTGTTATTTCATTATACCTACTGTATTCTAACTTTACTATGGCTTATACCCCCCGATACAATCCATAGATTCTTCAAAATAAGCACACAATGCAACGAAAACAGAATCTGTCAAAAACAGAACATTCTGTAAAGACTCAAATTTTACTCATACTTGTGTAACTCCAAAAATTCTAAAGCCTTAGGATAACAGAGGAAATTTGTATATAAATGTTTCGTAAAAAAATCAGAATTTTTTGTCGCTTCTGTGAATTTAATAATTTTTGCTACTGTACGCAAAAGTTTTTGTTTTTCAATAGGATCAAATCAACTATCACCCAAAGCTATCCCAAAGGCTTAACTTGGCACAAACACTAATTAAAACATAAAAACACAATCATAACAGAGGCATAATTGTGTGAACACACAAAAATAGAAATAAAAAGAGAAAAATGATTTTATTCATTGGGTTGCCTCCCAACAAGCGCTATCGTTTTATGCCCCTAGCTAGGCATAATGCATAGTTTCAAGTATTGTCATCTTTGGTTTTTTCCGCATAAGTTTCCCTCATGATTGATTCATATGGTGGCTTAATTTTTGTTCTAGGGAAGTGTTCCATACCCTTTCTTAGTGGAAATTGAATCTTAATATTACCTTCTTTCATATAAACCACGGTACCTATAGTTCGTAAAAACAGTCTACCAAGTATTATGGGAAAAGACGGATTGCAATCAATATCAAGAACAATAAAATATATGGGCACATAGTTCCTATTTTCAAGAATAAGAACATCATTAATTCTTCCCAAAGGTTTTTTAATAGTAGAATCCGCCAAGTGTAAATTAAGAGAACATTCTTCAATATTGGTAAGACCAAGCACATCACATAGAGATTTAGGAATTGGGGAAACACTAGCACCTAAATCAAACAAAGCAAAGCACTCATAATTTTTTATCTTGACTTTAATGGTAGGTTCCCATTCATTATATAATTTTCTAGGAATTGAAATCTCTAATTCCAACTTTTCTTCTAAAGCTTTCATCATCGCTTGTACAATATGTTTAGTAAAAGCTTTATTTTGTTCATAGGAATTGGGTGAATTTAACATGGATTGCAACAAAGAAATACATTCAATCAAAGAGCAACTATCATAATTAAAATCTTTGTAATCCAAAAGAGTGGGCACATCACTAGTTAAAGTTTTGACCTCTCCAAACCCACTTTTATCAATTTTTTCAACAAGATTTTCACCCTTCGAATTATGGGGACGCCTTCTAGCTAAAGTTGACTCTTCTTCAGTACCTTTATCATCAAGTTTAATATTACTAAACAAGGAATCAATAGAAGAAACACCAATCATTTTAAGATCTTCATCATTATTATGAAAGCAATCGGTAGAAAACGCTCTTTCTAAAAATTCTCTTTTAGCTCCAAGCATAGCGGTTCTTGTCTTAATTTCATCCATGAAAACATATAAAGCTTTAATTGATTCATGAACATCAACCTTAGGTGGAAAATTTTTAATCTTGAAATTTTCTACATCGTGTGAAATTCTATCAATGCTTCTAGACATATCATCAAGTTTACTCAATTTTTCTTCTATCGTAGTATTGAAAACTTTTTGAGCCTTGATAAATTCTTTAATTTTACTATCAAGATCAGAGGGGTTCCTATTATTATTGTAAGAAGAATTACCATAATTATTTGAGGAATTTCCAGGAAAAGGCCTAGGATTAAAATTACCTCTATAAGCATTGTTATTAAAATTGTTTCACGAGACAAATTCACATCTACGGGATCACCGTTTTGCTCAATCAAAGTAGACAAATGCACATCATTAAGATCAATAGGAGAATTTTTCCTAGCAAGCAATTTCATAAGAGCATCAACCTTTTCACTCAAAGTACTAATTTCTTCAACCGAGTTAACTTTTTTACTAGTAGGTGCTCTTTTGGTATGCCATTGTGAATAATTCGCCATGATATTATCTAGAAATTTAGTAGCTTCACCCAAAGTAATCTCCATAAAAGTACCACCCGCGGCGGAATCTAAAAAAAATTCTAGAAACAAAATTCATTCCGACATAATTTTTTTGTATAATCATCCAAAGATTTAAACCATGAGTAGGACAATTTCTTAGCATTAATTTCATTCTTTCCCAAGTTTGCGCAACATGTTCATGCTCAAGTTGCTTAAAATTCATAATTTGATTTCTAAGGGAAATAATTTTCGCGGGCGGAAAATACCTAGTAATAAAAGCGTCTTTGCACTTATCCCAAGAATCGATACTATTGCAAGGCAAAGAAGAAAACCAACTTTTTGCACGATCCCGCAAATAGATAGGAAACAATTTTAATTTCACAATATCATTGTCCACATCTTTTTTCTTCTGCATATCACACAATCCTACGAAAGTGTTTAGATGGGACGTGACATCCTCATTAGGAGTACCGGAAAATTGCTCTTTCATAAAAAGGTTCAACAAAGCGGCGTTAATATCATAAGACTCCGCACTAGTGGCAGGAGGAGCAATCGGAGTACTAATAAAATCATTATTATTAATATTGGAAAAATCACACAACTTGGTATTTTCTTGAGACATCATAACTACGTAAACAAGATCACACACAAACAAAAAGATCGAACGAGAAAAAGGAGACCGAAAAAGAAGGCAAATAAAAAGGCAAATATTTTTGTGAAGTGGGGGAGATGAAAATGAGAGGCAAATGGCAAATAATGTAAATTACAAGGAGATGAGATTTGTGATTAGGAACCTGATAGATGTTGATGATGCCTCTCCGGCAATGGCGCCAGAAATTGGCAAGTTGACGGGAGACTACCTTAACTTGATCCTCCCCGGCAATGGCGCCAGAAATTCTTTCCTGATTGCTCGTATCTGCGTTGGTATTTCCACAAAGAGGAGAGGATGATGCAACACAGCAACGGTAAGTATTTCCCTCAATTATAAAACCAAGGTTATCAATCCAGTAGGAGAACCAAGCAACACTATGTAAATGGTACCTGCACACAAATAACTAATAATTGCAACCCAATGCGTAAGAGGGGTTGTCAATCCCTCCTCTGTAATAAGATAGGTAAATTTGTATGAGATTGGATAAATAGATCTAGCAAAAACACAAAATAAAATAAGTAAAGAAAAAGTGCAGCTAGGTATTTTTGGGTTTTGGAATAATAGATCTGAAAACAATATGATAAAAGATAGACCCGGGGGTCGTAGATTTCACTAGTGGCTTCTCTCAAGAAAATGGCATACGGTGGGTAAACAAATTACTGTTGGGCAATTTATAGAAGAGCAAATAATTATGAAGATATCCAAGGCAATGATCATGTATATAGGCATCACGTCCAAGATTAGTAGACTGACTCCTACCTGCATTTACTACTATTACTCCACACATCAACTACTATCCAGCACGCATCTAGTGTATTAAGTTCATTGAGAAATGGAGTAATGCAATAAGAACGATGACATGATGTAAACAAGATCAATTCATGTAGGAATAGACCCCATCTTTTTATCCTTAATAGCAACGATACATCCGTGCCTTACTACCCCTTCTATCACTGGGTGAGGACACCGCAAGATCGAACCCATCACAAAGCACCTCTTCCCATTGCAAGAAAAATCAATCTAATTGGCCAAACCAAACCAAAGTTTCGGAGAAGAAATACAAGGCTATAACAATCATACATATAAGAGATCAAAGAAGACTCAAATAATATTCATAGATAGAACTGATCATAAACTCGCAGTTCATCGGATCTCAACAAACACACCGCAAAAAGTCATTGCATCAAATAGATCTCCAAGAACATCGAGGAGAACATTGTATTGAGGTTCAAAAAGAGAGAATAAGCCATCTAGCTACTGCCTACGGACCCGTAGGTCTGTGGTAAACTACTCATGCATCATCAAGGAGCACCAGTGAGGGTGATGAACCCCTCGGTGATCGTGTTCCCCTTCGGCAAGGTGCCGGAATAGGGCTCTAGATTGGATCTCGTGGTTCTGGAACTTTTGGCGGTTGGAATTGTATTTCGTCGACTCTCCTAGGGTTTCTGGAATATTTGGGTATTTATAGAGCTGAGAGGTGGTGGAAAGGACCTTCGTGGGCCCCACTACCCATCAGGGCGCGCCAAGGGCCTCTGGGGCGCCCAGGTTGGTAGTGGGCCCCACGGGCCTCCCCTTGTTGGGAAACGTTGCATGGAAAACAAAAAAAATTCTACGCACACACAAGATCTATCCATGGAGATGCATAGCAACGAGAGGGGAGAGTGTGTCTACGTACCCTCATAGACCGTAAGCAGAAGCGTTTGACAACGCGGTTGATGTAGTCGAACTTCTTCGTGTTCCAACCGATCGAGCACCGAACGTACGGTACCTCCGCGTTCAGCACACGTTCAGCTCGATGACGTCCTCCGCCTTCTTGATCCAGCAAGACGGCGAGGTAGTGGATGAGTTCCGGCAACACGACGGCATGGTGACGGTGATGGTGAAGCTATCTTTGCAAGACTTCGCCTAAGCACTACGAAAATATGACAGGGGGTGTAAACGGTGGAGGGGGGCACCGCACACGGCTAAGACAATGTTCTCGGTGTGCTAGGCGCCCCCTCCCACATATATATAGGTGGGGGGAAGGAGGTGGCAGCCTGGAGGTGCCCCAAGTGGGGCCGAATCCCACTTGGGGTCCTGCCCCAAGCCGCGCCCCCTGCCATGTTTAGGTGCGGGGGAAAGGCAGGGGAGGGAGGCACCCCCCTTTCCTTTCTCCCATGAGAAGGGGAAGGCGGGAGGGGCTCGCCCTCCCCCTTTCCTTCCCTAGGGCCGGCCGGATAGGGAGAGGGGCAAACCAGCCCCCTGTGGGCTGGTCTATCCCCCCTTGGCCCATTAGGCCCATAACACCTACCGGGGGTGTCTGGAACCCCTTCCGGTGACCCGATGACTACTCGGTGCATCCCGAAACTCTTCCGGTGTCGGAATACCATCGTCCTATATATCAACCTTTACCTCTCGACCATTTCGAGACTCCTCGTCATGTCCGTGATCTCATCCGGGACTCCGAACAACATTCGGTCACCAAATCATATAACTCATATAACACTATATCGTCAACAAACATTAAGCGTGTGGACCCTACGGGTTCAAGAACTATGTAGACATGACCGAGACACCTCTCCGGTCAATAACTAATAGAGGAACCTGGATGCCCATATTGGCTCCTACATATTCTACGAAGATCTTTATTGGTCGAACCGTTATGACAACATACGTAATTCCCTTTGTCCATCGGTATGTTACTTGCCCGAGATTCGATCGCCGGTATCTTCATACCTAGTTCAATCTCGTTACCAGAAAGTCTCTTTACTCGTTCCGTAATACATTATCCTACAACTAACTCATTAGTCACTTTGCTTGCAAGGCTTCTTATGATGTGTATTACCGAGAGGGCCTAGAAATACCTCTCCGATACTCGGAGTGACAAATCCTAATCTCGATCTATGCCAACTCAACAAACACATTCGGAGATACCTGTAGAGCATCTTTATGATCACCCAGTTACGTGGTGACGTTTGATAGCACACAAGGTATTCCTCCGGTATCCGGGAGTTGCATAATCTCATAGTCAAAGGAATATGTATTTGACACGGAGAAAGCAATAGCAATAAACTGAATGATCATTATGCTAAGCTAACGGATGGGTCTTATCCATCACATCATTCTCCTAATGATGTGATCCCGTTAACAAATGACAACACATGTCTATGGTTAGGAAACCATAACCATCTTTGATCAATGAGCTAGTCTAGTAGAGGCTTACTAGGGACATGATATTTGTTTATGTATTCACACATGTATTTAAGTTTCCGATCAATACAATTCTAGCATGAATAATAAACCTTTATCATGAATAAGGAAATATAAAATAACAACTTTATTATTACCTCTAGGGCATATTTCCTTGACTCCTATGGTACTTCCTTGGCTCCCAAGTTGTCTTCTGGGTAGAAAAAAAAATCTCCAAAAAGTTTCATGGCATTTGGACTTCGTTAGTACTGATATTCTGCGAAGTAAAAAACAAGCAAAAAACAGCAACTCGCACTCGGCACTATGTCAATAGGTTAGTCCCAAAAAATGATATAAAGTTGCTATAAAATGAATATAAAACATCCAAAAATGATAATATAACAACATGGAACAATAAAAAATTATAGATATGTTGGAGACGTACCAGCATCCCCAAGCTTAATTCCAGCTCGTCCTAGAGTAGGTAAAGATAAAAACAGAATTTTTGATGTGGAATGCTGCCTAACATGTTCATCACATATTCTTTTCTTTTGTAGCATGGACATTTGGAATTTGAGATGATTCAAAGCAATAGTCTATATTTGACATGAAGATTTCAATACTCAAGCATATCAACAAGCAACCAAGTCTTTCAAAATATCAACACTAAAGAAATCTATCCCTAGCCCATCACGCGCAATAATTGATCCATTCATGAAACACACTCGAATATTAGCTACATCCAATGCACAAGTATGATCATAGTGCTCCCTAGTTGGTACTTTATAAGAGAAGATGGAGACTCAAATAAAAATAAAAATTGCATAAAGTAAATAGGTAGGCCCTTCGCAAAGGGAAGCAGAGATTTGTAGAGGTGCCAGAGCTCAAACCATAAATTGAGAGATAAAATATTTTGAGAGGCATGCTTTTCCCATCAACGAAAACGACCGAGTAATTACCAATACTTTCCATGCAAGATAGATCATAGGCGGTTCCCAAACATAAAATAAAGTTTATTCCTTTTTCCACCATTCTTTCACAATCCATGGCTAGCCGTATCCACGGGTGCCTTCCATACCAACACTTTCCAAGGACTTTATTATTTCACAACATAAAGTAAATTTCTTTTTCATTTCAGGACTGGGCATTCCTATTACCGCCACACTCTCGTGCAATGACAAGTGAATAAACACTCAGCTTGAGAATAACACATCTAGCATGGAAAAATATTGGCCACCCCCTGCCGCTTCATGAGCGGTACGGGCACACAAAAAGAAAATTTATTTTGAAAATTAGAGTTGGCACATAAAAATTTACTTGGAACGGCATAGAAATACCGCATATAGGTAGGTATGGTGGACTCATATGGCACAACTTGGTCTAAGGATTTTGGATGCACAAGTAGTATTCCCACTTAGTACAAGGAAAGGCTAGCAAATAGATTGAGAAGCAACCAACCAAAAAGCAAAAATTCTCATAAAGGAGCATTAAGCATAACTAACACCGAATAATGCACCACAAGTAGGATGTAATTTCATTGCATAACTATTGACTTTCATGCTTGCATAGATAATCACAAACCTTAACACCAATATTCTTACTAAAGCATAATTACTCGCCAATATGACTCACATATCACTAGCATCATATCTCAAAACTATTACAAAGAATCAAGTTTATTTTGTCCAATGATCTTTCATGAATTTTTTTATTATATCCCTTTTGGATATCTATCACTTTGGCAGAAAATTAATATATTACCATTGCTTTTGACAAGCTCTCAAACAAATCTAAGTGAAGAACATGAGCATAAATAATTTTTTCCTTCTCTCAAAATAATATAAGTGAAGCATGAGAGAATTTCTTCAAAATTTTACTAACTCTCAAATTAATCTATCTGAAGCATGAGAGTATTTCTTCAGAAAATTAAGGCACCACCGTC
Organism: Thinopyrum elongatum; assembly: GCA_011799875.1. NCBI lineage: Eukaryota > Viridiplantae > Streptophyta > Magnoliopsida > Poales > Poaceae > Thinopyrum > Thinopyrum elongatum. Next base: position 480,862,782 of record CM022300.1, on the reverse strand, counting down.
CTCAGAAAGATATAAGTGAAGCACTAGAGCAATTCCATAGCTCAAAAAAGTTTAAGTGAAGCACATAGAGCAATTCTAAAAAATCATAGCATCATTATGGCTTTCTCAAATGGGTGTGTCCATCAAGGATGATTGCGACAAACTAAAAAGAAAAACAAGCAAAGACTCATATAATACAAGACGCTCCAAGCAAAACTCATGATATGTGACGAATAAAAATATCGCTCCAAGTAAAATTACCGATGGTTGTTAGAAGAAAGAGGGGATGCCTTCCGGGGCATCCCCAAGCTTAGTTGCTTAGTTCTCCCTGAATATTACCTAGGGGTGCCATGATAATCCCCAAGATTAGGCTCTTTTCACTCCTTATTCCTTCATCCATCGAGATGTCACCCCAAACTTGAAAACTTCAATCACACAAAACTTAACAAAACCTTCGTGAGATCCGTTAGTATGAGAAAAACAATCTTTGCTTTAAGTACTGTTGCAAACCCATTCATATTTTGTTATTTCATTATACCTACTTTATTCTAACTTTACCATGGCTTATACCCCCCGATACAATCCATAGATTCAGCAAAATAAGCACACAATGCAACGAAAACAGAATCTGTCAAAAATAGAATAGTCTGTAAAGACTCAAATTTTACTCATACTTATGTAACTCCAAAATTCCTAAAAATTGAGGAAAACAGAGTAAATTTCTATATAAATGCTTTGTAAAAAAATCAGAATTTTTTGTCGCTTCTTTGAATTTTAATAATTCTTCTACTGTACCCACAAGTTTTTGTTTTTCAACAGGATCAAATCAACTATCACCCAAAGCTATCCCAAAGGCTTAACTTGGCACAAACACTAATTAAAACATAAAAACATAATCATAACAGAGGCATAATTGTGTGAACACACAAAAACAGAAATAAAAAGAGAAAAACTTATTTTATTCATTGTGTTGCCTCCCAACAAGCGCTATCGTTTTATGCCCCTAGCTAGGCATAATGCATAGATTCAAGTATTGTCATCTTTGGTTTTTGCCCCATAGGTTGCCCTCATGATTGATTCATATGGTGGCTTAATTTTTTTTCTAGGGAAGTGTTCCATACCATTTCTTAGTGGAAATTGAAACTTAATATTACCTTCTTTCATATCAATCACGGCACCTATAGTTCGTAAAAACTACCAAGTATTATGGGACAAGGCGGATTGCAATCAATACCAAGAAGAATAAAATCTATGGGCACATAGTTCCTATTTTCGAGAATAAGAACATCATTAATTCTTCCCAAAGGTTTTTTAATAGTAGAATCCGCCAAGTGCAAATTAAGAGAACATTCTTCAATATTGGTAAGGCCAAGCACATCACATAGAGATTTCGGAATTGTGGAAACACTAGCACCTAAATCAAACAAAGCAAAGCACTCATAATTTTTTATCTTGACTTTAATGGTAGGTTCCCATTCATCATATAATTTTCTAGGAATTGAAATCTCTAATTCCAACTTTTCTTGTAAAGCTTTCATCATCGCTTCTGCAATATGTTTAGTAAAAGCTTTATTTTGTTCATAGGCATTGGGTGAATTTAACATGGATTGCAACAAAGAAATACATTCAATCAAAGAGCAACTATCATAATTAAAATCTTTGTAATCCAAAAGAGTGGGCACATCACTAGTTAAAGTTTTGACCTCTCCAAACCCACTTTTATCAAAATTTTCAACAAGATTTTCACCCTCCGAATTATGGGGACGCCTTCTAGCTAAAGTTGACTCTTCTTTAGTCCCTTTATCATCAAGTTTAATATTACTAAACAAGGAATCAATAGAAGAAACACCAATCATTTTAAGATCTTCATCATTATTATGAAAGCAATCGGTAGAAAATGCTCTTCCTAAAAATTCTCTTTTAGCTCTAAGCATAGCGGTTCTTTTCTTAATTTCATCCATGAAAACATAAAAAGCTTTAATTGATTCATTAACATCAACCTTAGGTGGAAAAATTTTAATCTTGAGATTTTCTACACACTGGTACAACGAGGTGCTATACAAACGGTTTTTAACCCCTTTCCGCGATGACATTTTGAACCGTCGCCAAGTGAGTGACTACGATCGGGGGGTCCTTCCCACACGACCCAAAAACCGCCGGGGATAGGGTGCCATGATGCATACAGTTGTCCCTATAAAACTGTTTATGATATCTCGAATATCCAAAACGCTCGATCCTTGCTACTTGTTTGTGTGCGCATTGCCATCGAAGTCGGTATTCTGTGGGGCTATGTTTACGATGTGTGGCCCATCACAAATAGTTCATGATTATAGAACGTGTACGATAAGCAGACAATCACACACATTTACTTTTCCTCGACTGTATGTGATTCGACATAAGAGCACATACAGTTGTCCCTATAAAACTATATGCGAAGCTTGAATACATCCCACACTATTCATCCGTCGTACCCGCGTCGGATGAAGACCTATCACACACGTTCTTCTATGACCAAACGTTTACGATGCACACAACATCATAAACAGTCCATAATTGCCAAGCGTGTGTGATAAGGTGACTTTCGCAAACATTTAATAAGAAGGAACTGTGTGCGATGCTGTTGTTAATCACACACGTTTTTTCTTGGCTGATCGTGTGTGCAGTAGAGATTGACCGCACATGTAGTGGATCCGAGAAACGTGTCTGATCTCCACGTCTATCGCAGACATTTCGCTTTCGCAAACTGTGTGCAATGTAATCCCTAATTTAATCCCTGCATTTAAAAATCATAGATTTTGAATTTGAAAGTAGGCAATCGCTTATTTCATATCGAACCATGTTTATTACAAATATAGGTTCAACTATGAATGCATAATTCGATACACAGGTACATATACTGAAGAACTACAGAAGCACCAAGTAAAGAATGATGAACCACAGTTGTACTAAAGACTGTAAAGAGAGAGGCAAAAGACATTCTGGTTGCTGGAGAAGGTGAAGCAGAATGCCCATATTGTGCCCTCCTCCATGCGTAATGCGTGCACGACTCTTAACCGACCCCTTGTGATGGCTGCCCGTCCATCCTTCACTGTCTTCATTAGGACTTCTCGATGGTCATTGTAGTCTGGATGAAATACTTTAACCTTCATTGCGTGTCCACCAATCATGTACTCTGCGAGGTAATCTTGAGTAAATTGCTTCGGGAACCACTGCGAATGAAAAAGATTCAAACATTGTTGTCTAACAACTCATTATGGGCAGTAAAAAGAGAAGGCTGCAGAGTTTGTAGTTACCATCCTACATCTCATTGTTGTGTTGGATAGAGCGTAAACAAATAATTTGCTTGCCACCGTTTGTATCTTTTTGCTAATAATCCTTATCAGTTTCCTCACTTGATGCTTGTTCATGAATATCTCATTGTGCCATACGCAAAAAGGGTCGATGAGTGGATCCTTGCCAAGGGCATATGTACCTACAAGCAACAAGTCAATATTAGAAGCTAACAAGTGTCCAGGCCTGGATCTATATGCACTACATTATGGAACGATAGGGGGGGTACAAGCCGAGGGATGAAACTAACCTCGGCGGAAAATGGTGGCCACTCCCGTTGTTGTCATGCATAAGTAGTGGAAAGGCATGATAAGTACAGCAACCTTAACATCAAACAAATATAGCAAAGGTATACAACATCATCTCCAAATGATATCATGAATGTGTTGGTTTCAGCATGCTGTTAAAGCAGATATAAAATGGAAGGGAATGTTACCTACAACAGGCTTAACAGCCATCAAATATTGCAATTCAAACCGGTATTGTTGAAAATGGATAGAACGTAGGTCATGCTTAAACATCACACTGGATAAATGTGTAAAACTAAAATAAAGGGCATGTGTTAACTACACCAGGCATAATTGGAACCAAATATAGCCGTTCAAACTCGTATTGATGCAATCAAGCGGCATAGTTCCGACTTGCACATAATGAACATCACATTGTGAATGACTGAAATAAACAAGGCATAAATGATCAATATAACAACCAAATATAGCCATTGAAAACTGGACAAAGTCTCGCTGCAACCAACCTAACAAGCAAATACAGATAAACAGGGCATATGCTTGAAAACTGGACAAATGATCACTGCAACCAATCTAACAAGTAAATACAGATAAACAAGGCATCTGCTTGAAAACTGGACAAATGCTCACTGCAACCAACCTAACAACCAAATACAGATAAACAAGGCATCTGCTTGATAACTGCGCAAATGCTCACTGCAACCAACCTAACAACCAAATACATATAAACAAGGCATCTGCTCGATAACTGGACAAATGCTCACTTCAACCAACCTAACAACCAAATACAGATAAACAAGGCATCTACTCACTATAAACAACCAAATATAGCCATTCGTGAAACTGAAGTGGACAATTCATACTTAAACATCACATAGCCCTATTGAACATTACATTTTTTCATAACTGAAATAATTAAACACGGCACAGTTAAAACACCGCATGGCAAAAGCTACTATAACAAAGGGTACGGGTTGGCAAGCTAGAAAAGGTAAGATTTACTGATAGGATGTTGCCTCACATGTCATGGACGGGATCCTTCCAGTTGGAAGAGCACAGACATATGGTGCGCTCTCTGATATCACAGATGGGCTGTTTCATGTTGGAAGAACCTTTGTGGGTGCCCTCCTCGTGGTCGTGGTCGATGAGATCTGACTTGGTAATTGAGGATCCCAAGCCGCCACCGTAGAACGTGTCCTTCAGAAATGACAAAATGGGGTCGATGGCGTACAAGGATCGCAGATCCTTGACCGCGTGGCGGAGGAGATCAGCGGCAGGGCCATCAAAGAGATCGACGGCGGTTGAACTAGAGGGGTTGGGGATGGACCACTTAACCTGTGACATGCCCCGCGTGAAACCGTCGCTATCGATGAGCTTGGTGTCGTAGCCAGCTTTACTGAGATACAGTAATACGCTAGCCCACTGACGTGAAGCCTTCGCCATGGCAACGTAGTCAACGTCTTCGCCGGCTTCCGCGGAGAGGTGTTGCTCCAGGATTGACAAGTCAGGGCGAACGGCGGCCACCTTGCTAACGTCTGCCATAGAGGCCATGATAAACCTCTTCTTGGCCGAACGCTCGTCGGGCTCCCCGGGATACGTTGTCGGGCTTAGGCTGCGACATTCTGGAGCAGGGGATGTGGATCTAGCGGGGAGGGACACCGCAGGCCTCATCTAAAAACTTAGGGGAGTGGGGCGACGGTATGGGAATCGCTGGGTAACCTGAACTTTATTATCTAAGCTAGGAGGAATGGGCAGACCGGCAGGGGTTGGCGGCGCCGGCGCCGGCAGCGAGCTAGGGTTTGAGGGGGGAGGAGGGGCCGGGCGGGGGGATTGTGGAGGGGGGCGGGGTGGTGTTTGAGGATACGCCGCGGCTACTGAAATTTTTTGTAATGGTGGCTGGAGATGGTGGTGGACAAGGGAGGGTGATGGTTCACATGCCTCGGCTACTGCAATTTTACTATAAGGTCAGTGCTGGAGGAGTGGGGGCGACGGTTGAAGTACGACGGCTACTAAAATTTGGGTAAAGGAATTGATGCGGGGCGGGAGTACCCAAGATCGCACACGGTCCAATAAGAATATGCGTGTATGATAATAAGGAAAAGCGGCGAAACTGCCGATTTTTGCAATGCTCAAGGCGGGTAGTTTGTTTTTAGATTTCTAGCTAGCAAGTCTATCGCACACGGTTCGTCCTAATTTTCAGACACAGACGTGGAATTCAATCTAAATAAATTACCCGCCTTTAGCTTGCGCAGGTGGTGATTTTACAGCGCACTAGCATCGCACACGGTTAAGCCAGTACCTCCACCTTTGCTCGCGCTTGCGCAGTCGTGGCAATTCACAGCGCACTTGCATCGCACACGGTTAAGCCAGTACACCCGTATCCTTTGAGCATCATCCGAGTCTTTGCAGCAAAAAAAAGTTAGAGAGGGTCAGAAGACAGTCACACCAGCATGTGGCCCAAATATATATGAGTGAAAAAGGTGGTATGTGATGTTCAAAAATTTCAATGCACAACTTTGACCACGCGGGCCGACGGTTGGGTGCGTCGTCGAAGAACGATGAGAGGGGCCAGAAGTCAAGAACCACCTGGAAGTGGCCAAATATATGTAGGAATATAGGGTGTGATGTTTAAAACTTTAAATACACAATTCACAACTTTTGTGGCACCTGCCTCGCAAACCCGAAAGCACCCTTGGATATTTCTATAATGACATAATGTCGTAGCTACCTAGCTAGGGTGCTTGACCCACCTCCCACTTCGTGTCAGCATGGCAGATGCACGAAATGATACTTTGGTCATACATGCATGTCGCCATGACCTACCATAAGACGGACCAGTGAATCTTTCGCTTGGTCAAACGACAACTGTTGTTGTCGATAAAAATGGATAGAATATATATATAAACTGCTTGGGCCAATAGATTGAACCATCATCAAAAATCGCACGATAGGGACCACAAAACCAGCACCGCCTGCATGCAGCCCAAAATGATGTATGTTGGAAGGGGTGATGTGTGTTTTCAATATCGAATAATGTACAATTTAGATGTGGCGCCTGCCTCTCGATACATACAACAACCATGAAAGCCAGGAAGTTAAGGACGAGATACGCAGGGTACGGTGTCGGTCGAAACCAGCAATCCGAGCGTGTGCGAGGGAATCCTGACAACACATGAGCTCGAGCTTTGGTTGAACGACATGTGACGGTGACCGTCCCTAACATGAACTAGGAGGAATCCAATCATGGCCAACACATACCGCTCATTATCGGTCAAAGGGATGATATATATACACTCGGGGAGCCCACAGATATGCGTGTCATCACAAAAAACCGCACAAGGGAGACGTGGTCGATCAGAAGACCCCCTATACACTGCATGCGGCCCAAAATATGTATGGGTACGGTGGTGTGTGATGTGTTCAAATCCCAAATGCACAACTTGGATGGGGGCACCAACTACATTACAAACCGAACACCGTACCCGACCCCAAGCCAGGTTCAATACGTACGATGTCGGTTCCCCAACTTCGAGGCCGGGGGGGGGGGGGTGTCGTCCAACACATGCGCTCAAACTTTATTTGGTCTAACATGCCACACATAGCAATAGGTAACCATCATGGTCAAACCCTTCTCGTATGTTGGGTCAAAGGGATAGATTGTGTGGGCCCCCCTGGTTAGCGATCAAGGATGATATATATATATATATATATATATATATATATATATATATATATATATATATATATATATATATATATAATATATATACCTCGGGGAGCCCACAAATATGTGCGGCGTCTATAAACCGCACAAGGGAGACATGCTCGATCAGAACACCCGGCCCCCTATACCCTGCACGCGGCCCAAAAAAAATGTATGGGTCTGGTGTGTGATTTGTTCAAATCCCGAAAGCACAAGTTCGATGGGGCACCAACTACATAAGTAACATTACAAACTGAACATCGTACCCCCGCGGACAGGTTAAAGACGTACGATGTCAGGAACGCAACTTCGAGGCGGGTGGGGGGTAGGGGCCGGGTGCCGTCCAACGCATGTGCTGAAACTTGATTTGCTCTAACATAGCACACGGAGCAAAGAGTAAACCCTTCTCATGCGTTGGGTAAAAGGGATAATTTGTGTGGGCCTATAGATGTCGATCATTCTTTGATTTTTGAGAACAAAAAATAACCAATAAAAAACATAGTCTACAAATTAGCAAAACAAGGATCCCAAGGTTTACATAATCGTCGTGACAGGTCACTATAGAGACATTTAGATGATAAATGTCTATAATGACCATATCATAGCATTTAAATGAAGCTTGAGATATGCAACTTCCCATCGGGTCACCCATCCTTAGACTACTCCAGCCCGAGCACGCTTAACTTCTGTGTTCTATTCGACTAGGCTAGCGGATGGGAAGCTGCCCCTTGCTGATAGGAATTGCCTCCTTGCCTTTAAGGCATTTCACGCTGGTCACCCTATGGGGCCTACTCCCTACTACCACACACGTTTGTACTTTTAGAAACTGTGTGCAATATTAACATGGCTGGTGTGTCGCCGCCTAGCCTTCTATGAGCACTGACACTGGCAGCGGGAAAACGATGGGAGAAGAGGCGGGAAACCGATGGGAGGAGTGGCGGGAAACGGTAGCGTGTTTGGATATATAACAACATTAATATGGAAAACTTTTTTTTGACATGAATATGGAAAAGTTAGTAGAGAAGGAAGCGTGAGCTAGCATGACGCGTGCGCACAGTGCTTACCCATATAAATAAAATCACAACCGGAACTGCATGTGCTGTCGAAAGGGATGAGGATTGCCGTTCGATCTGGGAACATCCAACGGTGTAGACGTACGATCCATTGGGTTTGGGTTCTGGCCAATCAGAACACACGACTTAGATCGCGCACGCAGCAGGGGGCATCGGCCACGGTTTGGTAGGCACACTGTAACACCCCCAGTGGTTAACTACAGTAATAACCTTTTGATTATGCCATGTCATCATGATTATCAGTGCCTAATCATCATCTGCATCCATTTTGCATTCAGCTCCTAACTAAAATTTCAAATTTAAAATTAAAGTGGAAAAATAAAAGTTGCTCAAATCAGAAACTAAAATGTTCAATAAATAGCAAATATTGCAGAGACTATTCTAAAATTGTAACCAACAAATAATAAATTAATTAGGTGGCTTTAACATTATCAAAACAGCAAATTTTAATGCATTTTATTTATTATAAAATTTGTGTGAGCTCCAATTGTCTCCAAACCAAATTTTGGCAGTGGTAGATAATGCCTGACATTTAATGGAACAAGTGCCATGTTTTACAAAATTCAATTTGAGGCCTAACTAATTACAAAACAGAGAAATAAGAATAAATAAAAGAAAAAGACAAAAAGAAAACAAAAGTTAAAATAAAAAGAGAAAAGGCCTCCCCCCTGGGCCATGGCCCAGCAGGCCACCAGGCCGGCCCACCAGCCGCGCCCATATCCCCCCCTTCCCCGAAACCCTAGCCCACCTACCTCACCCCCCACTCCCCCTCGATCTCCCTCTCCCTACCCCGTTCTGGATCGGGAGCGGGCGCCCCCGATGCCGCCCGTCGCCCAACCCCGCCATCCTCGTGCCCGACGTCCTCCCCGCCGCCTCAGACTACGCCGGGAGCACCGCCTCCGTCGTGTTCATCGACTACGTGGACGCATTGGAGCTCGGGACCAATGCCTCGCGCGGATCGAGCCGTTCCCATCTCTGTATCGCCGCCGTCCCGCCGCGTCACCCGCTGCTTCGACCACCTCGGCCTCGCTAACGGCCCCTCCCGCTCCCCAGTGAGCCTCCTCCTCCGCCCCCTTTTCCCCCCTGTTCTCGTCGCCCGGCCGTACCCATCGCTCGCCGTTGCTTCCCCGTAACTGAGCGCTCGCCGCGCCATCGGCCTCGCGCACGCCCGTGGCCCCCCTACACGCCTCTTGCCGTGCCCGCCTCTACCTCGGGCCACCTCTGGCTCGCCTCGGGGCCGCGCTCGTCGCGCCCACTCCCTGCTCCGCGTCGCTGGCCATCGCGCTCGCACACGCCCGAGCAAGCACCAACTCCGGCCGCCGCGGTCGTGCCCGCCGCCGGTGATTCCGGCCGCCCCTGCACAAGCCGGGGGCACCACCCGACTCACCTCCCTACGGGCGCTCCAACGCGCCTAGCCGCGCGCCCTCCCGACGCCGGAGTTGGCCGGACGACCGACGCCGCCGTGCTCCGGTTAACCGCCGGCTAAACTACCATTAGCTCTTAATTAACCCCCTGCTAATTAAACCCACCCCCACTGACAGCCGGGCCCCATGCGGCTTAAATTAACCTTAATAAAAACTATTAGATATTTAACTAAACTGACATGTGGGCCCGTGTGCACTGTTCACCTGCTGACTAGTCAACCATTGACTGCTGACTCAGCAGTCAACAGGACCCACTGTCAGCTCCTGGACTCAGCCTTTTCATGTTTATTTTCGAAATTAGATTAATCCAGAAATTCCAGAAATTAATAAAACTTTAGAAGATCATATCTTTTAATCCGTAACTCGGATGAAAATACTTTCTACATGAAAATTGCTCAGAACGACGAGACGAATCCGAATACGCGGTCCGTTCATCCGTCATGCATCCCTAGCATAGCGAACATGGAACCGTTCCCCTCCGGTCATTTGTCTGACAAATGTCCGGAACCGGGAAAACATTCCCGGATGGATTCCCCCTTTCTCGGTGACGTGCAACCATATGTTAGGACACCCCCGACACTGCATATTGTCATGTCGTACATTGTGTTGCTCATGTTTGCTTAGTATTTACTGTTTCCTCCCCCTCTTCTCTCTCGTTAGACCCCGACGCAGTTCCCGGTACCGCCGCAGCTCCAGAGACCGAAGACACCATTGACGAGCTTGCCTTTGCCGCCGAGCAACCAGGCAAGCCCCCCTTTTGAGCATCCCGATATCGCCCATTCTAATTTCTCATGCTTGCATTAGAATTGCTGCTGCTACTGCTTTACCTATTCTGATGCATAGCCTATTTATTGTAACCTGCTGTTGATAATTACCTGCATATCCTAAACTGCTTAGTATAGGCTGGGTAGAGACCTATCAGTGACCCCACTTATCCCGACTGCCCCGCTGGATTATCCGAAGACCCGATCAACGGGATTGGAGACCAGGCCCCGACACCACACATCACCACCCCTTAGTTGTAACGACACTGCAGTGTTACTATCGAGTGCCGAGGGTGAAATCTCTTGTAGCACTTCTGATGTTAACTCTGTAGAGTAGCTATTCAGTCGTGGTCATCGAGGGTGATTCCTCCTTCACCGCTTCCGATAACGACGCCGTCGTACAACACCTCAAGTGTGAACCCAGCGAGGGTGATTCCTCCGAGTTCACCTTGACGGATACATCGAGTAGGAATCCAACGAGGGTGATACCTCGGATTCCCCTGATGTTATGGACACACGGATACTTGGACTTTACACTGTTACCTGGATAGGCGGGTCGACCCTGAGGGGTACCCGCGTGTGATGTGAAGACGGGTTGCCTGTATGGTGCCCGAGTGATGAATACGAGGCGCGGCCGGGCATTCTTAACCCTTGCAGCAAGTCCTCGAGACGGGGCGACGGGGTCACATCTATCGTGAGTCTCTGCTCGTTACCGCAAGCCCAAGGTACTAACGATTTGGATATTTCATCCGAGTAGGCCTCTGGCCTAATAGCACTAACCATCACGTGGGCATAGTATGGGCGTTCTGCATCGTATGCATCATCCGAAAGCTCTGTCAGACGTCTAGTTCAGCATGGCGGCATGGACGGACCGGCGCCTTCCTGTAGTGTTGGTGCCTGGCTTCACCGTGTGCGCAACGACCCGGAGGGCGAGGGGCGATGGCCAAGACCCCCTTGCGCTTAGGATGTAGACCGGTGGGGACCTCTCTGCTGAGCTGTAGGTAGGGTTGTGGTGTGTCGTTTGGCCGAGGCCGGGCATGAACCTAAAAAGTATGTCCGGTCGGAGTTAAGCGAGCGTGGTGGGTAAGTTGGTGCACCCCTGCAGGGAAGAACACATCTATCGATAGCCGGTCCTACGGTAAAGGACACTCGGAGTTGTATCCTGATTGATACAATTAGAACTGGATACTTGGATACTATGGCTCTGGGATTGCTTCTCGTAGGGAGTCGAGAAGGGATCTCAGGACGAGGTTGATGACTGTATGGCTCTGGGATTGCTTTCTCACAGGGAGTCGAGAAAGGATCTCTGGGTGAGGTTGAGACTTAATGATACTGCTACATTATATTGTACTGTTCTACACTCTTCTAATGCTGCAAGACCTCTGAAGATGCTAGTCTTCGATAGGACTAGGCCTCCTCTCTATTCTGGCATTTCTGCAGCCCAGTCCACATATACAGCCTCCCTTTGAAACTGTTGCATATGTAGTGTAGTTCCTTGCTTGCTGAGTACTCACGGTTGCTTTGTTTTCCTTTTCTCCCCATATCAGTTTGACGTGACCAAGATGATGGAGCCCCTGAGACAGATGCCCCGTCGATCGACTACTACTACTACCCAGAGGATGGATACTACTACGAGTTGACTGACGACCAGGAGTAGGATCGGAGGGTCCCAGGCAGGAGGCCTGCGCCTTTCGATCGTAGTGTTTTCTTTTGCCCCCTCCTTTCTAAAGGCCTTTCTGTTTCTCTTTTATATCTGTACTCAGATATCTGATGCTTCCGCTGACGCTTGTACGCAAGCTTATGTATTCGAGCCCTCGAGGCCCCTGGCTTGTAATATAAAGCTTGTATGACTTTATTTATGTTTTAGAGTTGTGTTGTGATATCTTCCCGTGAGTCCTTAGGCTTGATCGTGTGCATTTGCGTGTATGATTAGTGCACGATTGGGCCGAGGGCGTCACACACACGACTTTCATGAGTGAACCGTGTGCTATTTGAAAACATTTCATGAGAATCTCGGTTTTTAAATCCCCGTAAATCCAAAACTCACCCGAAAATCGTTAAACTTGGCATGGTGTCACGACATGGCACATATATGTCGAGGTCTTTTTTTTGTCCATTTTGGGGCAAGTTTTATTACAAGCCTCTTACAAACTAGAGCTTCTCTCAAGAAGCCTTGTGGTTTCGATAGGGAAACGTGTCCCCCTTGTGGGCGAAACGATAATCACTGCCTCTTTTCGCCTTGTATTTTCTTCTACATGCAACATGGAACGACAGGATATCTGTGTTGAAATTTAAAATTATTTAGGGTTTGTTTGGCCTTTTTATACATTAATTGAGTTTCCTAGGCATTTAATGTCCGTAATTCAAATCTGAACTACAATTACGTGCTCCAGTTCACCAAAATGGCTAGAAAAATCATACATGTGTCCTTGGGTGCAAGTTTAGGTCCCATGCAAGGAATGGGAAAGAATTACAACCGTACCGGCGTCCTGGCTCATCCTCAAACATTTGGAATCTCGGTTTTTAAATCCCCGTAAATCCAAAACTCACCAGAAAGTCATGAAAGTTGGCATGGTGTCACGTCATGGCACATATATGTCGTGGTAAAAAATGTCCAATTTGGGCCAAGCTTTATTACAAACCTCTTACAAACCGGAGCCTGTCGCAAGAACCCTCGTGGTTTCGATAGGGAACCGTGTCCCCTTGTGGGTGAAACGATAATCGCTCCCTCTTCTATCCTTGTATTTTCTTCTACACGCAACATGGAACAACAGGAGATTAGCACTGAACTTTGAAATTACTCAGGGTTCGTTTGACCTTTTTTATTCATTAATTGAGTTTTCTAGGCATTTAATGTCCATAATTCAAATCCAAACTACAAATACATGCTGTAGTGCACCAAAATGGCTAGAAAAATTGTACATGTGTCCTTGGGGTGCATGTTTAGGTCCCATGGATGGAATGGGAATGAATTCAACCATCTCGGTGTCCTGGCTCGGCCTCAAACATTGCAAATCTCGGTTTTTAAATCTCCGTAAATCTAAAACTCACCAGAAAATCATGAAACTTGGCATGGTGTCACTACATGGCACATATATGTCGTGGTAAAAAATTGTCCAATTTGGGCCAAGCTATATTACAAGCCTCTTACAAACCAAAACTTCTCGCAACCCTCGTGGTTCCGGTAGGGAAACATGCCCCTCTTGTGGGCGAAACGATAATCACTGCCTCTTCTCGCCTTGAATTTTGTTTTCTACAGGCAACATAGAATAACAGGAGTGTCGTGCTGAAATTTGAAACTGTTCAGGGTTCGTTTGGCCATTTTATATATTAATTGAGTTTTCTAGGCATTTAATGTAGTCCATAATTCAAATTTGAACTACAAGCACATGCTCTAGTGAAGCAAAATGGGTGGAAAATCGTACATGTGTCATTGGGTGCATGTTTAGGTCTCATTGAAGGAATGGGAATGAATTACAAATGTCTCGTCATCCTGAAACATTGAGAATCTCGGTTTTTAAATCCCAGTAAATCGAAAACTCACCCAAAAAACATGAAACTTGGCATGGTTTCATGACATGGCACATATATCCCGTGGTAAAAAAATCGTCCAGTTTGAGACAAGGCGCACACATTAATAGCCAACAAAGTCCTTTTGAAACAAATAGCTGACACGTTAATATCACAAACGGTTGTATTATATGAACCGTGTGTTCCCGTAACTATTTAAGTGCCACCACACGTCCCTCTTTTCTTATGGGATAGTACTACCTTCGTCCTCGTTCATTGGTCATCTTTGTATTTTGTGCCAAAATTTAACCATACTTGATGGCGTGCGTGCAGCTGTTTGATTAGACGGGACGAGCGCGAGAAGTCCGCCGTGCAAGCTCGACGGGACGCGTGCGAGCAGTCCACTGCGCAGGCTCGACGGGACGCGTGCATCCTGTCCACCTCGCAGGCTCGACGGGACATGTGCGAGCAGCAAGGCCACCCATGCTCACCGGGAAGCGAGCTATTTGACCTCCATCCACCATCCGCCCGCCTCGCTCACAACTTCTCCATTAATGGCGGCCGAGTCGCTGTTTAACACGCGGTTAATTAAAGCACCTGGACGGAGGGTGTTTGCTTGTGATCCCATGGCCCCTCTCAACGTTATCATTTGCTTTGTTCGTGTTTTCAACTTGTATTCCAGATAATTTAAAATGCCACATAGGGCAATGGATAATACGACGACAAATAAAACAGCAACAGATAATACGACGACAAATAAAATGGCAACGGATAATATGACGACAAATTTATAATGGCGCGGATAATAATTATCTTACATATTCTGGATAATTTAAAATGCCACATGCAGCAAAGCCCGGAAGACATGGGGGCAAGAGAAGAAGGAAATCACAGACAATGATCTGGGTCTCTACTGTCTCTACTCCTCGATGGATTGCCGGGCGACGACATCCTCCAGCTCCTTCATTTCCTCACGACTTTGCTTGACATCAGCCACGGATTCCTCCACCTCCTGCTCGCGCTCGATCCAGAGCTTCCTCAAGTCACCCATCAGTTCCTCGACGACCGCTTTCAGTGTCATCCCTGAGGCACTGCTCTGCTCATGCAGCATCTTCGAGCCGGCGGCCTCCTCCTCCTTCACGGCGAGCGCCTTGAGGATCATCGCATTGTCACCCATGAGTTGCTCGACGAGGCCGGTCGCCTTCTCAACCGAGGCATCACTGATCTCGAGCAGCTTCATCAAGCCGTCGACCAGCTCCTGCTACTTAATGAGGCCAGCAAGAATGTCGTCGTCGCTGGCCGAGGACTTCAGCAACGCCAGCTCATCGCGATCGCCGATGCAGCGAGTGCACTTGTGAGAGCCCTTGTGGGCCAGTGAGAGCTCGTTCGAGGGATCCATGGCGCACCGTGACATCTCTGATGTGGCTACCGCGTAGCGGCTGGACCTCTCTAGTGCTTCCGCGGCCTTGGTCTTTGCTCCCTGGTTATATGTCCACCCGAAACGCCTCCTACCGGTCATGGCGGAACGACTTGACTGGAAAGACCGGTTTTGTGGGTGATGAGGAGAGGAACTGTGAAGTAATTTTTGAGTGGGTAGTTTTTATAGCCCGGTGCTAAGTGTGAACACAAATTGGTTTGATCGGTGTGAACTATCGAGTGCCGATGAGCTAGAACAATATAAACGGGCTTCGAGCCTAGAACTATCAAGTAATTTGACTTAGTAGTTGAAATGCAATATGATGCTAATGATGATTATGCACTGTTAATCATGCTGATGTGTCATTATCAAAAGTGATTACTGTGGCTAATCACCAGGGGTGTTACAATTCTCCTCATCTATCAAGAATTCTCGTCCCGAGAATTAAGAGGAAGACTGAAAGAAAGCGGGGTATTCTTCACGAAGACGATCCTCGCGTTCCCAAGTGGCCTCGTCTTCAGAATGATTTGACCACTGAACATTGAGGAATTTGATTGACTTCTGACGAGTCCGACGTTCAGCTTCATCAAGAATACGGATGGGATATTCTGGATAAGACAGATCTTCCCGTAATTCAAGCACTTCGTGATCCACAACTCGAATAGGATCCTTGAAGCAGCGACAGAGTTGGGATACATGAAAGACGTCATGTACTTGAGAAAGATTTGACGGCAACTGCAATTGATATGCCACTTCTCCTCGATGGGCAAGAATACGGAACGGGCCAATGTAGCGAGGAGCTAACTTGCCTTTGATTCTGAACCTATGAGTGCCTTTCAACGGAGTGACACGGAGGTAAGCTTGCTCGCCAGGTTGATAGACCATTTCCTGGTGCTTTCGGTCATAGTTGCTCTTCTGACGAGACTGAGCAGTTTTCAAATGTTCACGGACAATGCGGACTTGTTCTTCAGCTTGCTGGATAATGTCCAGTCCGACGAGTGAGCGTTCCCCAGTTTCTGACCAATTCAGAGGGGTTCGACACTTACGACCGTATAGAACTTCAAATGGTGCCATCTTCAGACTAGCCTGATAGCTATTGTTGTAAGAGAATTTGGCATACGAGAGAGATTCCTCCCATTTCTTACCGAAGGAGATGTCGCAAGCTCGAAGCATATCTTCGAGCACTTGATTAACTCATTCAACTTGACCCTGTGACTGAGGGTGAAAAGCGGTGCTGAAAGACAGGTGTGTTCCCATAGCTTCTTGGAAACTATTCCAGAATCTGGAGGTGAAGAGGTTGCCACGATCAGAACTGATCTCCAACGGAACACCATGGAGTGACACAATTCGGGAAACATACAAGTCTGCTAACTGGCTAGCAGTGATTGTCTCTTTAACTGGCAGAAAGTGAGCAACCTTGGAGAACCGGTCAATGACGACAAATATAACATCATTACCCTTCTGAGATCTGGGAAAACCAGTAATGAAATCCATTTGGACCTTGTCCCATTTCCATTCAGGAATTGCAAGGGGTTGCAGAGTTCCAGCGGGCCTTTGATGTTGAGCTTTAACGCGGCGGCAAACGTCACACTCAGAAACATAACGAGCAATATCTCGCTTCATATTAGGCCACCAGTATCTCTGACAAATGTCACGGTACATCTTTGTGCTACCAGGATGAATTGACAGAGGAGTGTCATGAGCTTCCATCATAACGTGTTCTCTCTCATCTTTGAACTTAGGTACGAAGAGACGGTGTTGGAAAAATAGGATCCCATCATTATCAAGATGGAACTCCGACGGTTTTCCTTTTTCAAGGTATCGCTTGATCCTTTCAACTTCAAAGTCATACCGTTGCATAGTTTTGATGCTGTGTTCTAAATCTGGTTCGACAACCAGGGTAGTGAGATAATCCTGTGGAACAATATGGAGGTTCAATTTACGAAACTCTTCATAAAGAAGAGGTTGTGATTCCTGAACCATATGGTTGCTGCAATAAGCCTTACGGCTCAAAGCATCGGCCATTACATTTGCCTTGCCCGGGGTGTATGAGATATTCATATCATAATCGGCAATTGTCTCGAGCCATCTTTGTTGACGAAGGTTCAGATCTGGTTGAGTATACAAATATTTCAAACTTTGATGATCCGTATATATCTCGCAACGGTTACCGAGAAGGTAATGTCGCCAAAACTTCACGGCATAAATAACCGCAGAAAGTTCGAGATCGTGCACTGGGTAATTTTCTTCGTGAGGACGCAATTGTCGGGAGGCATAAGCAATCACTTTGCGTTCTTGCATTAGGACACAGCCTAATCCTTGACGGGAGGCATCGCAGTATATCACGAAATCCTTTTGGGAATCCGGGGGTGCTAATACTGGGGCAGATGACAATTTATCTTTTAGTGTCTGAAAGCTTTCTTGACATTTTTCTGTCCACTCAAATTTAACACCTTTGTGAAGCAGATTCGTCAATGGTTTTGCAATCTTGGAAAAGTTCTCAACGAATCGACGGCAATAACTAGCAAGTCCGAGAAAACTTCTGACTTGCTTAACATTCTTCGGGGGAGTCCAGTCAAGAATAGCCTGAACTCGTTCGGGGTTAACAGCAATTCCATCCTTGGAAATCACATGTCCAAGGTAAGTTACTTCAGAAAGCCAAAATTCACATTTGGAATACTTGGCATACAACTAGTGTTCTCGGAGCCTTTCTAGTACCAAATGGAGGTGTTCAGCATGTTCTTCTCTATTCTTAGAATAAACCAGAATATCATCTAAATAAACCACGACGAATTTGTCGAGGTAATCCATGAATATATAATTCATCAGACGGGAGAAAGTTGCTGGAGCATTCGTTAGGCCAAATGACATGACGGTGTATTCATGGGAGCCATAACGAGTGACGAATGCAGTCTTGGGAATATCCTCTTCACGACACGGATCTGGTGATAACCCAACCTCAGGTCGAGCTTAGAGAACACCGATGATCCAGCGAGTTGATCATAAAGATCATTGATCCGGGGCAGTGGGTATTTATTCTGGATTGTGGCTTGGTTAATGGGCCGATAATCCTGAACCAAATGGTTAGTTCCATCCTTCTTCTTAATGAAGAGTGAAGGTGCTCCCCAAGCAGAGGAACTGGGGCGGATGAAACCACTTTTAAGTGACTTGTCGATTTCTTCCTTAAGCTCGAGTAGATGATGCGGAGGCATCTTATAAGGTCGCTTGGCAATAGGGACGGTGCCAGGCTTCAAGTCGATGACAAACTCGACAGCTCTAGCCGGGGGTATTCCTGGAAGTTCTTCTGGAAAGACGTCTGGAAAATCTCGACCGACAGGAACGTTCTCGATCCCTTCCAGAGGTGAGGCGTTCAAAGCATTCAGAACATATATCTGAGCTTCGGTGTCCCGAGTAATGCGGGCGGTATAGTTCACTATCTCATCGGTGGGGTGAAGAAGTTGGACGACTTTAGTGGCGCAATTGATCGAAGCAATGTGAGCTTTCAACCAATCCATTCCAAGAATGAGGTCTATGGTGGAAGATTTCAGGACGATGGGCGATGCAAGGAATTCCAATCCTTTAATTTCGACGGTAACGTCAGGTGCTATTACGTCAGCATGACAGTGACCTCCGGGAGTTTTAATGACTAACGGAGTATGCATTTTCTCATATCGAATGCCATGCATGAATGCAAATTTTCCAGAGAGGAACGAATGTGATGCTCCTGAATCAAATAAAACAGAAGCAGGTACTGAGTTAACAAGAAGGGTACCCATCACAGTAGCAGGTTGATCCTGGACTTCTTCAATGTCAATGTTGTAGGCGTGTCCACGACCATGTGCAGCAGACCCAGTATTATAGTTGCGGGTCTGATTGTTGCCACGACCATTGCCACGGCCAGTACGAGGAAAGGCTAACTGATTCTGATTCTGGCGGCAGTCTTTAGCCTGGTGACCTGGTTTGCGGCACTTGAAGCATAGACCATCTTCAGGACGAAGAGGAGCATTGTTTTGAATAGCTTGAGCTTTTGGCTGCCTCAGTGGTGGAGGAGGCAGACGTGGTGAAGCATAGTTGTTCTTTTGCGCAGAGGTATTTGAACGGAACGCATTGTTGGGAATCCAAACTCGACGCTTCGATGCTGAGCCCGAAGATGAGCCAGCATCACGATAGCGCTTCTGCGAGTCCTTATATTCCATCTGAGCGGTCTCAACAAGAATAGCCTTGTTCATCAGAGTTGAAAAGTCATTGAAGTCTTGAGCAGCTAGTGCAAGCTTGAGGTCGGGGTGTAGTCCATTACGGAACTTCTCTTATCTGCGTGCATCTGTAGCGATGTCTTCTTCAGCATAGCGGGAGAGGTCTAGAAATTCCCGCTGATAAGCTTCGACGGTCTTGTTGCCCTGAGTGAGGTTACAGAACTGGGTCTTCATGTGTTCCATAATTGCCTGAGGGATGTAACGTGTACGGAAAGCAGCCTGGAACTCATACCAGGTAATGACTGTTCCAATAGGCAGAGTACGCTTGTGTGTGTCCCACCATTGAGCAGCGGGGCCCTTTAAGAAAAAGGCCGCGAAGTTGACGTAGTTGGCAGGGGCGACATTAGCTGACTCCATCTCGTGAGTGATGTCGCGGAGCCAGTCATCAGCATCCAGTGGCTTGTCAGAGTTGCGGAACTGCGTTGGGTTAAGTCGCATAAACTCTGTCAAAGTTATTGAAGCTGGGTTCTGGTTCTGGTTGTTCTGATGCGGAAACTGAGCCATGATTCCAACCATGAACTGGCGGTTAAGCTCAAACTGTTGCATCATAGCCGCCATATAGTCTGGCGGTGGTGGGCGTTCAGGGGCATGACCACGACCACGACCACCTGGTCTAACCATCCTGCTAAGTATCAACAGGGGGTAGTTTAGTAAAAGCAATTGCGAGCGTTTAGTGACAAACATGATGTAACACGACAATTCTTTAAGCAGTGTATCAGATACATAACAGTAGTCGATTAAGACATACAGATCCATACACAGAGTCGGGTACATGCGGACAGCATAACGGCGCAAATTCAAAAGCTAGACATACTAGGCGGCGCACAGGCACGTGGTAAGGAAGTACACAACGAGACATAGCAAAGGCTACATCAACATTGGAGAAAACCACCGAAACGGGGTAACTGCAAGTGCTGACGACGAATGTTCGTCGCGGAAGGATCCTGCGCTCCATGTGCACTCTGATGCAGAATCTGGTCTCGAGCTGTAAGAAGAGGTCCACATGCAGGTGTATGACCTCCAACAGCAGACCAATCAATACCAGCATACATCTGAGTCCTGCGCGGGTAAAGGATGTGCTCAGGATGTATCCCTGCGTGAACAGTGGGTAGCAACTGTGTCATAGCATCGTAGAGACGTGCTCGAGTGGCAACCAACTCGACGGCAAGAGCCCGAACAGTGCGATCCAGAGCCTGAGTGCACTGAATCAGAACGCTCGGGTCATAGCGATGAGGCTCGAACGGGGCATAGATAGCTGTGTAGTATCTGGTAGCATCTCCAGCAGGGGCATACGAAATGTATCGGAACTCAGAGTCATCCAAGATATCGCTGAACTATCCTCGGAGACGTGCGACGGCAGAGTAGGCGGCATCATGGACTGCCATCTCAATCGTCACGCCGATACCGTGGAAAAGGTGTAGCTCGGCGTCTGAGTCATTTTGCTGATCATAGATACGAACATCAGCATGGTACTGCTCCTGATTGAACTCGCGGTAATCCTCGTAAACCAAGTACTCAGGATACCAACGGTAGCCAAGTCTGGTCATGAGAGCGATCAGGACAGCTGGAAACCCAGGGGCATTACGAGCCCAAGTGCGAAGCACAAGCTGTGTCGTAGGACGCGGTGGAAACAAACGGTCCATCTGAAACAGAGGAAATTCAGATTTGTCAAATGACAATGAGAAGTTTAACACAACTCAGAGAGAAAGGTTAAACAAAACAATGGAAAGGAAAATGATTATCAGACTAATCAGATCAATGACAGGGAAATCGCACAGATATCCAGCTCTCCGGGTAGATGGGATTTACGAGATCCTAAGTGTCGGCGTTAGTAAAATTTATTTAACCCGAGTAGAAGAGAGATCAGAGTCCCAGAGTATAGACGAGGAATAAAAGATCCTAATACCACCCAGTTGGTGACGTGGGCCCGTAAGCCACACAACCAAGTTAGTAAATTAGTTTTTCGATGTCTAGACTCAACTTCGGCCAAGGAATTGGAAGGGGGCTTCCTACAGGCAGTCGGCTCTGATACCAACTTGTGGCGGGGCCAGGTGGAAGTGGGCGTCGCCGGAGCGGGGTGAGCAGGGCGCGGACGGGGAAGCGCGGGATGGCCGCGGCAGCGGCAGGCGCGGATGCGCGCGAGCGAGAAGGGGGGCAAGGCGCAGCGAGGCGGGGCTGGGGTGCGCGTGTGCGAGCAGTGATGAACGGGGCACGGGCGTGGTGAGCGTAGCAGGAGCAGGGGACCGCCACGGCGCGGGGCGGCGGGCGAGTGCGCGTGCGTGCGCACGGGGACAGGGGAGAGGAGAGGCCGGGGGCCTCACCGGGGTTCGTAGGGACGGGGCAGCAGTGCGTGAGGAGGAGGACGGAGACGGCGCGTCGTGGAGGAGGCAGTCCGGCGAGGAGGGGCTTGACGAATCCGGCGAGGGCGGTGACGTGCGCGGTCGTCGGGGCTGAGGACGTGGACGACGAGGTCCAGCGGCGACGGGGTGGCGACGGCGTCGGGGGCGAGGCGGCGTGTCTGGCGAGGGCGGGGCAGCGTCGGGGACGAGGCGGCGGCGTCGGCCAGATCGGGGGAGGGGGGGAACTGGCGGCGTCGGTGGGTGGGGTGGGTTTAGGGTTTGATGGCCACACGCCATATAGGAGGGGGGGGCTGGGGCAGTCGGCTGGGCCGGGGGGGGGGGATTTCTCTTTTTCTGTTTTTCTTTTACCTTTTTATTTTATTCATTTTCTCTTCTCAGTTTAGTAAATAGTTAAGCCTCAAAATGATTTTTGTAAAACATAGGAATTGCTCCAACAAATACTAGGTATTATCTACCACTACCAAAAATTAGTTTGGAGAAAATAGGAGCTCAAACAATTTTTATAATAATTAAAATGCATTTATCCTCACTATTTTAATTATGTTAGAGCCACCTAATTATTTAATTATTTGTTGGTTACGATTTTAGACTAGCCTCTGCAATATTTGTTATTTATCGAACCTTTCAGTTTTTATGTTGGACAACTTTTATATTTCACTTTCATTTAAATTTGAATTTGACTTAGTAGTTGAAATGCAATATGATGCTAATGATGATTATGCACTGTTAATCATGCTGAAATGTCATTATCAAAAGTGATTATTGTGGCTAATCACCGGGGGTGTTACAACCTCAAGATCGAACCCATCACAAAGCACCTCCTACCATTGCAATAAAAGTCAATCTAGTTGGCCAAACCAAACCAAAGTTTTGGAGAAGAAATACGAAGCTATAACAATCATGCATATAAGAGATCATAGAAGAGTCAAATAATATTCATAGATAGAACTGATCATAGACTCGCAATTCATCGGATCCCAACAAACACACCGCAAAAGGTCATTACATCAAATAGATCTCCAAGAACATCAAGGAGAACATTGTATTGAGAATCAAAAAGAGAGAAGAAGCCATCTAGCTACTGCCTACGGACCCGTAGGTCTGTGGTAAACTACTCACACATCATCAGAGGAGCACCAATGAGGATGATGAACCCCTCGGTGATCGTGTTCCCCTCCGGCAAGGTGCCGGAATAGGGCTCTAGATTGGATCTCGTGGTTCTGGAACTTGCGGCGGCTGGTATTGTGTTTCGTCGACTCTCCTAGGGTTTCTGGAATATTTGGGTATGTATAGAGCTGAGAGGCGCTGTAGGAGACCTCCATGGGCCCACCACCCATCAGGGCACGCTAGGGGCCTCTGGCGCGCCCAGGTGGGTGGTGGGCCCCACGGGCCTCCCCTCATGCACTTCCTTGACTCCCTAGTTGTCTTCTGGGCTAAAAAAATCTCCAAAAAGTTTTGCTGCGTTTGGACTCCGTTTGATATGGATATTCTGCGAAGTAAAAAAACAAGCAAAAAACAGCAACTAGCACTGGGCACTATGTCAATAGGTTAGTCCCAAAAAATGATATAAAGTTGCTATAAAATGAACGTAAAGCATCCAAGAATGATAATATAAGAGCACGGAACAATAAAAAATTATGGATACATTGGAGACGTATCACCCACAAGACCAGGGCGCCCCACCGCCCTGGCGCGCCCTAGTGGGTGGTGGGCCCCCTGAGGCCCATCTTCGCGTGATTCCAACGCTGAAAAATCCTATATATTCAGAAACCCCCGAAAACCTAGATCAGAAGTTCCGCCGCCGCAAGCCTCTATAGCCACGAAAAACCAATCTAGACCCTGTTCGGGCACTCAGCCGGAGGGGGAAATCATCACCAGAGGCCATCTTCATCATCCCGGCGGCCACCATGATGAGGAGGGAGTAGTCCACCCTCGGGGCTGAGGGTTTGTACCAGTAGCTATGTGTTTAATCTCTCTCTTTCTCTCTCTCTCTCTCTCTCTCTCTCTCTCTCTCGTGTTCTTGAGTTGGCACAATCTTGATGTATCATGAGCTTTGTTAATATAGTTGGATCATATGGTGTTTTCCCCTCTCTATCTTGTTGTGATGAATTGATTTTTCCCTTTGAGATTTCTTTGTTATCGGATTGAAAACTTTTATGGATTTGAGAGTACTTGATATATGTCTTGCATATGAATACCCGTGGATTTGAGAGCACTTGATATATGTCTTGATGTTCTTTTTGTTGGATTGAGTATTATGAATCTGAATTTGTTTGATGCATATCGTATAATCAACTCATGGATACTCGTGGTGACATTGGAGTATCTAGGTGACATTAGAGTTGGTTGATGTGTATCATATGGTGTTATTTTAGTACGAACTCTTAGATAGATCAATCGAAAAGGATAACTTGGTGTTATTTTAGTACGAACTCTTGGATAGATCAATCAGAAAGGATAACTTTGAGGTGGTTTCGTACCCTACAAACAATTTCTTCTTACGTTCTCCGATAGATAAGAACTTTGGAGTGATTCTTCGTCGCACATTGAGGGATGGTTATATGATCCAATTATACTAGCATTGTTGAGAGATTGCACTAGTGAAAGTATGAACCCTAGGCCTCATTTTCAAGCATTGCAATACCGTTTGTGCTCACTTTTGTTACTTGCTACCTTGTTGTTTATTATTGTTACTATTACAAAAATCAATATCTACTATCCATATTACACTTGTATCACCATGTCTTCGCCGAACTAGTGCACCTATACAATTTACCATTGTATTTGGTGTGTTGGGGACACAAGAGACTCTTTGTTATTTGGTTGAAGGGTTGTTTGAGAGAGACTATCTTCATCCTACGCCTCCCACGGATTGATAAACCTTAGGTCATCCACTTGAGGGAAATTTGCTACTGTCCTACAAAACTCTGCGCTTGGAGGCCCAACACGAGTCTATAACAACAAATTGTGTAGTAGACATCAAAGTCCATATGCAAGGAACAAGTTTTTTAACTTGGAGAAGCTTTCAGAAAATGTATAAATGGATCTTCAATTATTCATGGATAATGATCCTGAAAGAAGAGTTTTACAAAAGAGTTTTGTGATATTGGAAGAATTGATCTTGTCAAATCTTCTTGTTAGTAGCATACTGAAATATATTAAATGGACTCCAATGGTGAGTGTTTTATATTTATATATAACAGATAACGAACAAAAATAATTTTGAAAGAGATTTCAAAGAAGGTATATATAAGATACAACCAAACGGTTTTGTTGGGAATCCCGTAATGATATAAATATTTCAAAGCCATATATATGATTTGAAATAAAATATCAAGTAGCTGGTAATTTGATAAAGTAATTGGAGAATTTGAAATTTATCAAAAGACTTGTGGAGATAAGAAGTTTAGTGGGAGCTCCATGGAATTTATGATCTTACATATGTATGACATATCACCTGAGAAAAATAAATAAAGTATTTTAGCACTAAGAACATGTTTTCTAAATACTTAGAATTATTGGATGAAAAACTATATAGATAGATCGAGACATCTGATTATACTAAGACTTGTACGATGATAAAAGTTTTAAAGAAGTTTAAAAGGAGAAAAAGTTTTCTCAAAATGTCATATAGCGTAACACTATGCAGAAATCAATAGTTGATGAGCATATATGGATGAATAAGATTCATTATGTGTGTAATCAAACGTACAAAGCCATATATCTTTGACTAATTGTTAAGTAGTAAGTACCATAGTGATATCTATTAGATTCACTAGGGTAATTTCTTAAAGTTTTAAAGTACCTCAGTTGGACACAAGCCTTGTTTCTTGTCTTTAGATGAGATGAAGAGGTTGTTCTAAAAGTTAAACAAAATACTTGTTGTAAAAGGTTACACAAGACAACTTCATGACTGATGAAATATCGGGTTATAAATTTTTTGAAAAAGTTATTCAGAAATGAACATAAATTGTGGGTCTATAAGTGATGTAGCTTAAAACTTGAGAAGACTTTCAATAGTATACAATCTGGATCAATAAAAGTTTACTAACAAATTATGATGTAGTTCCAAATAGATATTGACTATACGGAGATATAGCATTGACAACTATACGGAGATGTAATGTTACTATAGAAGGGACTATATGGAGATAGTGTCACCATTAATGTAACAAGTGAATTACACAATAAAACCAGATGTTATCGACACGAATAACATTGGGTTTTGAAAAGTGTCAGATCCAGTGATAAAGGTCCTACCACTAGCAAAGCATGAGAAACATTGGGTAGCCGTATGAGTTAAGAAAGCACGCAACTAGATTATTGACTCTAGTGCAAGTGGGAGACTGTTAGAAATATTCCCTATAGGCAATAATATTTGTATTATTATATTTCCATATTCATAATTAAAGAGTTTATATTCTATGATATAACCGCTATGATCCTGGAATATGCGATTCCGTGGAAAACTCGTGTGCACGTGTGGAATGATAAACAGTAAAATAAAAGGTTCATAGTCTCACCTCCAAGAGTAGCTCAAGTGTTGTTGGTGATTATGTTTTCCGGATCTTAGGATATCGTTAAGTGTAATGATAATCCTAAAACAACATTGAGATTATGACGTTGGAAGAACAATCATATTGAACCGACCCAAACTTATTTGTTATGAATTGAGTTAATATCATCTACATTCAATTGTAATAACACGGAGTGTTAACGTGTGAAATTGCTCCTTAGACCATGAGTATCATGGTCACTTCTTACTATACGGTGGGCTTTGGGGTTTCCCAAATGTCACCTGTAACACGGTGATCATAACAACAACTTACAAGTTCATCGGAAAGTTTGACAAGTGGTCAGATAGCTCAAGAGTGGGATTTGCTCCTTCAAAGATGGAGAGATATTCTTAGGGCCATCTTGGTGTGATGGCATCAACCATCGTTTGGCCAGACGCACGTGTCTCCGTCGCGGGGATGCCGGAACACAATAACGACCAAGAAGAACAAAACCGGTAACGAGGATTTCGATATAGCGAGCGTAGCGATGACTCCGGAGGATACCGATGCTTCCCGGGTTTTGTGAAGTATCGCAAAGCAAAGGGAACATCACTTAATAACTAAAGGTTCACTCTAATATCATTCGTGCGCTCATAGGAACCGATAGGGACGTCCACGGTCTCGCTGCCGTTCACTGAACGAACGGTTTTGTTCATGTCTATGAGTTACCAAACCTATGGGGTCATAAGCTTAAGGCAATCACGATCTACTGAATGTTAGTAGGATAGGAGTCATGATAATATATTTGTAGAATTGTTTCATAGTTCTGAGAGGATCCGAAAGTGTTTCGGGGTCACTGGAAGGGTTTAAGAGAGTATCGGGTAATACCGGGTATTACCGATAAATTATATATAGGTAGAAAATGTTTTCAGAGATGTTAAAAAATATATATAATGTTCTAGAGGTATTTAGAACATTTTATATTTAATTTAAATATCAA
This sequence comes from Thinopyrum elongatum, assembly GCA_011799875.1. Classification (NCBI taxonomy): domain Eukaryota; kingdom Viridiplantae; phylum Streptophyta; class Magnoliopsida; order Poales; family Poaceae; genus Thinopyrum; species Thinopyrum elongatum. The sequence goes on along the minus strand of CM022300.1, from coordinate 480,835,225 downwards.
CAGGCCTAAAAAGACAAAGAGGTGGAAGGCAACTTGGGCCACAAGGGCCCAAGTAGGAAGGCGCCCCCCTTTCCTTGTGTGTAGGAGGGGGGCTAATTGGACTTGGGGAGGAGTCCTACTCCTCCCCCTTTGGCCGACGCCCCAAGGGGGACTTTCCCCCCTTGGGGGCTACCCTCTCCTCCTCCAACCTATATATACTAGAGGTTTTTGCTCTATTGTTTCATACAAGTTTTGGAGCCTCCTCTAGTTCTCTTAGTTCATGTTCTAGTTTGTACTAGTTGACTAATTAGAGATTGGATAATCCTATTGTCCTCATAATTAGAAGCCTAGTGTGGTTCTAATCTCCTCCCTCTAATTCTTTGGCGATGATTAGCTCTGGACGTTGAAGTGCTGCCGGATCATGAAGGCTGCATGCTTGCAACCAAGTAGAGAGGTCGTGCTTTCGGTCTTTGGTTTGAGGGACTGTTCGTGGGCGGTACGAGGGATCATTCATCAACGGTTCGAGGGACTCCAAGTACGATCTACACCGACACATTCTTCTTCTGCTGCAACTCAGTGATAGTAACGATCGTGATCCCAACCTGTTATGCATCTTCATATTGATCTTGGGTGATCGTAGGTGCGATTTTTTTTGTTCTCTACTACATTTCCCAACACTAATTTGGTCAGCATAGGTAGCGCCGCGTGCAAAAATTCTTATGGCTGGCTGCCCAAGCATGATGCATGACTGCAGATAACCTGGCCATCAGGGGCATGCCACACAACCCAAACTGCTTGCTCTCCTCGACGTCGCCGGAAATGGCTGCCCACCTGCTGTCAGATTGCCCCTTCTCAGCAGAGGTTTGGAACTGCATCAACAACAAGCTGGGACACCTGTTCTCCACACTACAGGTGGCGACCACCAGTGGCCAATCCCTCAAAGCATCATGGACATGCCAGCTTCAGGCACTGCCCGCTCCAGTGCACAGGAAGACGTGGATGACGACCATTTGCCTTGTTGCATGGATGTTGTGGAAGGAGCGCAATCCCCGCATCTTCGACAACGTCCGGTGCACTCCCACGCAGGTAGTCAGTCGCATCATGGATGAGGCAAGGTGTTGGTCGGCGGCCGGGATTCACCTACTGGATAGGATATTCGAGCCACTATGATCTCTATCACATGTTCAGTCTTGTACTGTAGGACGCTGCCACAACAGAAACCCGAGCAGATTGTAATCTCACTTTAACTGTCACTCCCCTTACTCTGTACTTTTTCTCATCTCTGATCAATCAATGAAATGAGGCCCTAGGGCCATATTTTCGTCAAAAATAAATAAATTGTATGTATTTTAAATTTTGATTCATGTGTTATTCATCCAAAATTTATATTTCTCACAATCAAATATCATTGAAATATACTGCAACTGGTTCCCGCAGCAACGCGCTGGGTATCATCTAGTTTTGTTAATATCTTAGTCCAAAGAAAGATAAAATGTTGTATAATATGACAAGGCACAACATGAAAACAACGAAAAATAATAGATAAGTTTAGGACGTATCAATATGGAACTACCAATTTTTAGCATTTCTAAGTTGATTTTAGAGATAAGTGTGAAAACGTAAGTTCTCTACAAATGCAACTATGTAAAAAGCCCTATATTATTATGAGTTATGACTAAAAAAAATAAAACAAGGTTGTAAGCTACACAAGGTTCAACTAGAAAACATATAGTGAAAACAAGAAAGAGCCCGGGCCGTTCAAAAAGAGAGCCGGGGAAGGAGATTTATTTTGAGTGAAGGTAAGGAAGGAGATAACCACAAGTGATGGAAACGAGAATGTAATATGAAGTTCACTCACTTCGGAGAGTGCTAATCTTTGTTGGAGAGCTATAGGCAATAAATACGTCCACGACAATGAATGTCTCACCTAAGTCTCTAGGTGTCTTGGCCAACAATTGTCCAAACACTCTTCACTAGGGGTATACTTTGGGACAAGCTCCAAACCCTCACAAAATTTTTTTGGGGCATAAGTCCACAAATTGGAAGCTCCTGAGTAACACTACCGTCTAGAGTTCCCTACAAACTCAAGAGTAACAAAGAAGCACAAGGGGTCTAGCGAGGAATCGACAAACTCGAGTTTGGCTTGGAGCAGTTGTAGAGGGAGAGAGAGGTCGGGTCATCACGTCCTTTGTAGGGAGGAATGTGGGATTAGATAGGGCTGCCTAAAATCTGCCCATTGTTGCCATTTATTGAGTTGTCTGGAGGATTCAAATGGGCCTGGATGTTTCGGTTGCCATTCGAGCAAGCACATGCCCGTTGTGTCTTAAATTGGAGGGTGTTCCGACTTTTCTCGGAATCTCCGGGTGCTCTGGTCCATCGTCACGCGCCATCCATACAAAAATAGAACCTATGTGTCTTTCCCTGGAAGCTCCGAGGCGGTTCCTAGCTAGCTTAATGAGTAGTGGTGAGGCATAATTTGGGTCTCTCTCTCTCACTTAGTGTTGTGGGTGTTTTGGCTATATTTTAGAGTGTTGTTTCCCCCACCTTTTTTCTAGCATATCGCAACTTTATAGTACTTCCTACATATGGCCCAAAACGCAAAATCGCGAGTAGAAAATTGACTTGTCATCTTCTTTTATCCTTTATGTTTGGTTTTTCTCCGACCAACACACATGTTTGATGGTCCAACAGTCATATTACAGCTAGGCAGCCTCATGTACTAGCTTCATCATGTCCCACAACTTGCGTCGACTTGCGTCGCCGCCGCCACCTACGGTTGCCGATCCCAGCCAATTCTGGCGGCCGGCGGCAGCGCCCAGCACACCCTAGTGATTCCCTCACCTCGCTCCTACATTTCCTTCAATCAGATATCGCTCTCTTGTCATCCCCCAGGGCGACACTGGGGCGAAAGCCCTACCGTCGCCAAGGATAAACCCCGGTGGCTCCCCTGCCGTCGCTGTCGTCGGCGTGTCCATGGTGGCGGTGGGCCCCAGGTGCGTAAGGTTCTAGGGATCGAAAGGTTGCGTCGGCGACTCCCTAGGGCAATTGGGCCGGCATCAACGGAGTTAGATGGGCGTGGTGGCCGAGGTGGCATCCCTGGTCATGGGGCGGCTGCGGCTTCCACCCTGGTCATCTTCCCGTGCGGGGGCTGATCATGGCGGGCGGAGAAGGCGGGCTGGCGGATTTCGGGGGGGCGGGTGGCGGCCCCGGGCAGCGGATCTGGCGGCGGCCTGCTCATCCGCACGACGGCAGGTCGGGCATGGATGACCGTGGGGCAGCGTGCGAGGGATTCGGGACCTAGTGCCCGAATTTGACGGTCATGATGGCGGTTGCCATTGTATGGGAAATGACATCGGCTGGCACGGTGGTGGGTGCTCCATGTAGCAGCCGAAATCGGAGCGGCGGCCCTTCTTCTTCGACGGCGGCAGACTCTGGGGTCATGAGGGCGACTCGGAGTATGGATCTCGAGGTGGCGATGGCCTTTCCGAGGCTGGTGGCGGTATGGGACATCCCCTCCATCAACATATCGGGTTCGATGTGGCTCGGTAGGTGACACCTGCTTCTCTTTCGGAGTTGTCGGGCAGTGCCTATCACCGACAGGTGCAGCCACCGACGGATGCACCGCCGGTGGATGCTACGCATGACGTCTTATGTGGAGACGTCAAGTCATGCCTGCTACAACTAGGAGTTGCCCGGTGGCTCTAGCGAAGCTCATGTTTAGCTTATTGTTGTTGGATGGAAGGTGGTGTGACAGTTGCGGGAGGCAGGCGGTATGGGACGTCGTTGTCTTCTGTTGTCTTATCCAGAGGTATCTGGTTATCGAGGCGTCGGTAGAAGGATAAGGGCAGATGGTACAGATGCCTTCAGCAACAGTGTTGGAAATATGCCCTAGATGCAATAATAAAATGGTTCTTATTTTATTTCCTTAATCATGATAAAGGTTTATTATTCATGCTAGAATTGTAGAGACCGGAAACTCAAATACATGTGTGGATACATAAACAAATACCGTGTCCCTGGTAAGCCTCTACTAGACTAGCTCGTTGATCAAAAGATGGTTAAGGTTTCCTGACCATAGACATGAGTTGTCGTTTGATAATGGGATCACATTATTAGGAGAATGATGTGATGGACAAGACCCATCCGTTAGCATAGCATATGATCGTTCAGTTTATTGCTACTGCTTTCTTAATGTCAAATACATATTCCTTCGACCATGAGATCATGCAACTCCCGGATACCGGAGGAATACCTTGTGTGCTATCAAACGTCACAATGTAACTGGGTGATCATAAAGATGCTCTACATGTATCTCGGAAGGTGTCTGTTGAGTTGGCATGAATCAAGATTGGGATTTGTCACTTCGTATGACGGAGAGGTATCTCTGGGCCCTCTCAGTAATACAGAATCACAAGAAGCTTGCAAGCAAAGTGACGAAGGAGTTAGTTACAAGATGATGTATTACAGAACGAGTAAAGAGACTTGCCGGTAACGAGATTGAACTAGGTATGGAGATACCGACGATAGAATCTCGGGCAAGTAACATACCGACAAACAAAGGGAACTACATATGTTGTCATAAAGGTTCGACCGATAAAGATCTTCGTAGAATATGTAGGAACCAATATTGGCATCCAGGTCCCGATATTGGTTATTGACCGGAGAAACGTCTCGGTCATGTCTACATCATTCTCGAACCCGTAGGGTCCGCACGCTTAACGTTCGTTGATGATATAGTATTATATGAGTTATGTATGTTGGTGACCGAATGTTGTTCGGAGTCCCGGATGATATCACTGACATGACGAGGAGCTCCGGAAAGGTCCGGAGATAAAATTGATATATAGGATGATAGTATATGGTCTCCGGAAGGGTTTCGAAATGCATCAGAGTATTATTGGATCACTGAAAGGGGTTCCGGAAGGCCACGGGAAGTTATTGGGCCTAACGGGCCAAGGGGAGGGGAGCACACCAACCCACAGGGGGCTGGCGCGCCCCCATCCTGGCCGTCGGCCCTGTAAAGGAAAGGGGAGATTCTAGTCCCCTCCTGCCTGTCTCCACACAAGGGAGAAAGGGAAGGGGAGGCGCCCTAGGGTAGCCGGCCCCCCTTTCCTTCCCCCCACACGCCAAAGAAGGAGGGGGGGCGGCTAGGGCAGGCGCCTACGGCTGCCGCGGGCCCCCTTAGGGCGCGCCCTAGGGCAGCCCCTGCTCCCCCTCCACCTATATATATGAGAGGAGGGGATGGGGCAACACACACCACGAATCCCCAAGCCGTGTGCGGCGCCCCCTCTCCCTCTAGTTCTAGTTCCTCCTCCGTCAACATCTGTTGTGCTTGGCGAAGCCCTGCGGAATAGTTTCACCACCACCGTCACTACACCGTCGTGCTGCCCGAACTCATCTACTACTTTCCCTCTCTTGCTGGATCGAGAAGGCAAGGACGTCATCGAGCTGAACGTGTGCTGAACGCGGAGGTGCCCTACATTCGGTACTTGATCGGGACGGATCATGAAGGTGTACGACTACATCAACCGTGTTGATAAACGCTTCTGCTTAGAGATCTACAAGGGTATGTAGATGCTCTTCCCCTCTCGTAGCTATGCATCTCCATGGATAGATCTTGCGTGTGCATAGAATTTTTTTGTTTTCCATGCAACGTTCCCCAACAGTGGCATTATGAGCCAGGTCTATGAGTAGATGATATGCACGAGTATAACACAAAGGATATGTGGGCGGTGAGGTTCATATTTCTTCCCAACAATGTCTTATTTTGATTCGGTGGCATTGTGGGACACTACAAAAAAAAGACACATCCGTGACATTTTGGCCCGAATAATTTTTTTCTGTCATGCTTATGACACTTCTATGACGATAATTGTGACAAAACCACGTATCATCATAAATGTGGTGGGCTCCTACTTCTATGACAAAAATCATGACAGAAAATGGGCGTTTCGTCCTGGGCGAGCCGGGGACGCACCTGCATGACATTCTTTGGGCCGTACATGACGAAAAAATTATGGTAGAAGCAAGGGCGAGGAAAATTTCGGGGAGTTCCCGGTTAGTGCGCGTGGTCGGGGTCGAGTGATGCACGGAGGTTTGCACGTTTCTCTCGTACTCGTATGTGCGTCATTGGGCTCTAACTGAACCCGAGCGAGGCATTCGCTTACTGAACCCGAGCGATTGCACTAGCTACGTTACTAAACCCAAGCGATCGATCCCTTGGCTGTTAACTGAACCCAAGCGATTCCTCTGCTACTGCTGCTAACTGAAGCTGATCGAACCTGCCTCTTGATGAACAGTGATCGTTGTTGGGGGCTGGATGAACAGTTCCCGGTGGGGGTTGGATGAACAGGACCCCATGGTAGTAGGCCGTTGCCGCTGGATGAACAGGACCTCGATCGAGGAGGCCGCCACACCCGAGCCGGTTGGGGGTGGATGAACAGGACCCCGTGGAGGGCTGGTTGACTAGTAGCCGGTGGAGGTTGGATGAACAGTAGCCCGTGGATGAACAGTAGCTGGTGCAGGCAGGAGGAAGACGTGGTGGATGAATAGTAGCAGGTGGAGGCTGGAGGAAGTCGACGGTGGATGAATAGCAGCCCGTGGAGGCTGGAGCGAGGCGGTAGATGGTGGATGAACAGTGGCCCATGGAGTCCCGTTTTGTGGTACGCCACACCCCTCCCAATCAACAGGACCCCTTTTGACTGTAGGCGCTCGAACAGAAGGCTATTTCCTCCATTCTGCGGTACGCCAGGCCCCGTTTCGGCTGTTCCGTCCAAGCCGATTGGCTCCCGATGAACACGATGTATTCCGACCCAGTCGGTTGCCTCCCGATGAACACGACGCTGTTTCCTCCGTTCCGTCCCAGCCGGTTGGCTGCCGATGAACAGGACGCCATTGCTGCCGTCTGTTGCCTCTCCATGTACACGAGCCCTAGCCGTACGTATGCGCGAGTACGCGTTCGAGACCCCGCCCGTATGTACGTACGTAGCCGTATTTACTTTCTTACAGTGTGACTATGCGTACGTGTACACGATATATATAGACGGGACTGCGTGACATGCTACATCTACGCCTCTACTAGGACACGTGCCGCTCGTTACTCGGCCATGGTTCATCGCTGCAGAGAGACCGATCGACCAGTATGTATGTACACGTTCGCGACCAGAGAGACAACCCTACTTACGGTTCGACCCGGTGGGTCCCAGCTATCAGGGAGGATAAGGAGGCACTTCCTTGCATGGGAGGATATAGCTAGTGGGTCCCAGCTGTCAGGAGGAAGAATCATTTTTTCTTCCCGTAATATGGAGGCACTTCCTTGCGTGCGAAGATGTAACTGGTGGGTCCCAGCTGTCAGGGGGGAAATGTTTTTTCGCAAAATATGGCGGCCCTTCCGATGGGTCCCCACTATTAGGTGGAGGAATCATTATTTTGCGCGTAATAAGGAGGCACTTCCTTGCTGCGGCCGTGGAACCAGCTGTCAGCCTCTCCACATACAGTCCTCTTCCGATGGAAGTCGTTCCTTGACCACGTTGACCACGCCACATCGGGAGCACCAAGGCGGGGACAACGGCGAGGCCTAGGAAGGGAATGACCAGGAGACGGGGAAGACTCGATAGTTGTTTCCCACGCGGAGGGGAGTACGAGGGTTTACTGGTTCGGCTGTAGTATGAGGCTGCCATCGTCGGAGAATAACAGGAGGTCTGGGTGAGTACAGGGATGGCCAGGCCAGCGATGGGAGTAGGGTGGGGCGGTGAGGCCTGCGAGGCAGCATATCCGGCCACGGGATGGAGGAGCAGGCGGCATGGCCGGCGATGGTTTGGGCAGCTGGAGCAAGAAGACTAGAGGTTGAAGAAGCACGATGACCCTTGGATGGACATCGTACGGTCATTGTATCTAGAATCGTTTATATTGACTAAGTTGACAAATCCTGCGTCCCCGTCAACTTAGTAGGCCCAAGGGTCAGCCTCCAAATATGGTGGGTCCCAGCTAGCAGGGGGAGTATTCATTTTTTTGTGCGTAATAAGGAGGCACTTCCTTGCGTGCAAAGATATAGCTAGTGGGTCCGAGCTATCAGCGGGAGGAATGTTTTTTTTGTGAAATACAGAGGCCCTTCCGGTGGGTCCCCGCTGTCAGGTGGAGGAATCATTATTTTGCACGTAATAAGAGGTACTTCCTTGCGTATGGCTGTGGACCCAGCTGTCAGTCAGCCTCTCCATGTACAGTCCTCTTCCGATGGATGCCATTCGTTCACCACGTTGACCATGCCATGCCGATAGCACCAGGGCGGTGGACAACGACGAAGCCTAGGAAGGGAATGACCCGGAGTCGGGGAAGACTCGGCAGTGGTTGCCCATGTGGTGGGGAGTACGAGGGTTTACTGGTTCGGCTGCCATCGCCAAAAAATAGCAGGAGGTGTGGGTGAGTAGAGGAATGGCCTGGCCAGCGATGGAGTAGGGTGGGGCGGTGCGGCCTACGCGGCAGCACAGCTAGCCACGGGAGGCGGGAGCAGGCGGTCCCATCGGCGCTGGTTTGGGTGGCTGGAGGAAGAAGATCAGATTTTGAAGAAGCAGCACGGCCGTTGGATTAACATCCAACGGTCACTGCTACTAGAATCGTTTGTGGACTAAGTTGACAAAGCCTTTCGTACATGTCAACCTAGTAGATCCACAAGTCAGCCTCCAAATCTGTCCCAAACAGCATACAGCCCAACATTTCTAGCTAGATTCAAATTAATTAAAAAATTAAACATACCTTAATTTAAATCCAATGAAATTTTACCCTCACAAAATAATGAAATTTAAAATATCAAAATCTGAAAGAAAAAAGTAATTTGGAACTAATTGCCTATTTGTTGTATTTTTTTCATTTTACAGCCCATTTCTTATTACTTATAGCCCATTTTCTGGGCAATCCGAATGCATCCCTCCTCATCTTGAAAGATTTCTGACCCAGCAGGGCATAGAAAAGCAAGTAGGCCTCCGTTGGTTATTCTGCAAAAAACAAAATAGTTGGGCTAGCCATTTTCAGAAGAAAAAAAAACTAGGCTGGTCATGTGGTAAACATATGAAATAAATCCTGGGCTAGACGGGCCACAACTCCCGCACAACCCAGTTGATACCCTGCTCCGTCCCGAAAATAAAAAAAGGAAAATACCGCGCGACCTGCTCGGTCCCGGGTGTCAGCCGCTAATTGTGCAGTTATCTTGCTTATTGACTACGGTGACAGTGGCGTGCGACCCAGATGTCAGTAAACCATCAGGAGGAACCATTTTTTCTTGTAATAAAGGAGGCACTTGCTTGCCTACTGCCATGATCCTGGTGGGTCCCTACTGTCATCCTCACCATGTACAGTCATCTCCTTATTCCTCTCGGTTGTTGACCATGTTGACAACACCGGAGGGCGGCGCCGCAGCGAGCGAACAAAGGCGGACGACGATGGTGAGGCCTCGGACGGGAACGAACAAGAGTGGGGGAAGATGCGCAGAGTTTTAGGGTGCGATGTGGCCGTGATGCGTGCGCGGTAGCACAGCCAGCCGTGGGAGGCAGGAGCAGGCGTTCCCACCAGTGCTGGTTTGGCTTTGGCGGCTGGAGGAAGAAGAGACTGAAGAAACACGACAGACGTTGAATGTCAATCCAACGGTAAAGTTGGCACAATCGTTTGTTGACTAAGCCGACACCACGTAGCATATTTTTTTATAGGAAGAAAAGAAAAACTAGGCTCGTTCGCCAGATAACATTCCCGAAACTGCCACCGTTTGATCTTGCATCGCAACTAAAACTGCCAGGAAAATGTGTTCGTTTGCCGTCCTCCTCCCAGGGAACGTTTGCCACATAAGGGGCTAGCACCCTTGGTTTTCAACCGAGAGGTCTTGGGTTCAAGTCCCAGGAACCCTCAATTTTCTCCTCCTTCCTTCCTCGCAAAAAAGAAAAGAAAATCAAAGACTTGAGAAGGCGTACAGAACAAGCTAGTGTACCAGTAAAGAGACATTGCTGAGTTTTAGAAAAGAGAGAGATGTACTCCTGTAGTTGGTTCAAATCCAAACCTAGACTATGACTATATATAGTGCTATGCTACTCTGCAAGTAATGAAACTGACATATCCAACGTTCGCTTCTCCTCTTCTCTAGTTACTCTTCCTAGCATCAGAAGCTCTGGCCGCAGCAGCCATGCCCGCTGGCGGCTCGTCCACCTGCTCTTCAGTAGGCAACAACCAGATATGTGCCAAGTTGCCACCCGTACCATCACCTGTGGGTCTCATCACACCCCCGCCGGCACACTCACCGTAGCTGGTTGCTCATCGCAACCCGCTGCCATTGGTGCGGTGCCACTGCTGCAAATCATGCAGAGTCATCCGTCGCGTCTCAACTACAATCCTCAACCCTGGCCAAGTCTTCTACAAATTCCCAAATCATGGGGTAATAATATGTTTAAGTGTTGTTCGCGTGCTTTCATTTGCTGATTTTATAATAGTTTGGTTGATGATCTTCCAATTTGATTCATGCAGAAAAGGGAAGAGTCGTGTGATTTGTATTTCTGGGAAGTTGCTGATGTGGGGGAATGGAACTACACTAATTATTTGGTTAGCCGAGGAATCCCAATACTAGCAGGTTGGGGTGTTGGACAAGTAACTGAAGGAACGACACAAGAGGAAGATGTATGATACGTCTCCATCGTATCTACTTTTCCAAACTCTTTTGCCCTTGTTTTGGACTCTAATTTGCATGATTTGAATGGAACTAACCCGGACTGACGTTGTTTTCAGCAGAATTGCCATGGTGTTATTTTTGTACGGAAATAAAAGTTCTCAGAATGACCTGAAACTTCACGGAGAATATTTTTGGAATAAATAAAAAATATTGGCGAAAGAATCAACCAAGGGGGACCCATCGCCTGTCCACAAGGGTCGGGGCGCGACCCCCTGGCTTGTGGGTCCCACAAAGCTCCACTGACCTCAACTCCAACTCCATATATTCACGTTCGGGGAGAAAAAAATCAGAGAGAAGGATTCATCGCGTTTTATGATACGGAGCCGCCGCCACCTCCTGTTCTTCCTCGGGAGGGCAGATCTGGAGTCCGTTCAGGGCTCCGGAGAGGGGAAATCGCCACCACCATCATCATCAACCATCCTCCATCACCAATTTCATGATGCTCACCGCCGTGCGTGAGTAATTCCATCGTAGGCTTGTTGGACGGTGATGGGTTGGATGAGATTTATCATGTAATCGAGTTAGTTTTGTTAGGGTTTGATCCCTAGTATCCACTATGTTCTAAGATTGATGTTGCTATGACTTTGCTATGCCTAATGCTTCTCACTAGGGCCCGAGTGCCATGATTTCAAATCTGAACCTATTATGTTTTCATGAATATATATGTGTTCTTGATCCTATCTTGCAAGTTATAGTCACCTACTACGTGTTATGATCCGGCAACCCCGGAGTGACAATAGTCGGGACACTTCCCGGTGATGACCGTAGTTTGAGGAGTTCATGTATTCACTAAGTGCTAATGCTTTGGTCCGGTTCTCTATTAAAAGGAGGCCTTAATATCCCTTTGTTTCCATTAGGACCCCGCTGCCACGGGAGGGTAGGACAAAAGATGTCATGCAAGTTCTTTTCCATAAGCACGTATGACTATATTCGGAATACATGCCTACATTATATTGATGAATTGGAGCTAGTTCTGTGTCACCCTAGGTTATAACCGTTGCATGATGAATGCCATCCGACATAATTATCCATCATTGATCCATTGCCTACGAGGTTTTCACATATTGATCTTTGCTTCGTTACTTTTCCGTTGCCACTGTTACAATTGCTACAAAACTGCTACTGTTACTTTTGCCACCGTTACTGTTACTTCTATACTACTTTGCTACTAAATACTTTGCTGCAGATATTAAGTCTTTCATGTGTGGTTGAATTGCCAACTCAGCTGCTAATACTTGAGAATATTCTTTGGCTCCCCTTGTGTTGAATCAATAAATTTGGGTTGAATACTCTACCCTCGAAAACTGTTGCGATCCCCTATACTTGTGGGTTATCAAGACCTTTTTCTGGCGCCGTTGCCAGGGAGCATAGCTCTATTCTTTGAGTCACTTGGGATTTATATCTGTTGATCACTATGAGGAATTTGAAAGTTACTAGAACCAAGATTTTTCCCTCTACTACGAGGGGAGGAAAGGAACTGCCATCTAGCTCTGCACTTGATTCACCTTCTGTTTTGAGTAAGCTTGCGACACCTACACCTGCTAGTAATTCTGATATGTCGCAAGTAATTGATGATGCCACTTCTGCTATGCATGATGCTTATGATGATACTACTGCTTTGCTTGATGATACTGTGCCACTAGGTGAATTTCTTGATGAACAACTTGCTAGGGTTAGAGAAAATGAAATTACTAAAACTGATGATATTATTGAAACTGAAGATTATGATTCTCCCCCTAGATATGAATTGCCTGTTGTACCTGAGGGTTATATTATGGATGAAGAAACTGCTAGAGACTTTTTTGCTTGCAATGATAGAGAGGATCTTAAGAAACTGTTAGCTAAGCTAAAGGAAAAGTCTTTGAATGCTAGAATGCAATATGATCCTAAGTTTGCTACTTCACCTATCTTTGTTACTGATAAGGATTGTGAATTCTCTGTCGATCCTGAGTTAATTACTTTGGTTGAATCTGGTCCTTTCTATGGTTATGAATCTGAAACTGTTGTGGCACATCTTACTAAATTGAATGATATAGCCACCCTATTCGCTCATGAATCCGTTATTACTATATTCTTAAATTGTTTCCTTTCTCGTTAAAGGGTGATGCTAAGTTATGGTTTAATTCTCTTGCTCCTGGTTGTGTGCATAGTCCCCAGGATATGATTTACTACTTCTCTGAAAAATATTTCCCTGCTCATAAGAAACAAGCTGCTTTAAAGAAAATATTTAACTTTGTGCAAATTGAAGACGAGAGTCTCCCACAAGCTTGGGGGAGGCTTCTCCAATTACTTAATGCTTTGCCTGATCATCATCTCAAGAAAAATGAAATACTTGATATCTTTTATAATGGACTAACCGATGCTTCTGGGGACCACCTAGATAGTTGTGCTGGTTGTGTTTTCAGGGAACGAACTGTTGAGCAAGCTGAATTGCTTTTGAATAATATATTGAGTAATGACAAATGATTGGACTCTTCCTGAACCAACTCCTAAGCCAACTCTGAAGAAAAGAGGTATTCTATTCCTCAGTCCTGAAGATATGCAAGAGGCAAAGAAATCTATGAAAGAAAAAGGTATTAAAGCTGAACCTAGTAATGATAATGTTAATGATGATGTTCATGTCGATGCTCAACCTAGTAATGATAATGATGTAGAGATTGAACCTGCTGTTGATCTTGATAACCCACAATCAAAGAATCAACATTATGATAAGAGAGACTTTGTTGCTAGGAAACATGGTAAAGAAAGAGAACCATGGGTTTAGAAACCCATGCCCTTTCCTCCTAAGCCATCCAAGAAAAAGGATGATGAGGATTTTTAGCGCTTTGCTGAAATGATTAGACCTATCTTCTTGCGTATGCGTTTAACTGATATTCTTAAAATGCCTCCTTATGCTAAGTATATGAAAGATATTGTTACAAATAAAAGAAAGATACCTGAAGCTGAAATTTCCACCATGCTTGCTAATTACACTTTTAAGGGTGGAATACCAAAGAAACTTGGAGATCCAGGAGTACTAACTATACCATGCTCCATTAAAAGAAACTATGTTAAAACTGCTTTATGTGATCTTGGAGCCGGTGTTAGTGTTATGCCTTTCTCTTTATATCGTAGACTTGAATTGAATAAGTTGACACCTACTGAAATCTCTTTGCAAATGGCTGATAAATCAACTACTATACCCATCGGTATTTGTGAGGATGTGCCTGTTGTGGTTGCAAATGTTACTATCTTAACGGACTTTGTTATTCTTGATATTCCCGAGGACGACAGTATGTCAATCATCCTTGGTAGACCCTTTTTGAATACTGCAGGGGCTGTTATTGATTGCAATAAAGGCAATGTCACTTTTCATGTTAATGGTAATGAGCATACTATACACATTCCGAAGAAACAACCTCAAGTTCATAGTATCAATTCTATTGGAAAATTTTCAACTATTACTATCGGAGGTTTTGAATTCCCTCTCCCTACTGTCAAAAAGAAATATGATATTCTTATTATTGGGGATGTGCATATCCCCGTTGAGGTAACTTAGTGTTATTCGAAAATTCTGCGATTCCATGTTATTTGAAAGAAGTTTGTTAATGAGACTTGATCAACCTTGTTAACGGATTCCTTTTGATGAGCATGGGATGGATGAATTTAGAAGGCACAACCTGCTGTACCCACCTCCTACTTTCTGTTATTTAGATTAAATAAAGCAAAAATAGTATTTTTTGTCTGTTTTCTGAATTATCCGTGCAATAAAAAATGTCCCAAAAATAAAAGTTTTCCAAATGCCCTAAAAATTTAGTATGATTTTTTATAGAATATTTTAGAATTTCTGGCACTGAGAATGCACCAGGGGATTGCACCAGTGGACCACAAGGGTGGAGGGCTCGTCCTACCCCCTGGGCGCCCCCCCTACCTTGTGGGTCCCACGTAGGCCCCCCTTACTTATTCCAGCACCCATCCACTTCGTCTTCCTCCAGAAAAAATCATCCCATAGCTCAAACCCGTGTTCTTGCTCATCTTGCTGCCATTTTTGATCTCCTTGTGTAAAGCTCCATTTGCAAAACGGTTTTGGGGGATTGTTCTTCGGTATGTGACTCCTCCAATGGTCCAATTAGTTTTTGTTTTAGTGCTTTATTTATTGCAAATTTTTGCTGCTGTGGTGACCTTGTTCTTGAGCTTGCATGTCAAATCTATATGGTCCAAAGTAGTTTTGATGCATGATTTAGCCTCTAGACACTTGTAGGAGTAGTTGCTATTAGTTTTGTTGAGTTTGGTTCACTTTATTTTTAAGTCACTAAAAATTTCAGAAATTTTCAGAGAAAATGATGAGGAGATTGTTAAGAGGCTCTTCAAGTTGGGGATCTAAAGAAAAGGAAAATGGAGAGAAGAAGAAACCCAAGTACAACCTTCCTCGCACCACGGAAGTTCGGCCATGTGAATGGCCATGTGATGCATTCTTGGAGGCGGCTGAAATTTATAAGGATTTCTGTCGGAGTAAATGACCACGGGTAGCCTCATCAACTCCCCTTGGTATTTCAAGACATCGGGGTAGGCTGCGCCCCTCAAACATCAAAGACAAAGGACCGCCTTCTTAGGGCCGGCTGGTCCAAGCGGCCGGTTGCCAGGAGGCGGCGGATCCAGAAGACGGCCATGAAGTGGGCCGACTCCTAGCAGGCGGCTTCCTGGGAAGCCGGGTCCTAGCAGGCGGCCCCTCGCGCCCTCGAAGTTAGCACCCACATAAACACGATGAGACGGGGCATGGCTACAGTACAAGCCTGCCACCCCCGAATCTAGGGCAGAGCATGGCCACAGTGCAGCGTACCAAGTGGACATCCCACGCCCGACGCGGCACTGTTGCCATGCTGCTCATGACATCACCCATGGCAGAGGAAGCCATGCTCCCACGACGGGCTGTCGGTACGGCCCGCAGGCGGCGGGCCCTACCGGTCCATGAGAGGCCAGAAGGCGGCGAGCCCTGACCAGTCGGCTCAGGGGCAGGCCGGCTCCTAGCAGGCGGCCCTCCCCCTTCCTTGAAGTTTGTGCGCCATTAACCAGAAGAGACGGGGAGTGGCTATAGTGAAACGCCCGCCAAGCGGCGGGACTGTAGCCACGCTCTCCCCGACCAAGCATGCATCATCAGTGGCACGACTACAGTGCTACGTAGCCGACAGGACCCGCAAGCGGCGGGCCGGGCTTGTCGGTCGAGTACGAGACATCCGGGGGGACCCACCAGGCGGCGAGCCCCTGCAGTCGGCGGAGAAGCCGGGTCCTACGCCCGGCCGGATTACCATTGTATCCCTAGGGGGGAGACCTATATAAACCCCCCAGGTCACCCCATGCAAGGGGTTGGGACTTTGGTGAAGAGGAGAAAACCTCTGAGTTCAGCACTCACACACACACATAGGGAGAGGAGTAGAGCTAGCCTTGCCCTCCTTCCTCCTCTAGCAAAAATAGCTCAAGGAGCAAGTTTGTAGCTACTTGTTGAGGTAGTGATCATGCGGAGACCCCGCGGAGTAGGACTAGGGGTGTTATCTCCTAGGAGAGCCCCAAACCTGGATAAGATTCGCAGGCATATACGGTCTCTCTCATTCCCACTTCCAGAGCCCGGCGACGTAATTTGTCCCCATCCATGATAAGCCATCCTTTGGCATATGTCGCAAGACACCCCCGACATTTGGCGCCCATCGTGGGGCTAGGTGCACCATCGTCCGGAAACACGTTCTGGATGGGAACTCTCTTCCTTCCTGGCGAGTGCAGCCAGCTCGGCACGCCTGACGATGTTTGTGCTGACACGCTGCGCAGCACGGAAGTTGCTTGCGCCGCAATCAGCTTCACCGACCTCATCGGCGGGTTCTGCCTCGCTGACGAGCCCACACTCGTCGCGGGCGTGGCCGGCCCCGAAAGCTGCCTCATCGACTCCCTCGGCAAGCTTCACATCGCCAACGAGCCGGTCTCTGACCTGGAGTCCGTTGGCTCCACCGACCCGTCCGACGACACGGTCATCGACGCCGACGTCGCACTTTCTGATGCCTTCCCCGGTGACGTGGTGATCTTCAACGACCCGCTCCCTGCTGCAGACAGCAGTGCCAGCACCAGCACCGTCACCGGGGTGCTGGTCGTCAGCCACGATGGAGCCTCCGACCAGGCCGGCCGGGACCCATTGCAGGCGGCATTGAGGGACCTGTCCACGCCCGTAGCGCCTGGTGCGAACGGCGAAACGCTGGAGGCGTGCCGTATCGCACTCCTCGACAACGCCAACAAGTTGGCGGCCATGAGACACCTCACCAAGGCCTACCACCGCGAAATTGACCGTGCCGTCTGCGGCACGCCGGCTGCTGGCAAACCCAGCCGTGCGGGCATGGTCCGGCAGCGCGGCGCAGCCATCGCTAGCATGTTGGGGGCTGACTGCCTAGTCTACGCTACGCCGATGGAGAACTTACGCGCTGCTCAGGCGGCGGCAGACGAGCTGGACCACCTGGAGGGCGACGAGCGTCGCTGCATGATGGGGCGCGTCCAGCTGCTCATCGACGCGGCCGCCGCACAGCAAGAAGCTGGCCACCGCGTGGTGGAACCCGGTTTGCAGGCCGGGAACCTTCCCCCTCGCCGAGAGCATGGCGCGACCTCCCGGACGCCGACAGGGGGCGCCCGCGACCAAGAACCGGTTGCTAGCCGCAGCCGCATCCGCATCTCCATCGAGCACGACCAAGACGGCCGCCCACAAGCAGTGGAACGGCGGGACGGTCGTCCGCCTCTCCCGCGCAGGGAGAGGCACGCCTCCCCGCCGCCTGTTGAGCACCCGACTCTCGTAGGCCGGATGGGCCCCCGTGAAGGAGTCGGAGAGAACGACGCCCGCCACCGGATCGACCGCTTGGCTCGATCCCTGGCGTTAGAAGAAGAAGACGTGATCGGCCCGCCTTGTTTCGGCCCCCGCATTCGCGACGAGCCCTTCCTCAAAGGGTTCTCGCTCCCTCGGGACACCCCCAAGTACAACGGCTCTGTGAAGCCGGAGAACTGGCTGGTGGACTACTCCACGGCCGTCAGCATAGCGAACGGCAACAAGCGCGTTGCCGTAAAGTACGTTCCGCTCATGCTCCAGGGCACGGCCCGGACATGGCTGAACAACCTCAAGCCCTACAGCGTCAACAGCTGGCTAGACTTCATCGAAGTTTTCATCCGCAACTTCACCAGCACCTACAAGCGACCGCCCAAACCTTGCCAGCTCTCTCTATGCATCCAAGGCCCGACTGACTCTACCTGCGACTACTTGACACGGTGGGCTGAACTGCGCAACTCCTGCGAAGGGGTGCATGAGGTGCAAGCCATAGAATACTTCACTGCTGGGTGCCGGGAGGGCACCCTACTCAAGCACCGACTCCTCTGCGACGAGCCGGCCACCCTCGACGAGCTGCTAATCATAGCGGACAAGTACGCCACTGTTGACTCCTCCATGAAGTCGGAGCTCCGAGTGGACGCATCAGGAAAGATGCTCCCTCCGGCCCCTCAGACGCTGGCTGGTGATTCCAGTCGGCGCCAACAGTCAAGTGACAACAAGCGCAAGGCCCAGCAGCCGGCTACGACCAGCCGGCAGGTGGCGACGGTCGAAGACCAGCGGCCAGAAGAGCAACCCGGCCCCAAGCGCCAGAAGGGCGGCAAGCCTGCCTGGATGCCCGCCTTCTCGTTCGAGCAAACCCTTGACGCTCCCTGCAAGTTCCACAGCGACGTGAGGCCATCCAACCACACCACCCGGAAGTGCCATTTTCTCGCCCGCATCGCCAAGGGTGAAGGACTGCCTCCCCCGCCAGCTGGCCCGCCGCCTCCGCCTCCCCAGCAGCCGGCGGTCCGGCCGGTCGGCGCAATCCAAGATGATTTTCCCGAAGAGCACGGAGCTTACGTCGTCTTCACCAGCGTGGCTGACGACAGGCATAGTTGGCGTCAGCAGCGCCGAGAGGTGAATGCTGTCTCCTTTGAAGCCCCAGAGTTCATGCACTGGTCCGAAAAGCCGATCAGTTGGAGCCGAGCTGACCACCCGGAGGTGATGCCTTCTCCGGGTTCCTATGCTCTGGTGTTGGATGCCACCTTTGCAACAGAGAGGCGAGCCGCTCGTTTCTCCCGGATTCTGATAGACGGCGGTAGCAGCATCAGCATCCTCTACCGCGACACCAAGGAGAAGTTGTGCATCAAAGAGAAACAGCTCCAGCCCAGCTGGACTGTATTCCATGGCATTGTGCCTGGCCTTTCCTGCTCACCAATCGGCAAGATCAAGATAGACGTCCTCTTCGGAGACAAGGATCACTTCCACCGAGAGCCAATCTGGTTCGAGGTGGTTGACCTTGAGAGCCCCTACCATGTGTTGCTTGGCCGGCCTGCCCTGGCCAAGTTCATGGCGGTTCCCCACTACGCCTACCTTAAGATGAAGATGCCGGGTACCAAGGGCATTATCACTATAGCCGGCGACTACCAGAAGTCTGCCGAATGTGCCGCAGCCAGCAGTTGGCTGGCCGAGTCCCTTGTGATTGCTGCCGAGAAGCGGCTCCTTGACCGGGTTGTGGCCATGGCCGGCAAGCAGCCGGACCTGTCGCCAGATCCCAAGGAGTCAGAAGCTCAGGGCTCTTTCCAGCCGGCCAAAGAAACCAAGAAGATACCCTTGGACCTGGAGCACCCGGAGAAGTTCGCTGTCATAGGAGCCTACCTTGACAGCAAATAGGAAAGCAAGCTCGTCGATTTCCTCCGTGAGAATCGGGACATCTTTGCATGGTCTCCAAAGGACATGCCAGGTGTTCCGACGGATTTCGCCGACCACAAGCTACATGTCAGAGCAGATGGAAAACTAGTCAAGCAACCCCTCCGCCGCCTGTCGGAGGAGAAGAGGAGAATTGTTGTTGAAGAAATAGCCCGGCTTCTAGCAGCCGGCTTCGTTATGGAAGTGTTCTTTCCAGAGTGGCTTGCCAACCCCGTTCTTGTACTAAAGAAGAACAACAGATGGCGCATGTGTATTGACTACACCAGCCTCAACAAAGCTTGCCCCAAAGATCCGTTTGCCTTGCCTCGGATTAACCAAGTGATAGACTCCACAGCCGGATGCGAGCTGCTGAGTTTCTTGGATGCCTACTCAGGGTACCACCAGATCAAGTTGAGCCCGGCCGACCTCCTGAAGACCGCGTTCATCACACCATTTGGAGCCTTGACATTCGGCTTGAGAAATGCCGGTGCCACGTTCCAGCGTTGCATGCAGAAGTGCCTCCTCAAGCAACTCGGCAGAAATGCCCACGTCTATGTAGACGATATTGTGGTAAAGACAGAGAGGCGCGGTACCCTCCTGGAAGATCTCAAGGAAACTTTTGATAATCTGCGCCGTTTTCAAATCAAGCTCAACCCAGAGAAGTGTGTCTTTGGAGCACCAGCCGGCCAGCTCCTCGGTTTCCTTGTCTCAGAGCGCGGCATAGAGTGCAACCCTGTCAAGATCAAGGCCATCGAGAGGATGGAGAGGCCCACCCGACTGCGAGACATTCAGAGGTTCACCGACTGCTTGGCATCCGTCAGCCGCTTCATCATTCGTATGGGCGAGAAGGCTCTTCCCCTGTACCAGTTGATGAAGAAAACCACTCATTTCGAGTGGAACGACAAGGCGGACGAGGCTTTCCTCCAGCTCAAGAAGATGTTGACCACGCCGCCCGTTCTGGCCGCTTCGGCTGCAAAGGAGCCCATGCTTCTTTACATCGCCACCACCAGTCGGGTGGTCAGCACAGTCATGGTGGTAGAGCGCCAAGAGGACGGCAAGGCACAGCCGGTCCAGAGGCCCGTGTACTACTTGAGTGAGGTGCTGTCAGCCTCCAAGAAGAACTACCCCCACTACCAAAAGATGTGCTACGGCATGCACTTTGCCGCCAAGAAGCTCAGGCCATACTTTCAAGAGCACCCCATCACGGTTGTCTGCACTGCCCTGCTTGCGGAGATCATAGGCAGCAGAGACGCGTCGGGCCGGGTGGCCAAGTGGGCCATCGAGCTGGCCCCCTACACCATCTTCTACCAGCCTCGCACCGCCATCAAGACCCAAGCGCTGGCCGACTTCCTCGTCGACTGGGCCGAGACCCAGTACCTGCCGCCTGCTCCAGACTCCACACATTGGCGGATGCACTTTGATGGCTCAAAGATGCGCACCGGTTTGGGAGCCGGCATCGTCCTCACCTCTCCCAAAGGCGACAAGCTCAGATACACGTTGCAAATCCATTTTGCCGCCTCCAACAACATGGCCGAGTACAAGGCACTAGTACACGGACTCCAGCTGGCCAAGGAGATTGGCATCCGCTGGATTCTGTGCTACGGCAACTCGGACTTGGTGGTCCAACAGTCGTCTGGCGACTGGGACGCCAAGGATGCAAACATGGCAAGCTACCGCTCCCTCGTCCAGCAGATCAGCGGATATTTTGACGGGTGCGAGTTCCTTCATGTACCGTGCGCCGACAACGAGCAAGCAGATGCCCTGGCGCGGATCGGCTCCACCCGGCAAGCCATACCGGCCGGCGTATCCCTTCAGTAACTCCGCAGGCCGTCTATCAAGCCTTCCCCGGAATCAGAATCCATCTTCGTGCCGGCTACCCTCGAAGCAGTCGGATCCGACTCGGGGGCTGCAGCAGTCGGCCCGGGGATTTTGGCAGGTGGCACGGGGACTGCGGCAGTCGCACCCAGCCCGGGGACTTCGCAACCCTACCCAGGGGCTGCGGCAGCCGTCCCGGGGACTTCACCAAGCGGCTCGGGGACTACAGCAGTCGCACCCGGCCCGAGGACTCCACAACCCGGCCCGGGGGCTGCGGCAGTCGGCTCGGAGGCTTCAACAACGCAGCAAGACGCGGCCGACTTCACCCCGCCTCCCAACCCAACCGCCCTAGTTTCAGTGGCCATAATGACAGTGGATGAAATCGAAGCACCACCATGGGCCCAGCCCATCCTCAACTTTCTGGTTAGCGGAGAGCTGCCAGATGATGAGATCTCGGCCCGGCAGGTGCAACGCCGGGCAGGAGCTTACACGATAGTAAACAGAGAGCTTGTCACGCGCAGTGTGACCGATGTTTTCCAATGCTGCGTCGAACCAGAGAAAGGCAAAGCAATCCTCAAAGACATACACCAAGGTGAGTGCGGCCACCACGCGGCCTCCAGATCCCTTGTCGCCAAAGCTTTCCGCCATGGTTTCTTCTGGCCGACTGCTTTGGAGGACGCCAAGGACCTGGTCAAGAAATGCAAGGGGTGCCAGAAATTCAGCTACAAGCAACATCTGCCGGCTTCTGCACTCAAGACCATTCCCCTTACCTGGCCTTTTGCCGTTTGGGGGCTGGACATGGTGGGCCCATTCAAGACAGCACGCGGCGGCATGACCCATCTGCTCGTCGCCATCGACAAATTCACCAAGTGGATTGAAGCAAAGCCAATCAAGAAACTGAATGGTCCGACTGTTGTGACCTTCATCGCAGATATCACCGTCCAGTACAGTGTACCACACAGCATCATCACCGACAATGGCACTAACTTTGCCAAAGGCGCCTTGGCCCGTTTCTGCGCGACGCGGAGCATCCGACTGGACTTAGCGTCCGTTGCCCATTCGCAATCAAACGGCCAGGTCGAGCGAGCAAACAGCCTCATCTTATCTGGCATTAAGCCCCGACTGGTCGAGCCACTGGAGCGCTCGGCCGGCTGCTGGATCGATGAGCTGCCGGCCGTCCTCTGGAGACTCCGCACCACCCCGAACAAATCAACCGGCTTCACTCCCTTCTTCCTCATGTACGGGGCCGAGGCCGTCATCCCAACTGACATCGAGTTCGACTCACCTCGCGTCACCATGTACACGGAGGCGGAGGCGAAGGAAGCATGAGAGGACGGTGTCGATCTGCTGGAAGAGGGCCGGCTGTTAGCACTCAGCCGGTCCGCCATCTACCAGCAGAGCCTGCGCCGCTACCACAGTCGGAAGGTTAAGCCACGATCCTTCCAAGAGGGAGACCTTGTGCTCCGGCTGATCCAGCGAACAGCCAGCCAACACAAGCTCTCGGCCCCTTGGGAAGGCCCCTTCATCATCAGCAAAGCCTTGGGCAAGAACTCCTATTACCTGATCGACGCGCAGAAGCCCAGGGCGCGCAAGAGGGACGATTCCGGCAAGGAAACAGAGCGCCCATGGAACGCAAATCTCCTCCGAAGATTTTTCAGTTAATACAGTATGTACCACGCTACCTTTTGTATTAAGCGCAAAAGCACCAGGTCCCTCGAAGAGCACTCGGGGGCTACCTCTCTCATCTATATGATAAGTTTCATGCCTGTGAATGAGTTTTTTTCATTCCTCCGCCCGGCACCGGGTCGGACCAGTCGGCCCGGGGGCTTGCCGCCTTGTACTATGTCAGTGCTACCTGCGGTCGGGCAAGTAGTGTGCCGGCAGCCAAGCCCTCTCTTGCCATAAGCCACAGCTTGTAGAGCGACTGTCTGGCTGGTAACAGTCAAAGGCAGGAAAGGGTGCCCACATGAAAAATGGCTAAGGACGAAAGCACTCACATAGGCCAAGCCGGCTCCTCGCCTAGCCGTCCAGCTGCTGAGCAGCCGGCCAGCCGGCTTCTCACTTAACTTGCTACGTTCTAAGCGGCCAAAGTACTTGCCTTCCCAAAATGGCAAAGTACCTAACCCAACCAACAGATCGAAGAGCGGTTGTCTGGCTGGCAAGGTGGCAGCCAAGGGAAGGCGGCAAAGGAAAAAGCCAAAAGAACGGAAAGCAAGACAAGTCGAAGCTCGGCAAAGCACAACTTGTGCGAAAATGAAATTACATACCAAGAGGCCCTCGGCCAGCATTCAACAAAGTTTGAATACACCCCCAGTGGGTGGAACTGCGCGAATTTAACAAGTTCATTCTAGAGACCACTAAAGCAGGAAAAGATAAGATGAAGCTGGCAGCCTAGGCCAGAGGAGCGGCAGGCGGGTCCGACAGGATGGTGGAGTCGGCGGCGCCGGCTGGTGAAGTGGCCGTCTGGCGAGTCTCGGCTTGGTCGCCATCAGCAGCAGTCAGCGCACTCGCACGCGGCTCATTGCTCGAAGCCCGATCGAGCTGAGGCTTGCCGTCCGCTCCGCCCTCCGGTGCATCGTCTTCACCATCCTCGTCTTCATTGTCCTCGCCTTTGTCACTGGAGGCGATTTCTTCCGCCGAGTCCTCGCCGTCATCCGGGTTAAGCCCGAACCAGTCCGGCAGCACCTCGGCACCCTCCTCGTCCAGCTCGGGGAGGAAGACACCGGTCTCGGTGTACTCGGCGATCGCCGCCGCACGTCGAGTGAGCGCAGGCCCCACTGCCACCAACTCTTCCCTAGCCTCCTGCCGGAACATGGCCAACTGGGCTAGGTTCAGCCCAGGATACCACGCCCTGACGAACTCCAGGGCCCTTCGGGCGCCTGCCCGAGCGGAGGAGCCCTTCCAAGCCTCGAAGCGGCCGATCACCACCTCTAACCAGTCGACGGTCCGACTGGGGGTGCGTGGAGCTTGGACGCCTGGCCAGAGGACGAAAACCAGCTGGGACCCGGCGCGCTGAAGGCGGCAGAGCAGATGGTAAATCGGCTGCAGGCGCGTCCTGATGGCCAGGAGCTGCTCGTTCAGGTTTCAAGGCGCGTCGAGCGGGATCTCCACTCCTTCCCTCCTACGCTGGTCATGCTGCGCCTCGATGGCCTGGCTAACGGCGACGGCGTGTCCAGGAAAGAAGTCTATGCAAAGAAAAAACAAAGATCAGAAGTCGGAAGCCGACTCTTGATGCAGTCGGCAGCTATTCCAAAGAAAGAAGATTACCATCGATCATATCCTCAATCTCGCCATAGCCAGCGGCGAGGATCGCCTCCTTCTCAACCCACTTCGAGCGCTCGGTCTCAAACTCGGCCTGGAGGGCGCCTTCTGCCTCCTTGAGTTTCTAGAGCTCCACCTTGTGCTGGTCCGCCTGGTCCGCCAACTTCTCGGCCAGACGGTCGTGCTCCTGGGCCGCCTTGATGCGCTCCTCCTCCTTGGTGCGCAGCTCGGTCTGGACCTCGCCCAGGCGCTGCTGCAGTGTGGTGTTGGCTCCTGCAAAATTGAGAAAGAGAAGACAATCAACAAAGTTGACCAAAAAGAAAAGTGGTTGCCGGAAGATCCGGCCCGACTGCTCAGCAGTCGGCCCGAATCTCAGGGGCTACACCCAGCGGGTGCGCTGACGCGCCCCCGCGAGAAAGAAGACAGAATGCTTACTCCGGCTTTCGGTCAGGTCGGCGGTCCGCTTAGCTAGCTCCTGGACCTGGGAGTTGAAGGCGGCCGCGCGGATGTTGTGGTAGTCCTGCAACGAAGACAAAAGGAGAGAAAACAAGTTAGCACTCAGAACTTACCTTAAAGTTCCGAGCAGCATACTCAGCAGCCGGCCCGGAACTCGGGGGCTACACCTAGTGGGTGCGCTGGCGCGCCCCCACGAAAGATCGCAAGAAACAAAACAAAGCAAAGAAATGTACCCGGACGGCCGTTCGCATCGCCAAGAATGTCTTCGTATACTGCTGGAGGGGTGGTGCCTTGGGCCTGGAGCTGGGCCTGAACGTCCTGCGCGGCCTTGTTCAGCACGCCTGTCCCGCCCCCAGGCGTCCACTCTGGCGGGACGGCACTGGTGGCCTCTGCATCTGGGGCTGACGAGCTTGCGGCCCCAATATCCTGCGCTCGCGGCGCCGAGGCCGCTTTCGCCGCACGCCGGCGCCCCGGAGAACGGACCACAGGGGTCGCCCCCACCTCCAGCTCGCCTCTGACTAGCGGCGCCGGTGGCACGTTAGACCGACTGCCTCGGGCCTCGGTAGTCGGCGCTTGCGGGGGCACCTCCGCCCTCGGGACGATGGCATCGCCTCCTCTCCTCTCCACAACCGGCAGATCATGGCCGGCTCCTCCAGTTGGCACCGAGTTCTCTGGCGCTGGTGGCACTGCGCGCAGCGGGATGACAAGTTGCGGAGTCCGGCCGCGTGCGGCCTCTTCCGCTTGCACCTTGGCGGCCGCGTCCGCCTGGGCCGTGGCTGTGGCCTTCACCTGGACCTTGCCCGCAGCGTCGGCTCGGGCCTTGGCTGCCGCATCTGCGTCCGCTTGCGCCGCCTTGGCCGCCTCCGCCTTCTGCCGCTCCACCTCCTCCCGCTCCTCGCGCGCCTCCCGCGCCTTCCTCTCCGTCGTCTCCCGGAGGTCGGTGAGCGGGTCCACGCGGCGGGTGTTGGCGGAGCCCTCCGCCGCCCCGATCACTGAAGCACCGGTGGCCCGCTCAAGAGAGAGCGGGGCCCTGTCCAAACAAGACAGGAGGAAACTCAGAAAGAGTTGCCAGAAAGAAGAAAAGAAAACGCAAGAGAAACCAAGCACTTACGCGGACACCATCGGGGGCTGTTTCGGGGCCTTCTGGAACTGGGCCGCCTTCGCGGCGGCCTCCTGCCGCTTGGTCACGGCGGCCGTGTTCTTGGACTTCTTCGGCCGGCTGCCGAACAGCAACGAGCCGGCTCGGCGCTTTGGTGCGCCGCTTGGCGCAGTCGGCACGGCTGAAGAGCTCGCGCATGCTTTGTGAGTGCCATGCGTGCGGCGCGGCTCCTTCTCCTCCTCGTCGTCATCCAGCCAGGACTCAAGGCCGCCTCCTCCTCCGGAGCCGCCTGCTCCACCGCCGCCACCTGTGGCGTCGTCCTCCTCCATGGCGGCCGCCCCCAAGTCGGGGTCGTCCACGTTGCTCCTTGTTCGGTCCGGCATGTACTGCTGACCTGGATCCAGAGCACCAGCAGCCGACTGGGCCGGGAGGACCTGCACCATGGCCGACTGGTCAGACGGCAAAACAAGAACTCGGACCAACAAAAGAGAAAAAGAATTGCAAGACTCACCGCAGGCGGCGCATGTGCGCGGTCGTATGGCTGCTTGCCGAACTGCCAGTCCGTCTCCGATAGCTTGCAGTTGGAGAAGTAATTGACCAGCCGGGCCACCTCCATGTCCGGCAGCTCCCATGTGCACATCCGGCATGGGTCCCGGTGCCCACTCATGCAGCTGATGATGTGAGGCCGGGCTTGGAGGGGAAGAACTCGGCGCGTCACGAAAGCGGTCAGCAGATCCGAGCCCTTCAGGCCCTCCGACTCCGTCATCACCTGAAGTCGACGAGGGCGGCGGAGGAGGCGGCCGATAGGGAGCTCGGCCTGTACTGCCAATTGGCGCGCGGCTCGGCTGGCGGGCCGGCTACGTAAGCCGGCAAGTTGACGTAGTCGCTCATCGGGTGGATGTTCTTGACGTAGAAATAAGATTTCTGCCACAGCTTGGCCGACTACAGCAGGGAGATGGGCGGGAAGCGGTTCCCGGTGCCTGGACACCGCACCGCCACGCAGGCTCCGCATTGAGCCGCCTGGCCCTTGGTAGCGGTTCCGAGTTTGAGATAAAAGCACTCCCCCCAGAGCTCAAGGGTGGGGAGAGTGCCGAGGTACCCTTTGCACATAGTGACGAAGGCGGCCAGTAGCACCACCGTATTCGGCGTGAGGTGGTGCGGCTGGACTCGGTAGAAGTCAAGAAAGGAGCGGAGGAAGCCGCTCGCGGGAAGGCCGAAGCCGCGAAGAAAATGGGACTGGAAGACGACGCGCTCATCGCCTTCCGGCACCGGCGAGATTTCTGCTTCGGGGGGGACACGTACCCGCACATTCGTCTCCCAGGGCAGCCGCCGTGTTTGACAAAGGAAGGAGAGGTGATCCTCGTGGATGTTGGAAACGTCCCAGTCACCGGCCCGTGAGCGCGCCATGGGCGAAGGAACTCGCCGTAGGCGCGGCGCGGTGGCGAGCGGGCGAAGCCGCGGCGGAGCGAGGAAGCCGCGACGAGAAGAAGCCCGGCAACGATGGGGCTTCGGCAACGCTTCGGCAAGAGGGAGAGGTGCTGCGGTGGCAGCAAGGAAGAAGATTGGTGAAGGGAGAAGAGGGCGCGCGTGCGTCAGCCACCCCCCCTCTTCCCCCTACTTATAGCCCCAGGCGGCGGAGCCGAGGAGGCGTGAGCGTGGGGGATCGTGGGATTAACTGCGCCCACTCCCCCACGATCCCACGATTGCGGCGCTAGTAAAGACGCGTATTAAATGCCGTAGAAGCCCAACCGTCTACCTCGGCCGCAGCGGATCCACGCGCGCCCCGAGGCACTGTAGTGGCGGGCCCCGGCCTGCGGCGACGTCCCGTCGCGCGCGTGGGCTGGCAGGCCGGCTTGGCCTGCTGATGCCGCGTGGCCGGCATGCACGGGTGGCGAGCCTGGCGTCCGGCTGCCATGCCGCCTGGTCCTCACCACGGCGCTACGAAATCGCCAGGCGGCCAGCCTGGTCACGGCCAACACCTACCAGTCGGCACTTCGGAAGACGGACGAAGCAGGACACCAGACAACCCGGAGTAAGAAGCTGCTGGGGCTTCTCGCCCTTTCGGCCGCAATGCCCCACCAGCTTCGGGGACTACTGTCGGAGTAAATGACCATGGGTAGCCTCATCAACTCCCCTTGGTATTTCAAGACATCGGGGCAGGCTGCGCCCCTCAAACATCAAAGACAAAGGACCGCCTTCTTGGGGCCGGCTAGTCCAAGCGGCCGGTTGCCAGGAGGCAGCGGATCCAGAAGACGGCCATGAAGTGGGCCGACTCCTAGCAGGCGGCTTCCTGGGAAGCCGGGTCCTAGCAGGCGGCCCCTCGCGCCCTCGAAGTTAGCACCCACATAAACACGATGAGACGGGGCATGGCTATAGTACAAGCCTGCCACCCCCGAATCTAGGGTAGAGCGTGGCCACAGTGCAGCGTACCAAGCGGACATCCCATGCCCGACGCGGCACTGTTGCCATGCTGCTCATGACATCACCCATGGCAGAGGAAGCCATGCTCCCACGACGGGCTGTCGGTAGGGCCCACAGGCGGCGGGCCCTACCGGTCCATGAGAGGCCAGAAGGCGGCGAGCCCTGACCACCAGTCGGCTCAGGGGGAGGCCGGCTCCTAGCAGGCGGCCCTCCCCCTTCCTTGAAGTTTGTGCGCCATTAACCAGAAGAGACGGGGAGTGGCTACAGTGAAACGCCCGCCAAGCGGCGGGACTGTAGCCACGCTCTCCCCGACCAAGCATGCATCATCAGTGGCACGGCTACAGTGCTACGTAGCCGACAGGACCCGCAAGCGGCGGGCCCGTCTTGTCGGCCGAGTACGAGACAGTCGGGGGGACCCACCAGGCGGCGGGCCCCTGCAGTCGGCGGAGAAGCCGGCGATCAGAGACACTGACGACCGGGTCCTACGCCCGGCCGGATTACCATTGTATCCCTGGGGGGTAGGCCTATATAAACCCCCCAGGTCACCCCATACAAGGGGTTGGGACCTTGGTGAAGATGAGAAAACCTCTGAGTTCAGCACTCACACACACACATAGGGAGAGGAGTAGAGCTAGCCTTGCCCTCCTTCCTCCTCTAGCAAAAACAGCTCAAGGAGCAAGTTTGTAGCTACTTGTTGAGGTAGTGATCATGCGGAGACCCCGCGGAGCAGGACTAAGGGTGTTATCTCCTAGGAGAGCCCCGAACCTGGGTAAGATTCGCAGGCATATACGGTCTCGCTCATTCCCGCTTCCAGAGCCCGGCGACGTACTTTTGTCCCCATCCATGATAAGCCATCCTTTGGCATATGTCGCACGATACCCCCGACAATTTCTATTATTTGGCTGGGAATGCAGGCATCACCTACTTTCTCCACGATAAGTGTGATCCGTACCTCTTACTCACTAATACTTTCATGCAAAATTTTCACTTTCATGCTAGGAGATCACCACCCACGAGAGAATTTTATTTATATGATGAGCATAAGGAGATGACACTTTATGACTTATGTGAGGTTTGCAAATTACCTTATGAAGGTAGCGTCGATGGGCCATGTCCTAGAGATGTGGAAGATTTTATTTATGAAGTTACCATAGGGGAAAGGAGAAAGGTGTCGAAAGCGAGAGTGGCTAGTTTACATTTTCCTGTTTTGCGCTATTACTCATTATTTGCGGGGAGATGTTTAATTGGTCGCGGGGAGAGTGGAGGCATTAGTGCTCCTGACCTTGCTATTTTGTGCTATGCTTTACTTCGCGATAGAACTTTTAGTTTGGGTGCTATGGTTGCTCGACAGTTGAGTTTAAACCGTACGAAGGGTCCTATCTTTGGAGGTATCTATGCCTCCCGCCTCGCTAAACACTTCGAGATCCCCATTAGGCACGATGAGGGAGAGGAGAAGCTGCTGCCCACTATATACTTAGATTATGACAGTATAGTAGCACATGATTTTATTAAGAAAGACGATGACAAGAGACTCATCTATAACCTGGTATTTAGCGAGAAGACTTGTCAGATTATTACCTTGCCTGCACCTTCTTTGTTCGATATTCATTCAGGCAGGTACTTCATCATGCCCGCGGACATTTATGCATACTGGGAGGGGACGCGATCTCCAGTTCCCGAGCCAGAGCCATCACCTGATCCGTATCAAGAGTCTATTTATCAGTGGGAGCCGCAGGAGCTCGCTAACCAGTGGAACCCCCAGGATCCTCCTCAGTACACGGGAGAGGGTCACTTTGATCCATGGGCCTAAACCAACTTAGGCCAAAAGCCTAAGCTTGGGGGAGTACGTATTTCTCATCGACATTACATTCATGTTCACACACTCATTTCAGTTGTCGGTGTTCATACTTTTTCATTATATTATCCATGTTAGTTTACTTCCTTTTCCTGCTTTCTTCTTGTGTGTTTGAAAAACTTTGAGAAAAACCAAAACAAAAAATTAGTTATAGCTTATTTCCCTACCATGCTTAGTTGTAGTATTAAAGAAAACCCAAAAAGATTTCTCGTTCTTCTTTTGCTTGTTGGGAGCTTTCCCGTGTAAATAGTTTTTCTCGTTCCTATTTTACTTTCTTCAGAAAAGCAAAAACTCCAAAACATTTCAGTATGTTTCTTTGAAATTCTTTTTCTTTTCCTTGGGCGTCGAGAGGAGAAGACCAGGATGAAAATGTTGAGTGGCTCTCATATGCATTATTGTTGATCTAACAAAGAGCCCATATTAACTTGTCTTCTCCTTTGAATAAATGTTTGCTGATTCCAGCTTAGTCCAATGCATGTGCACTATTATTATTATTCACATCGTTCGGTCGTGCAAGTGAAAGGCAATAATGACGATATATGATGAAATGATTGGGATGAGGAAAAGCTGGTATGAACTCGACCTATCTTGTTTTTGTAAATATGATTAGTTCATCGTTCCTGATTCAGCCTATTATGAATGAAACATGTTTGCAATGACAATTAGAGATTATAGTTACCCATGCCATGCTTAATTAGCTAGGAGTTTATAATGGTTTACCTTGCGTGCCAACATGCTTTTAAAATGGTTGTGATGTAGTATGATAGGATGGTATCCTCCTTTGAATGATTCGAGTGGCTTGACTTGGCACATGTTCACACATGTAGTTGAAAACAAGATCAACATAGCCTCCACAATATTTATGTTCATGGTGATTGATATCCTACTCATGCTTGCACTCAATGTTGGTTACTCTCAATGCATGTTTATGACTGTTGTCGCTCTCTAGTTGGTCGCTCCCCGGTCTTTTGCTAGCAATCACTTGTACTAAGCGGGAATACTACTTGTGCATCCACTTCCATAAACCCAAAGTTATTCCATATGAGTCCACAATACCTTCCTATATGCGATGTTTACCTGCCGTTCCAAGTAAATTTGCATGTGCCAAACTCTAAACCTTCAAATGATAATCTGTTTTTTATGGCCGAATCGCTCATGTAGTGACTGGGGGCTGTCAGTATCTTCCAAGATAGGTGGGTTATTCTCATGATGATTGGACTCCGCTCATCATTCACAAGAGAATGGCTGGTAATCGGGATGCCCAGTCCCATGATCAAATCAAGTCAAAATAATTTAAAACAAAACTCCCCTAGGATTGTTGCTTGTATGGACGGTGCCCGTTGTTTCGGACCAGCCGTGGAGTGTGCTTGTTGGTTGAGGGGGAGTAAAAACTTTACCATTCTGTTTGGGAACCGCCTATAATGTATGTAGCATGGAAGATATCGATATCTCTTGGTCGTTATGTTGACAATGAAAGCATACCACTCAAAATTATATTCATCTCTGTTTCAAAAAGCTCGAGCTCTGGCACCTCTACAAATCCCTGCTTCCCTCTGCGAAGGGCCTATCTATTTACTTTTATTGTTGAGTCATCATTCTCTTATTAAAAGCACCAGTTAGAGAGCACCACTGTCATTTGTATGCTTTGCTATTAATTGATATTGAGTATGACTGTGACTGGATCTCTTTTGCCATGAATTATAATGTCTAGTCAGTCCTTGATCTTCAGGGGTGCTCTGCATTTATGTTTTGCGGTCTCAGAAAGGGCTAGCGAGATACCATCTTCTTATATCATATCACGATTGTTTTGGAAAAGTGTTGTCATCCGAGATTTATTATTATTACATGCTAGCTGATTGTGCCATTGATATGAGTAAACGTGAGACCTAAAGGTTATTGCGAATGTGGTTAGTTCATAATCTTTGCTAAAAACCTGAATGCCGGCTATACATATTTGCAACAACAAGATCAAACAGAGTTTGTAAAAGTTTTTCTTTATCACTTTCAGTTTGTCAACTGAATTGCTTGAACAAGCAATGGATTAAGCATGGGGGAGTAGATACGTCTCCATCGTATCTACTTTTCCAAACTCGTTTGCCCTTGTTTTGGACTCTAATTTGCATGATTTGAATGGAACTAACCCGGACTGACGCTGTTTTCAGCAGAATTGCCGTGGTGTAATTTTTGTGCAGAAATAAAAGTTCTCGGAATGACCTGAAACTTCATGGAGAATATTTTTGGAATAAATAAAAAATATTGGCGAAAGAATCAATAGAGGGGGTCCCACCGCCTGTCCACAAGGGTGGGGGGCGCGCCCTACCCCCTGGGCGCGCCCCGCTGGCTTGTGGGTCCCATGAAGCTCCACCGACCTCAACTCCAACTCCATATATTCACGTTCGCGGAGAAAAAAATCAGAGAGAAGGATTCATCGTGTTTTACGATACAGAGCCGCCGCCACCTCCTGTTCTTCCTCGGGAGGGCAGATCTGGAGTCCGTTCAGGGCTCCGGAGAGGGGAAATCATCGCCA
Source organism: Thinopyrum elongatum (assembly GCA_011799875.1). Lineage (NCBI taxonomy): Eukaryota > Viridiplantae > Streptophyta > Magnoliopsida > Poales > Poaceae > Thinopyrum > Thinopyrum elongatum. The sequence goes on along the minus strand of CM022300.1, from coordinate 480,802,391 downwards.
TCATCATCATCAACCATCCTCCATCACCAATTTCATGATGCTCACTGCCGTGCGTGAGTAATTCCATCGTAGGCTTGCTAGAGGGTGATGGGTTGGATGAGATTTATCATGTAATCGAGTTAGTTTTGTTAGGGTTTGATCCCTAGTATCCACTATGTTCTAAGATTGATGTTGCTATGACTTTGCTATGCCTAATACTTGTCACTAGGGCCCGAGTGCCATGATTTCAGATCTGAACCTATTATGTTTTCATGAATATATATGTGTTCTTGATCCTATCTTGCAAGTTATAGTCACCTACTACGTGTTATGATCCGGCAACCCAGGAGTGACAATAGTCGGGACACTTCCCGGTGTTGACCGTAGTTTGAGGAGTTCATGTATTCACTAAGTGCTTTGGTCCGGTTCTCTATTAAAAGGAGGCCTTAATATCCCTTAGTTTCCATTAGGACCCCGCTGCCACGGGAGGGTAGGACAAAAGATGTCATGCAAGTTCTTTTCCATAAGCACGTATGACTATATTCGGAATACATGCCTACATTATATTGATGAATTGGAGCTAGTTCTGTGTCACCCTAGGTTATAACTGTTGCATGATGAATGCCATCTGACATAATTATCCATCATTGATCCATTGCCTACGAGCTTTTCACATATTGATCTTTGCTTTGTTACTTTTCCGTTGCCACTGTTACGATTGCTACAAAACTGCTACTGTTACTTTTGCCACCGTTACCGTTACTTCTATAGTACTTTGCTACTAAATACTTTGCTGCAGATATTAAGTCTTTCAGGCATGGTTGAATTGACAACTCAGCTGCTAATACTTGAGAATATTCTTTGGCTCCCCTTGTGTCGAATCAATAAATTTGGGTTGAATACTCTACCCTTGAAAACTGTTGCGATCCGCTATACTTGTGGGTTATCAATGTAGAGCAGAAGGTTAAAGATGCAGTTCCTCTAATCATGGCCAAGCAATAGCTGCTGAACGGCCTTGACAACAATAAGGAGATGAAAGAGCTTGTGAAGATAATGGGAAAAATCGTTGTGCTCTGTAGGATGATTGTCTCTTTATTTGCAATGTATGTAGCACTCGTGATGTATTCAGTGGCTATGACATGAGCACTTTGCTGAAACTAGTAATGAATGAAACCTGTTTAGCACGCTGGGCATAGTGTTTTGAACATATAATGATTTCTATTAATGGAAATCGGGGGGTATTCCCTTTTGCTCATAAATAAATAAATAGCAGAGGCCCTTTTGCTAATAAATAAATAAATTAGTAGAGGCCCTGTCGGGTCAGCTTTGTTCCCATTTGAAGACGTAGAGCAAATTGCAGTCCAACAGCAAACTATGTCATAAAATACAAGTTTCACAGCCAAATATGAGTACAACTAAACAACAATGTCATCATGTTTTAGTCGTCATACAATCACCAAAGACAAATCAACATACATAATAAGTGATGTTCCCACAACAAAATACTAAACAACAACTTCATCAGGTTTCAGTTGTCATAGCGAACACAATTTCACATAGTAGATAAAAAGTCGTCTTCTCATAGGCAAATACGACAAAAGCAATCTAATCATCATCCGCAGCAGCAGCGTCAACATCTTTGCCTTGTGTATCAGTCTGAATCGTAATTCCCCCCAGTGTCATCTTCTTCTTCATCCTCAATGTCCTCGAACGTTGGTGTCTTATTGATCAACTCTCGTACGTCCACAGCCCGACAGGGAATCTTTTCGCCAGCGTTATTGATGTGATGGTCCTCAAAGATACTATGAACATCTGTGGAATCTTTTACATCAGGAGCAGTGTAAGCATCATCTTGTTGTGCAACTTCATTAAACGAATTCCTCTGCTCAAACCTTTGCAATACTCTCCAGACATCGCTGAAAGGATCGATATAGTTGACTAGAGGGGGGGGTGAATAGGCAACTAACAATTTTTAGCTTTTCTTTACCAAATTAAACTTTGCATCAAAGTAGGTTGTCTAGAAATGCAACTAGGTGAGCAACCTATATGATGCAACAACAACAAGCATACAAGCAAGCAAGGAATACAACACACAAAGAAGCTTGCACAAGTAAAGGTAAGAGATAACCAAAAGTGGAGCCGGTGGAGATGAGGATGTGTTACCGAAGTTCCTTCCCTTTGAGAGGAAGTACGTCTCCGTTGGAGCGGTGTGGAGGCACAATGCTCCCCAAGAAGCCACTAGGGCCACCGTATTCTCCTCACGCCCTCACACAATGCGAGCTGACGTGATTCCACTATTGGTGCCCTTGAAGGCGGCGACCGAACCTTTACAAACAAGGTTGGGGCTCTCTCCACAACCGAATTGGAGGCTCCCAACGAAACCACGGAGCTTCACCACAATGGAATATGGCTCCAAGGTGACCTCAACCGTCTAGGGTGCTCAAACACCCAAGAGTAACAAGATCCGCAAGGGATTAGTGGGGGGAATCAAATTTCTCTTGGTGGAAGTGGGGATCGGGGCCTTCTCAACCAATCCCTAGAAAATCAACAAGTTTGATTGGCTAGGGAGAGAGATCGGGCGAAAATGGAGCTTGGAGCAACAATGGAGCTTAAGGGAGTAGAGGTAGTGGACTCGGAGAAGAAGACTCCCCTTATATAGTAAGAAGACAAATCCAACCGTTACCCACTTAACCAGACCGCGACATGCGGTACTACCGCACCAGACATGCGGTACTACCTCAAGGCATTGCGGTACTACCGCCAGCCTGTGCGGTACTACCGCACCCATGGCAGAGGCCAGACAAAGCCCTGTTGCGTTGACGCAACGAGCGGTAGAACTGCCGGAGCGGTACTACCGCGCGACCTTGCGGTACTATCGCAAGGCAGGGTTCGACTACGCAGGGAAGGCACGGACGAATAAAATTACATCCGTGGCAACTTCCGCTGAGTTTTGATCTGTGCAAAAATCCGACACGGTACTACCGCATCCATGGAGCGGTACTACCGCATAGGGCACGGATGTAAAAAATTACATCCGCCCCTACTTCCGCGCGAGTAGCTGTGCTGGGCCAGACGTCACGGTACTACCGCGCCAGAGGAGCGGTACTACCGCAAGACTTTGTGGTACTACCGCGTCCCTGTCTGGTACTACCGTGAGGCTCTGCGGTACTACTGCTACGTGGAGCAGTACTACCGCATGCCACAGCACAATACCACTTGGAGTCCTTCATTTTGCAAAGACACGGATAACCGGTCGGTGCTCCAAAGGAACAAAAGAAAGGAGGTGCAAAGGAACAGACGTGAACATGTTGATTCCACCCTAACCTTTCCGACGCGGACCCCCTCTTAATAGTACGGCTTTCCTACAACTCAAATCCACCGAAAAGAAACATAGAGAAACACCGTCTTCACTAGGCTCCGAGGGGCACCGAATCGTCTTGTGTCTAGACATGAGATATCTGAAATGCTCAATGCACACGATTAGTCCACAAAAGCATTGTCATCAATCACCAAAACCACATAGGGAAAAAAATGCCCTTACAATCTCCCCCTTTTTGGTGGATTGATGACAATACGGATTTGCACATAAGGATATAAAATGAACATAAGCAAACTCAACATCTATAAAATATAGACAGGCTCCCCCTAGATGTGTGCACTCTATCGATATGCTTTGGACTGCACGGCACACATACTAGGATCAACACTCCACCTATATTTTATAGACAAGGCAATCCTTACAACAAAATAAACTACACTAAGCATGGATGCAAGGTAGAGTGCGAGAGCAAGAGGTAAAGGGCACATGATAGCACAAGCTCACAAGCTACTAAACATACTAGACAATAAGATAAGATAAGCTTGAGTGCATATGTCTCACACCATATGAAAGACTCCTGGACTCACACAAACACAACCACAACTCAAAGCAAAATGAGAGATCAACGAAAGGAAAACGACACAAGATGAAAGACTCGCAAATCCTACACTCTCTCCCCCTTTGGCATCGAGACACCCAAAAGGCAGAGAGGACACCTATGACACAGGTGATAGCTCCCTCAGCAGTGATCACCCAACAATCTCCTCATCAGTCTCGGCAGCGGGAGGGGACTCCTCCTCTGACTCAGTCCACTGATAGCCTTGCTTCGCCATCCAGTCAGCCTCAGGAGTGATGTTCTTCTCTGACCCGCTCGACACGTGCTCGCCGAACGTCCTCAAGATCCTCTTGTCGCGCTGGCGACTCTCCTTCGGAGCAACATGGGTCTTGTACTGCCCCTTGGCCTGCATGCAGAACAGAGCCTTCATCTTTGCCTTCAGCATCTTAGCCCAAGAGGGCTCAATAGATGGAGGAGCATACCCAGCAGAGCTATCCTCAGCCTCCTCCTCCTCAGCCTCATCTTCATCAACATCCATCCTAGCAGCCTCAGCCTCAGCCCTTGTAGTGGTATTGGCCCACTTGTTCTTCTGGCGCAGCTTGATAGGCTCATGGTGAACCCAGTTGGGAGCAGAGAAGTCTTCAGTCGGAAAGAGCTTCTCCCATGTCCTCGAGATCAAGAGGTGCAGATATGGGCCATAGATGGGCACCTTGCGATTGTAGACCGCAAACCGAAGCTCAACCCACATGATATGAGAGATGTCCAGTGGCTGGGTAATTTGACGGCGCGCCTCCTCACAAAGAAGCATCATATCCACGAGATAAGCATGCACCTTATCCTTGTCGCCAACGCGCGGAAAGAGCGTGTTGCGGAAGATCCGATGCATGATGTCCAGGAAGGGATTGAGCACCCATGACTGTGAACCATTTGCCAACTTCTTCTCCACAAGGAACGGTTGAAGCTTGTTCTTGTTGGCGGACTCAGGATTGTCGTGTGGACGGACACCAACGGGCACATCGAGCCCCTCATCACGGACATGCAGCATCTCCATGAATTCCTTCCAAGTAGCAGACATCCTCCTCCCATTAGTCATCCAAGTCATAGTCCGCTCCCCATCCGTGTGGAAGTGGACGGAAGCAAAGAACTGTGCCACGAGCTCCGGGTCAAAGTCCATGTGGAAAGTGATGAAGTCTTCAATGCCAAACTGCTCCACCAAGTCCAAGGCCTCACCAAAGTATGCCCGGTCCTTCCTCAGATGAGTCATATCAATCCACTGCATAGGAACATATATGTTGTGCTTGGACTTGATGACATCGATGTAAATGAGATTCTGCTGCTTGGTCCAGAACAACTCACTCCCTTTGACAGTCTCACAAGGCTTCACATAGGGGTTGAGCCTCCTTCGAGTGATGAACTCGGCTAGAGGCATCTCATCCATGCCCATATTTGGCTCCTTAAACTTGCTAGCTGTGGACTTGACGTTGCGTTGGGGGGTGGAGCCCTCGGGTGCTTCTTGGTTGTGAAGCCGCTTGGAGCTTGTGTCGCGGCTGGGATTCGAGCGACGGACATTGGAGCCACCACCTATGACACAAAACACAAACACACAAGAAGGACGAGAAGGATCAATGCAAAGACCAAAGCCGAAACAAATGAAACACGTAGAAATAAGATTGGGTAGTCGCACCAAGGTAGTTTAGATGTCAACGGTAGTACCTCACCACTAAGCAGAAATAAACGTTTACATCCGCTCTAGCCGCGGTAGTACTACGCCGGGATGGCACGGTAGTACCGCGCCTAGAGCGGAAGTAAAATTTTACTTCCGCGCTACGAGCGGTAGTACCGCTCCAGAGGAACGGTAGTACTGCATGAGGCAGATGCAGCCAGAGGGGTAGGACCGCACGGAATGCGCGGTAGTACCGCACGGATACAAAGCAGCACAGAACAGATCTAGGCACACCCGCAACTTTGGATCGGTACTACGGTTGATCAAAATTACCGTGTGGCAACATACCAAATAGCATCTCTACTGCACTACTACTCTCCTACATCCTCCTCTTGCAAAGACTTGGCCAAAAATATCAAGAACAACATGCATCTCCCCAAAACCTAAAAGCAAAACTACGAGGCAAAAAGAGAGGGATTTGGGGAGAAACCTTGTTCCATGGCAAGAGGGCGAGGTGGGGATCGATCCCACCGGTCGGAATGCGAGGAGAGCGGCCGGAGACGAAGATCCGGCGAGGTTCTCCGGCGCCGTTCTTGGGCAGGAGAGAGAGAGAGACGAGATTGGGTATGGGGGAGTTGGAACTCCCCCTGCCCGCTCTTGACCCCCACCCGCTCGCGACGGTGCGGTAGTACCGCGGGTCATCGCGGTAGTACCGCCCGGGCGGAAGTACCGCACACAGGGCGGTAGTACCGCTCTTCCAGCGGCAGTAAAAAATTACTGCCACGATGGAAGCGGTAGTACCATGCTGTGGATGCTCCTGTGCGAACACAGAGTAGCCCATCTCCTGTGGTAGTACCGTGGCTTGCCATGGTAGTACCATAAACCCAAGAAGGTGCACGTTTCGACAAAACAGAGAAACACGGTCTTTGCAAAGCAACCTTCAAGCGACCGGACACGCAAACAGGCACACACACGAGGCAAACCAAGCACAAGCACAGCTCAACAAGAAGGTAGAAGACAACAAGGAACAAGCACAATCCAAAACCTCTCTAGAGGAGAGGGCGGTGGCCGAAGCCACCTATGTTTGAGTCAATTGGTAGGGCACCGTGAAGAATTATCCTTGGGCCCATGACCAAAACTCGTCTTTGAAGCACAAGTACCATCAAAAATGGCTAATGTGAAAGAGTTGATCAATTTATGCATAATGGGGGAGCGAGAGTTCATTGAGAGAACAACACTCCCCCTATGTCCATGCCTACACCTAAACAAGACATCAAGATGAGTATGGTGGGGTGTGCAAGGGTTCAAGCCACATTGCTTGAATCAATGATATTTAGCTCATGCCTTAACTCGCGAAATCTTGCTTCATCCAAGGGCTTCGTGAAGATATCTGCAAGGTTATCATGAGTGTTGACATAGTTGAGCTCGATCTCCCCTCGCCTAATATGATCCCGGATAAAGTGATACCGAATCTCAATATGCTTCATCTTGAAGTGTTGCACCAGGTTGAGAGAGATCTTGATGGCACTTTCATTGTCACACCAAAGAGGCACTTTGTCACAAATGACACCGTAATCCTTTAAAGTTTGCCTCATCCAAAGAAGTTGAGCACAACAACTACCGCCGGCCACATACTCCGCTTCGGTGGACGAGAGAGACACACAACTTTGCTTTTTAGAAGACCAACTCACCAAAGAGCAACCAAGAAATTGGCACCCTCCGGAAGTTGACCTCCTATCCACTTTGTCTCCTGCCCAATCCGAGTCCGAAAAGCCCACAAGGTTGAAGTTTGCTCCTCTTGGGTACCATAGGCCAAAGTTTGGGGTATGAGCCAAATATCGAAAGATTTGCTTGACCGCCACATAGTGGCTTTCCTTAGGTGTGGCTTGAAACCGTGCACAAATTCCCACACTCAACATGATATCCGGTCTAGATGCACAAAGGTAAAGCAAGGAGCCAATCATGGAACGATATACCTTTTGATCCACCGCTTTACCATTGGGATCTATGTCAAGTTGGCATTTGATGGGCATTGGAGTGGAAGCCGGCTTGACATCGCTGAGCTAGAATCTCTTGAGCATGTCTTGAGTGGAAGCCGGCTTGGAGTGGAAGCCGGCTTTGTTGATGAAGGTTCCTTCTCTTCTTTGTTTGATTTCGAACCCAAGTAAGAACTTCAACTCTCCCATCATGGACATCTTGAACTTCGAGGTCATGAGAGCGGCAAACTCCTCATTGAAAGCTTTGTTAGGAGAACCAAAGATAATATCATCAACATATAGTTGGCATACAAACAACTCCCCTTCGACCTTCTTAGTAAAAAGAGTGGGGTCGATTTTCCCAATTTCAAACCCACAATCTTGCAACAACTCGATAAGGTGCTCATACCATGCACGTGGGGCTTGTTTAAGGCCATAGAGTGCCTTATCAAGTTGGTACACATGATTGGGGAACTCGGGATCCTCAAACCCCGGGGGTTGTTTGACATACACCAACTCATTAATAGGACCATTAGGAAAAGCACTCTTCACATCCATTTGTTGCAACTTGAAGTTATGATGAGAAGCATAAGCAATCAACAAACGAATAGATTCAAGGCGAGCAACGGGAGCAAAGGTTTCACCGTAGTCGATACCCTTGACTTGGGAGTAGCCTTGTGCCACCAAACGAGCCTTGTTGCGAATGATAATTCCATGAGCATCTTGATTGTTCTTGAATATCCACTTGGTTCCAATGACATTATGGTTCCCCGTTGGCCTTGGCACCAATCTCCACACCTTGTTGTGCTCGAAGTTGTTGAGTTCTTCATGCATGGCATTGAGCCAATTCGGATCCTCGAGCGCCCCATAGACCTTTTGGGGTTCAACACAAGAAACAAACGCGTGATGTTCACAATAGTTTGCTAATTGTCTATGAGTGCTTACCCCCTTTCTCAAGCTTCCAAGCACATTCTTCAAAAGATGATCTTTGGAAGTGAGCTTGGATGCAATCTTAGCGGCACGACGCTCCAATTCCTCCTCGAGAGAGAGTTGAGGAGCGGTAATTTGATCATTGTGAGCGTCGATTTGAGCTTGATCTCGATCTTGAGCTTGCTCTTGATCTTGAACTTGCTCGGTGGTAAAATCTTGACCTTGGGCATGATTTGGTGGTTCACCACCATTTTGAGGTTGATCTTGCCCTTGATCTTGTTCATTTGGTTGAGGGCCTTCACTTTGTTCTTCGGAAGCGTGTGGGTCTTGGGTTGGTGATGGTTCCACTTGAGTGGAACATTGTCCTTCTCCTTCGGCCACAAGGGGTTCCTCGATGGGTAGGATGTGACCAACACCCATTCTTCTTATGGCTTCGGGAGGAATTTCATCACCTACATCACAAGTACCACTTTGCTCCACTTGGGAGCCATTATTCTCATCAAACTCCATGTTACACGTCTCATCAATGAGTCCGGTGGACTTGTTGAGGACACGGTAAGCATGAGAGTTTGTAGCATGACCAACAAATATGCCCTCATGAGCTCTAGCCTCAAATTTAGACAAATGAACACCTTTCTTGAGAATGAAACACTTACACCCGAACACCCGGAAGTACTTGAGGTTAGGCTTGTTACCGGTGAGTATCTCATATGGAGTTTTGTTCAAGCCTTTGCGGAGATAGAGCCGATTGGATGCATGACAAGCGGTGTTGATGGCTTCGGCCCAAAAGTTGTACGGAGACTTGAACTCCACCATCATGGTCCTTGCCGCATCCATCAACGTCCGGTTCTTCCTCTCCGCTACACCATTTTGTTGAGGGGTGTAAGGAGCGGAATATTGATGCTTGATCCCCTCATCACTAAGAAACTCATCCAAGGTGTAGTTCTTGAACTCGGTGCCGTTGTCACTTCTTATCGTCAAGATCTTTGCATTGTGTTGGCGTTGAGCTTCATTTGCAAAGTCGATGACGATTTGTTGGGTCTCGCTCTTCCTCTTGAAGAAATATACCCAAGTGTATCTTGAATAATCATCCACAATCACCAAGCAATACTTTCTACCCCCAATACTATCAAAGGATGGAGGTCCAAAGAGATCCAAGTGAAGGAGCTCCAAGGGCCTCTTCGAGTAGATGATAGTCGTGGGAGGGTGAGCCTTCTCATGTAGCTTTCCTTCGATACAAGCACTGCAAGCACGATCTTTGGCAAAACTAACATTTGTTAGTCCACGGACATGGTCCCCCTTGAGAAGACTTTGCAAAGATCTCATATTGACATGGGCTAAACGGCGATGCCAAAGCCAACCCATGTCAACTTTAGCCATTAGGCATGTCGCGGTCTTAGTGGGTCGCTCCGAAAAGTTAATCACATAAAGACCGTTCTCGACATGCCCAACAAAGGCTACTTTAAGAGTCTTGCTCCACAAGAGGGCCACGGTATCAATATCAAAGAAAGTGGAAAAGCCCATGAGTGCAATTTGGCGAACGGAAAGTAAATTGTATGCAAGGGACTCAACAAGCATGACTTTCTCGATCGTGAGATCATGAGAAATGACAACCTTGACAAGACCCAATACCTTACACTACAGGAATCAGCTTCTTTGCCGTCTGCCATGGCAGACGGCAAAGGCATGAATGGCGGTCGGCAAAGCTCTTTGCCGACTGCTAGCTGTCGGCAAACAGTCCGGCTCAATTCCTGCCGGTAAAGGCCTTCTTTGCCGTCTGCTTCAGAGAAGCGGACGACAAAGGTTTATGCCGTCAGCCGTTTGCAGCCAGCAGACGGCAAAGAGCGTAGACGGCAGTGAGGTGAGGTGGGAGCCGTTAGGGGTTAACGGCGTGCTTTGCCGTCAGCCGGCAGACGGCAAAGAGGCTAAGGTCTTTGCCGTCTGCTGGCGGACGGCAAAGAGCCCAAATAGGAGTCACTGGGAAGCTGCCACGTGGCCTTATTTGCCGTCAGCCGGCAGACGGCAAAGAGGCTAAGGTCTTTGCCGTCTGCTGGCGGACAGCAAAGAGCCCAAATAGGAGTCACTGGGAAGCTGCCACGTGGCCTTATTTGCCGTCTGCTAGCTGTCGGCAAAGGGATTTGAATCTTTGCCGTCTGCCAGCAGTCGGCAAAGGACCTTAGCTCTTCCGTCTGGCCAGTGACGGCAAAATGCCACAAATAGGCAACCCAGTGTTCCACGGTTGCACAGGTAGCTGCCCGTGGCCTTCTTTGCCGACTGCTAGCTGTCGGCAAAGCTCTTTGCGACTGAGCAGACGGCAAAGCTCTTTGCCGTCTGCTAGCAGACGGCAAAGAGCCTATATAAACCTGTTTTTAATTGAATTCATTCAATTGATAGAAATTCATAGATATACACAGATAATACATATATACACAACAAGCATATCCAACAAATATATTTCCACAAGTCCAACATATATCCATATGACATAAGAGTTTCCAACAACATATCCATAGTGACATACACATCCAAACAAGTTCCCAAACATGTTTCATAAACAAAAAGGAAGCACAAGGAGAATATATGGTCCATCAATGCAAGCTTCCTCATCTCAAGCAAATCTGCAAATTGGGAAATGAAAGTTAGAAGAAGAAGAGAGAGAGAAGAGGAAAAGAAGAAGAAGAAGAAAAGAAGAAGAGGAAAATAGAAAAGATTTTATATTCTCTTTCTTTCTCTCCTCCCCCTCTTCTTTATCTTCTTCTTTTCCAACAATGTAGTTAAAAAAAGCCAATTTAGAGCTAGCTAGGTAAACAGGTCATTTTGGAGATAAGCTAAGTTCAATGTATCATATTGGAGCTAACCTACGTAAACTTGGTCATTTTGGAGCTAAGCTAAGTTAAATGGATCATATTGAAGCTAACCTAGGTGTAACATTGGTCATTTTTGAGCTAACCTACGTAAAAATGTCATTTTTTGCTATGCTAGGTAAAAATGCTAAGTGTGTAGGTCAATTTAGAGCTAACTTAGGTAAATAGGTCATTTGGAGCTAACGCGGGTTAAAATGGATCATATTGTAGCTACAACTTAGGAAAACTTGGTCTTTTTGGAGCTACGTAGGTTAAATGGATCATATTGGAGTAACATAGGTAAACTTGGTTATTGGAGCTAACCTGGCTAATTAGGCATTTTGACATTACTAAGTGCTTATTGTGTCATTTAGAGGACAACAAGCTAAGTATATGACATTTATGAGGTTAGCAAGGTTATTATGCCATTACGAATTAAAACAAGTAAGAGGAGGAAAAGAGAAGAAGAAGAAGAAGAGAAGAAGAAAAGAAAAGAAGAGAAATGTTCTTCTTTTCTTCTTCTTTTCTTTCTTCTCTTCTTCTTCTCTTCTTCTCTTCCTATTCCTTCTTTCTTCCTATTCCTTGATTTTCTTCATCTTATTATGTCATTTGTGGACTAAATAGGTAAATTATGTCATAAATGGGCTAAATAGGCTAAGCAAGAGAGAAAGAAAAGAAGAAGAAGAAGAAGAATAATAATAATAAGAAAAGAAGAAGAATAAGAAAAGAAGAAGAAATGTTCTTCTTCTTTTCTTTTCTATTCTTCTTCTTCTTCTTCTTCTCTTCTATTCCTTCTTTTCTTCCTATTCTTGATTTTCTTCATCATTATGTCATTTGTGGACTAAATAGGCTAAATTATGTCATAAATGGACTAAATAGGCTAAATAAGAGGAGGAAAAGAAGAAGAAGAAGAAAGAAGAGAGAAGAAGAATAAGAAAAAAGAAGAAAGAACTCTCTTCTTCTTCTTTTCTTATTCTTCTTCTTTTCTTCCTCTTTTTTTTCTTTTCTCTTCCTATTCCTTCTTTTCTCCTATTCCTTGATCTTATCTTATTATGTCATTTGTGGACTAAATAGGCTAAATTATGTCAAATGGACTAAATAGGCTAAATAAGAAGAAAAATACCGTTATCACGGAGGTGAAGGACCGGTCGGGGCTGGCCAGTGCCAGACTGAGGTGAGGGCCGGTCGAGGTTCCACCAAGGCCAGACGGAGAAGCTCGGTTGATGCTTGTCGGGAAGCATTCTACACCAAAGATCATTTCCAATGTCTCGTTAGCATGATGCAACATAAATGTGAATACTAGTAACTAACGACCATTCAAATCAAACTCACGTGGTCGCCGGAGCAATCTGGGGCATCGGCGGAGGGGGTCTGACCGCTTTTCTCGCACATGCTCTACACATTTGGTTCTCACGAGTAGTCATATTAGTTAGTAATGGAACAAACATTATGTGCATGATTTGGCTAATATGCAGGAGAAACGTACCACCAAGATGTCGTATAGGGCCCGGTTTTGAGCATCGTTCCGGTTCCTCTCCTCCTCCAACAGCCTGGCCGTCCTCTCCTCCAGCTCCCTCTCCCTCTCCTCCGCCTGCCTTCTTGCCGCCTCCAAAAGCGTCTGCGTGTTTGCTCTCTCTTTCTCAAGAGCAGCCTGCAACACACCACTCCTCGTTAGCATTGTAATCATCGACGGACGCACACACAATGTAATGGATAGGAAAGGTATCCGAGTCTGTATAACTAACCGCCATGGCGAGCTCCGATGGCCGTGCACGAGGCATTATCTCAGGATCAGAGCTACTCTGGCGCTTCTTGATCTGTGTGAGAGTCTTAGGACAACGTATCAGTCCATCACCAATGGCTATCGAGCCATGGGACCTCCCACCACCAGATATCGTAACCAGCTCTGTATCAAAAGGATCCTGGCTCGGGTTAAAGTCCTCCCCTTTCCTTGCCTTCCCCTCGTCTCTGTACCTCACGAGCTTGTTGCGGGAGGAGATGTTGGTGAAGGTCTCTGGATGATCTAGGTCAGACTCCGAGAATGCCTTGGCCTTCTTGTACGGGGCACTATGGGCCATGCCATAGAGGTCGAACAGACTTGGCACGGGCTTCTTGTTGTGGTGCGACTGAGAGAGAGGAACAAAATATTAGTCAAGGGCTCAAGCTAGCATGAAGATTGAAATTGCTATGTAAATAAGGTCATTTTGGAGCTAAGTAAGGTTATTATGTCATTTTTGAGGAAAAAAGCTAAGTTTAGGTCATTTTGGAGGTAACCAAGATTATTATGCCCATTTTGACCAAACTATGCTAATTATGTCATTATTGAGCTATCCAAGGTAGTTATGCCTTTTTTTAGCTAACTAAAGCATATTTAGGCATTTTATAGAGCTATCTTAGGTTATTATGTCATTTTAGAGCTAATTATGTCATAAATTAACAAGCTAAGATTATTTTACGTCATTATTGAGATATCAAAGGTAGTTATGCAATTTTTTAGCTAACTAAAGCATATTATGTCATTTTAGAGCTAATTATGTCATAAATGAACGAGCTAAACTAAGTTTAGGTCATTATTGAGCTATCCAAGGTAGTTATGCCATTTTTTAACTAAGTAAGCATTATTGAGCTATCCAAGGAAAAATGCTATCATGTAGAATGAAATTGCATGAATCATGAAGCAAACCACATACCCAGTGACCCCCGTACTCAAACAGGTCGGAGCTCCCTTGATGGTGTGGCACACCAACCATTTGGGCACGCTTATCCTTGGCCCTTTGGTGTTCGACTAGCCATTTGGGAGAGCACCACTCATCCACCAACGCCTCCCAACAGTCCATCCTATCCGCACACCATCTCAGGGGCACCTAAGTTAGTCAAGAGAAATTTCAGCGCTACGCCTACGAATCAAATCAAGAGAACTAAGTTCAAGGCCTGAAGAATAGGTAATTACCAGCATGTACTTCTCCTTAGTCAGAAACTTGCCGCGACACTTCTTCTTCGCCCTCCTAATACCCTTCGAGGCGTAGTAGTCTCGAACGGCCTGCAGCCGAGCCTCGTGCCGTAAGTTCTTAAGTAGGCGCTTGCACTCGACTTCGACAACCGAAGCCGCAGCCTCCTGCTCTCCATCTGAAATCCTGTAGAAGGTCTGCAGTCAAACAAGACAACGCTGATTAGTAAAATCACTACGTACTGTTGATCTTTAATTCTGTAAAGGAGAAATTACCCAGAACCGACGGAACACAATGTCGGCCACCGTCTCGCACTCGACACCGGCGACCATCTCCCCTGGCGGGGCCGGGGCAGCCTCGTACAGCTCCCAGCTAAGTGCTAGCTGTGGAACCTGACCCTCACCGGGCAACGTGACCCACCCAGGGAAGTGCTGCCGGCAAAGCACACCAAGGACCTGGTTGGGCCTGCGGACACCACGGGGGTGTACCCAGCCCCTGCAGTATGTCAAGGCCAATGCATTAGATATTAATTTGAAGAAACATGAAGGCAAAAGGTTAAAAAAGAGTAAATTCACTTACTTCAACCCATTAGGCTGTATCAACCACCTCTGGTCGGGGGTCGTCGGCACGGGCGGGAGCTTTGTACCGCCACGCTGGTAGACCTTCTTGCCCTTGTCAACCATCTCGCCCTCGCTGTAGCTATCATCAGAGAAGGTGTCCTCGCTATCATCAGTAGGGCCACTAGCATCTGGAGTCTCGTGCGAAGAAGACTCCGGGACTGGAGTCTTCTGGGACGAAGACTCTGGGACCGGACTCACGTGGGGCGAAGGAGAGGCGCCTAGAGTCTGGTGGCGCGAAGGATCAGCGACCCCAGTCTGGTGGGGCGAAAGATCCACGACCCGAGTCTGGTGGCGCGAAGGAGAGGCGACCCGAGTCTGGTGGGGCGAAGGATCCGCGACCCGAGTCTGGTGGGCCGAAGAATCGACGACCGGAGGCTCATGGACCGGAGTCCGAGATGGGTCCACGTCAGACGGAGCGGTCCTGTGGTCGGGTGAATCAGCTAGGGGTGGCGGCGAGGAAGGCGTAGCAGCCTTCCTACCTCTCCCGCTGCCACGTCCACCTATAGCAGCCTTCTTCGTCCTCCCCCGACCTCTGCCGGCCGAAGAAGAAGGGCCCGCCGGTGCTGACTGCATACTGTCTAGCAGCGCTCTCCGGAGGGGCTGGGCTGGAATAATGGAAGCACCCCTCCCAGGAGCGCTCGCACGAGGCTCGGAGCGCTCTGGACCCTTGCCCACCATCCTGTCAACACCTGCAATGACAAAAAGTAAACGACATTAGTATAACATAAAAAATTTGAATAACTGACATGAATACTATGTATATAATTTAAGAGTATCATCATCATGAACATAATAAAAAATTGAATACCTGACATTACTAATATTACTCTGAATCGTCTATATATGCTCCGGGATCATTAAATGCATCATCATCATCACTATCAGTGATGAGCTCATCATCATCATTAATAAATGCATCAACATGTGGAAGGCCTCCTTGCCGTAATTGTTCAAGCATTGAAAGGTCATCTGCAGCAGTAACTTCTTCTTGTTCCGGCTCTTCTTGTTCCGGCTCAGGGGTGAAGTCGGATTCACTATCGCTGTCTACTTCAATGTTCAGGGGTACAGTTGAGCGGTTCTTGAAATGTTTTTTGGAAAGACGTGTTTCTTGGAAGAATTCTCCTTCGTCATATGTGTCTTGGTCATAATCCTCTTCATTGGGGGGAGGTGGTCTAACACGTGGCGGCACTTCATAAACGACATCCCAACCACTGAGATTTGAATCACTTTGACAGGCCCACGGTAGATAGAAAACTTGGGTTGCCTGTTGAGCCGTAATATAGACATCGGGAACATCCAAATGGGTGCTTTGTTTGATTTCGACTAGCCCTATATGTTCATGAGTCCTTCTAGTATCCTTCGGCTGGAACCAATAACATCTGAAGACTACGACGTTTGGTGGGTTTTCACCATAGAATTGAAGTTCATAAATTGCTTCAACTCTTCCATAATACTCAATACCTCCTTCGCCGATAGTAGAGACACAACAATTTGTAGACTTTCGGTCGGCCATAGATAGCTCTTTGCCATAGGTACGAAAGCGATACCCGTTGATGTCGTATTTGTCAAATGAACGGACCTTATAGTCAAAACCATTAGCTACTTGTCTCAATTCGGCATCCATAATCTCTGAATTAGCCTACAAGTTTAATACGAAAGGATTGTTGCATTAGTCGCAAATTAGCCAAAGAAATGAAATGGTCTAATGGAAATTACCGTTTGTTTGAACCAAGAGATGAAACCGGGATAGGCGCCTCCTTGCTTTGCGAGAAGCTCATACTCTTCGATGGAATCCTTTTGTATCACTGCACCATACGAGAATATGGCGACGTATCGACTGCATCAAATATCCCGGAATAAGAGCAGTTCAAAGGAATTAGAAATTGTGAAACAATGTACGGAGATCTTACTCGATGTACGGCCGCACTTCTGTTAGGTTGTTGAAGAGATACAGCGAAATGGTCCGCCATTCTTCAACACCCAACGGTACTGGTTTCCAACCACTGGCTGGTGCGAGATCCCCTTTGAATAGGCTGAGGTTGGATTGACCCTTTTTAGGGTCGTCAGCATTGTACCGAGGCTTCGGATTATGCAAATGACGATTTTTGGCTTCGTAGTATGCTGTCACGAAGTTTGCCACCTCCTCAGTGATGAATGCCTCGGCCATCGATGCTTCAATTCTACGTTTGTTTTTACATTTTGCTCGAAGCGTCTTCTGCATTCTCTCAGTTGAGTAGCACCAACGATTTTGCACGGGCCCTCCCAATCTTGCCTCGGTCGGGAGATGCAAAATCAAGTGCTGCATTGGATTAAACATGCTCGGCGGAAAGATTTTCTCTAACTTGCAGATCAACTCCGGTGCCAACTGTTCCATTTCTTCGAGGAGGCCAGGCGATAGTTCTTTCGCACAAAGAACACGGAAGAAATAGCTCAGCTCTGCCAGTACTAGCCATTCATCCTCACGGATGAAGCCACGCAACATCACCGGCATTATCCGCTCAATCCATATGTGCCAATCATGACTTTTTAGACCAAATATTTTCAATTTTTCAAGACTCGCTCCCCTCTTTAGATTTGCTGCATACCCATCGGGGAACATCAACTGCATTTTCACCCACAGAATAATTTCCCTCATAGCTGGCCTTCCAAGATTGAACCATGCCTTTGGCTTCGTGAAGTTCCGCTTTCCTTTCGGATCTTGCATGTTTTGTAACGGTCTATCACATAGCTCCTCTTGATCGACTCTAGCCTTAGGATTATCCTTTGACTTCCCCTCTATGCCGAACAATGTGCCAAAAATGGCTTCGGCGATGTTCTTTTCGGTGTGCATCACGTCGATGTTGTGTGGGCAAAGGAGGTCTTTGAAGTAAGGCAGATCCCATAAGCATGTCTTGTGAGTCCAGGCGTGTTCCTTATTATACCCCTTGAAATACCCTGGACGCACTGGATCTGGCTCGAGAGCGTTTAACTGATCTAGGGTTTGTTGGCCTGTCAACGCAGGTGGTGCAGAGTGTTTGACAACTCTACCTTTCATGAAGTTCTTCTTGTCTTTCCTGAACTTATGGTGAGGATCCAGAAACGGTCTATGCAAGTCAAAGCAACTATACTTGTGCCCTGCAGTCAGCCAACGAAACTCAAGAGCTCCCTTGCATGTGGGGCACGGGAACCTTCCATGCACACACCAGCCAACGAATAGCGCATACGCCGGCAAGTCATGCGTCGAGTACATGTACCAGGCACGCATTATGAAGTTCTGTTTGCTAAAGGCGTCGTATGTCTTGAACCCATTATCCCAAGCTTCTTGCAATTCGTCCTTAAGCGGCTGCATGTACACATTCATATTCTTCCCCGGATAGTTGGGCCCTAGAATTATCAACGTCAGGAAAATGTTCTTTCTTTGCATAATCTGTCCGGGGGGAGATTGAGTGGAATGACAAACACGGGCCAACAACTGTATTGGGTTGCCGTCTGACCATACACACTGAACCCATCCGTGCTGACGGCGACTCGAGGATGCCTTGGATCTGCCGTTTTTTCCTTATGTAATGCATCGAAGCGCTTCCACGCTTCACCATCCGATGTGTGCACCATCATCACATTCCCATCTGCATCACGTTCGGTTCTTTTGCCCGTTTTGTGCCATGTCATATGTCTGGCCGTCTCTTTGACCATGAAAAGACGTTGAAGTCTTGGTACGATTGGCAAATACCGAAGAACATTAACGGGTATTTTGGTCTGCGTCTTCTCACCCATACCATTGTCTACCACAACATACCTGGATGACTCGCAAATGGGACAATAGTTCAAGTCCTCATACTGGTGCCTAAATAAGACACATCCTTTCTCATAGGCATGTATCTTCTCATAGGGCATCTTAAGAGCACGGAGGATTTTGTCTGACTGGTACAGGTTTGTAGGTAGCACATGGCCTTTGGGTAGAAATCGTCCGAATACTGTCATCATCGCGTCGTAGCATTCTCTATCCAAGTTGAACTGAGCCTTCAAAGCCATGATTTGTGAGATGGCATCCAGCTGACAAAGCTCAGTGTGCTCGTGGAGAGGACGTTTTGAGGACTCCAACATTTCAGTGAAGGCCTTTGCAGATTCCTCCATCTCCTCGTCCGAGTCCCGAGCATCGTCAAAGTCTTGCACCATGTCTTCCATCCCGGTACCATGCTCGTCGGTGCGACGACGAACCACCTCAGGTCTGGCACGTTGGGCAGACTCACCATGAAATGTCCAGACCGTGTAACCAGGCGTAAAACCAAACTTCTGCAGGTGTTTACTCATTTCAAGCTCGTCCCTCTTATTAAAGTTGTCGCACCGGACACAGGGGCACCAGCTTAATCTCTGGCCATTAGCAAATGCGGCTCTAACAAACTCTTTGGTTTTTGTTAACCATTCACCGGTCCAAACTTTCTGACTAGTGTAACCGGTGTACATCCACGCACGATCACTCATATTGACTTCCTACTAGACAGACAATAAATATATACATCATTAAGCAAACCATATCCATTAGTTAATGGAGTTTGTCAGTTCTCTTATGTCCATGCAACCTACATGCTAATAGGTAAAGATAGGTCCTAATCCCACCCGAGTATGTGTAGATTGAGTTCGTTTTCCCATGCTCTGCTCCGGATCCGACGCAAAATTTCGGCAGCACCTCCCCGCTGTTCTCCTGATACACGTCTCGGCAATAAGCAGAGAGGATGTGTACCCGGAGAACAACAGGGAGGCACTGACGAAATTCTGCATCGGATCCGGAGCAGAGCATATAGGAAAACGAACCCAATCTACACATACTCGGGCTGTCCATGGATAACGTTGGACAATTCGAAAGAATCACGATTATAAATATGCAAATGCATGCATATTTATAGATGTAACCCTTTCGAACGGGAGACGCATAGTGGTTACGCATACTGATGACGGACACCTATAGCTAGCTAGTTTCATTGGCACGAAGACCGGAATAGAGCAAATGTAGGCGGGAGGAGGAGATGTCATTTGTGCTCACCAAGGAAAGCAGGGGCGGAGCTCGTCGAACGCACGTGGAGGTCGTCAAACACCACACCCTTGCAGCGACGAAACAACTGCACATTTTAAATCCACCTGATTAACACAAATATATATGATGTTTTGCATAACAAAATCAAAAAATATACGACCTAACTCATAATTCACAAATATATGACCCCGTCGGGGTCGGGGTCGGGGCAGGGTCGGGGTGTGGTGTCAGGGTGTAGGTGTCGATCGGGATGTCAGGATGTCGTATGTCGGGGTCGATCAGGGTGTCGATCAGGGTGTCGGGGTCAGGGTCAGGGTGAAATTTCATGAGAGAAGACATAAACATCAAGTGAAACAATTAACATTGTACAAAGTTGAAAACTTGCTACTACGACGAGGTAAAGTTCCTTTGCGAAATCTATAGTCTTGAAAGCGATATATAATAGCATCATCATCAACCTTTGCAAATATTTCTCGCTCAGTAATTATTTGGTCAGTAGCAACAACGATAAGCAGTACTGCAGTAGCAAATACTAACATTATAGCAAGCAGATCAAAAAATGTTCAATCTACAAAATTTTAACAACAACAGCAAGGCAGTAGCAGTCAGTGTAGCACAATGCACATGCACATATTATCCTGTCTGTGAGCGAGTGAGTCTGTCCATTACCAATCCGGCTCTTCAGTGCGGCTGCGGCTGCGGCAGACGGCGTGGCGGACAGGCAGAGTCGCGGAGACCAGGGCAAGGGAGGCCGGAGCCCGGAGCAGAGCCAGCGTGCAGAGCAGTAGAGCCGCAGCCCGCAGAGGAGAGCCGGAGAGAGGGAGAGCGGCGGAGCGGGCGGCGTCAGTGGCGGAGGCGCGGAGCCGGCGAGCACCGGAGGGGGCAGCGGCAGTGGAGGAGGGGAGGGGG
>CM022300.1:480550697-480780447 GCA_011799875.1 Thinopyrum elongatum | reverse complement strand
GGCGGCGGCGGCCTGTGCGGGAGGGGGCGGCGGCGGCGGCCTGCGCGGGAGGGGGCGGCGGCGGCGGCGGCCTGTGCGGGAGGGGGCGGCGGCGACGGCCTGCGCGGGAGGGGGCGGCGGCGGCCTGCGCGCATGCGGGAGGCAGAGGGTGGGGAGGCGGGAGAAAGAGATGGAGGAGGGCGCGCGCGCAGGGGGCCAAATTAACCCCCCGCATTGCCGTCTGTTTTTTTTTCTCTTTGCCGTCTGCTGGCAGACGGCAAAGAATTCTTTGCCGTCCGCCAGCAGACGGCAAAGATGATGACCGTTAGACGGCCACCGCCGTGAAACTATGGGCCCCTCTTACCTCTTTGCCGTCTGCTGGCAGACGGCAAAGAAGTGGCCCGTGTGACCTACCCAGTGCAGTACCCCCGTGGGGTCCACTTTGGACTTTGCCGTCTGCTGGCGGAGGGCAAAGAACTCTTTGCCGTCTGCTGGCGGACGGCAAAGAGCTCGCAGATGGCAAAGACCCTGTTTGCCATCAGCTGGTTCTTTGCCGTCTGCTTTGAGAAGACAGACGGCAAAGAGCCTCTTTGCCATCAGCTGGCAGACGGCAAAGAGCTGGCAGATGGCAAAGACCCAGATTCCAGTAGTGTTAGAAGACGAGGCATCACCCCACTCGACATTGCTGGGCATAGATGAAATCTTGTGCATGTCCACCACCAAGTCCTTGCTTCCGGTCATATGATTTGTGGCTCCACTATCGAGCAACCATGATCCCCCACTGGAAGCAAACACCTACAAGAGATCAATGCTTGGTTTTAGGTACCCATTTTGTAATGGGTCCTTTGATGTTAGCAACAAGGGTCTTAGGAACCCAAATAGACCATTCAATGTACTCATGAGGAGAACCAACAAATTTAGCATAAACATGCCCATCACTAGCACGGCATAACACATAGGAAGGGTTAAAGTCGCCGGCTTTGTTGGAAGGGGTGGCATTGCCCTTCTTGACACCACCACCCTTCACATTGTTCTTCTTCTCCTTAGGAGCACCCTCTCCCTTCTTCACAAAAGTTTGCTTAAGAGGAGGAGGTCATTTGGCCTTGTCATTCTTCTTCTTGTTCTTGGACTTGGGTGCAAACCCAATTCCCTCCTTGCCCACCACTTCCTTTTGATTGCTCAAAAGTTCGTTGAGGTTCTTCTCACCTTGTATGCAAGACACAAGGCCTTTCTCAAGTTGCTCCTTCAACTTTGCATTCTCCTCCACATGATGCACATGCTCACAACACGGGTTAGTAGCATTTGCATTATCAATTAGAACCATATGAGGAAATGTGGCTTTCTCCTTGGTTAGCTTCACTTGGAGTTGATCATGAGACTCTTTGAGGCTAGCATGAGCACCCTTCAAGGCCTTGTGAGCCTTGTCAAGTACATCAAACTCCTCCTTGAGTCTAGCATGGTCAACCCCAAGTTTAGTCTTCTCGGAATTGAGCACATGAGATACAACAAGAGCATGATCAAGATCTTTCTTTAATTTAGCATGATCATCGTTGTGTGACTCCTCAAGAGCCAAACAATGACCACGCTCTTCCTCAAGCGCATTAGAGAGATCCGATATCTCATCGGCATAGTCACGACTATGTCCTTCCATCTTAGAGATGGTTTCTTTGTGAGCCTCGATCATGTCATTGGCTTCACCAAGTTGTTCCAAGAGAGCAACAAAGTGCTTCTTAGATTTACCCTTGAGCTTACTCATAAAAGACTCAAATTCATTTTCCTCCTCCTTCGTCCCCTCACTTTCATCAATGCAATCCGTCAAGGAAGGATTAGTAATGATGGTCGTTTTGATGTTGGGGGTTACCTTGTTAGTGCCTTTAGCCATGAGGCACTTGGCGGTGATGTTCTCGTTGGGTGAATCGAAGAGGGACACCCGTGGAGTTGTTGCAATGGCAACGGAGGCCATGGCAACCGTCTCACCGTCATCATCATCCTCATTGTACTCTTCTTGTGCCACCAACCCCTTGGGAGGAGTGTTCTTGGTGAAGTTGTTCTTATTGGGGAAGGACTTGGCCTTGTCTTTTCGGATAAGCTTGCCACCATTGTCTTCCCTCTTCTCGTATGGGCACTCCGCAACAAAGTGGCTCACATTGCCACAATTATAGCATGTCCTCACGCGTTGCTTGCCCTTGGCGCCACTTGAGTTGTTCTTGTTGAAGTTGGGCCTTGAATTCTTCTTGCTCCAAAATTGCCGTGAAGCGAGAGCCATGTGCTCATGATATGCGTACTTGGTATCTTCGGGGTTACTCTCCTCTTCTTCCTCTTCATCCTCTTCTTCCACACTAGCCTTGGCCTTCAAAGGAAGGTTGGGCTTCTTTGAGCGTTGAGACCGCAACACCGCATTGTCGGCGGTTTTGTCCAAGATCCTCATGGCAACAAACTCATCCAACACTGCACTAGAGGACAAGGTGTGAAAGTCCGGCCTTTGACGGATGACGGAGGACATGGCCTTGTGGTAGGGCATCATGGCCTTGAGGAACTTGCGCTTGATCCAATTGTCATCCGTATCCTTGTTCCCATGATCTCGGAGTGAGACCGCGAGAGTGGTTAACCTCCGGTAGAGCTCACGAGGTTCTTCATCTTCCTTCATCGCAAACTCATCGGCTTCATCTTGCACCACTTCATAGTTGGAGTGTTGAATGCTTGCTCTTCCCTTGTAAATGGAAACAACATGTTGCCATGCTTCCTTGGCCACGGTGAAGGGTCGGAGATGCGCAATATCTTCAGAGGGAATTGCATCTTGTATGATGAAGAGGGCGGACTCATTGAATTGATTATCCGCGGCTTCTCTAGGGGTGAAGTTGCTTGAGTCATGTGGGTAGAAACCTTGCTCAATGATTCTCCAAAGATTAGTATTAACATGATTTAAATGATGTTTAAAGCGATAGACCCAAGAGTCAAAATCCTCATTTTTCACAAGCTTAGGAGGAGGACCAACATGATTCAAATGAGTGGAGGGAACCGGTCCTCCATAAGAAAGGGGTGGTTCAACATGGGCAAAGATGCCATTTCCACTCCTATCACTAGATAAAGGAACTTTATCACTAGAAGCTTCCCCCTTGTTGGAGTTAGCATCCGTCACCTTGTTAGCGGGATCACCCACTTTCATTGGTGCGGTGGATAATTTAAGGCCTTCTAAAAACTTATTGAACATGCTTTCAACCTCGGTCGTCATGGAGGTTTTCAATGTGTCCAAAGCCGCATTGAACTCCTCACGAGAGACCGAGGATCCCCCATCGGCCGTAGACGAGGACGGAATCACACCGGGGTGCTCCTCCCCACCGTCTAAGGTGTCAACCATACTCTTCGGACGGCAAAGTCCTTAATAAAGAGACGAAGCTCTGATACCAATTGAAAGGATCGATATAGTTGACTAGAGGGGGGGGGTGAATAGGCAACTAACAATTTTTAGCTTTTCTTTACCAAATTAAACTTTGCATCAAAGTAGGTTGTCTAGAAATGCAACTAGGTGAGCAACCTATATGATGAAACAACAACAAGCATACAAGCAAGCAAGGAATACAACACACAAAGAAGCTTGCACAAGTAAAGGTAAGAGATAACCAAAAGTGGAGCCGGTGGAGACGAGTATGTGTTACCGAAGTTCCTTCCCTTTGAGAGGAAGTACGTCTCCGTTGGAGCGGTGTGGAGGCACAATGCTCCCCAAGAAGCCACTAGGTCCACCGTATTCTCCTCACGCCCTCACAAAATGCGAGATGCCGTGATTCCACTATTGGTACCCTTGAAGGCGGCGACCGAACCTTTACAAACAAGGTTGGGGCTC
Source organism: Thinopyrum elongatum (assembly GCA_011799875.1). Lineage (NCBI taxonomy): Eukaryota > Viridiplantae > Streptophyta > Magnoliopsida > Poales > Poaceae > Thinopyrum > Thinopyrum elongatum. The sequence continues at coordinate 480,776,627 of CM022300.1, read as the reverse complement.
TCTCCACAACCGAATTGGAGGCTCCCAACGAAACCACGGAGCTTCACCACAATGGAATATGGCTCCGAGGTGACCTCAACCGTCTAGGGTGCTCGAACACCCAAGAGTAACAAGATCCGCAAGGGATTAGTGGGGGGAATCAAATTTCTCTTGGTGGAAGTGGGGATCGGGGCCTTCTCAACCAATCCCTAGAAAATCAACAAGTTTGATTGGCTAGGGAGAGAGATCGGGCGAAAATGGAGCTTGGAGCAACAATGGAGCTTAAGGGAGTAGAGGTAGTGGACTCGGAGAAGAAGACTCCCCTTATATAGTAAGAAGACAAATCCAACCGTTACCCACTTAACCAGCCCGCGACATGCGATACTACCGCACCAGACATGCGGTACTACCGCCAGCCTGTGCGGTACTACCGCACCCACAGCAGAGGCCAGACGAAGCCCTGTTGTGTTGACGCAACGAGCGGTACTACCGCGCGACCTTGCGGTACTACCGCAAGGCAGGGTTCGACTACACAGGGAAGGCACGGACGAATAAAATTACATCCATGGCTACTTCCACTGAGTTTTGATCTGTGCAAAAATCCGACACGGTACTACCGCATCCATGGAGCGGTACTACCGCATAGGGCACGGATGTAAAAAATTACATCCGCCCCTACTTCCGCGCGACTAGCTGTGCTGGGCCAGACGTCACGGTACTACCGCGCCAGAGGAGCAGTACTACCGCAAGACTTTGCGGTACTACCGCGTCCCTGTCTGGTACTACCGTGAGGCTCTACGGTACTACTGCTCCGTGGAGCAGTACTACCGCATGCCACAGCACAATACCACTTGGAGTCCTTCATTTTGCAAAGACACGGATAACTGGTCGGTGCTCCAAAGGAACAAAGGAAAGGAGGTGCAAAGGAATAGACGTGAACGTGTTGATTCCACCCTAACCTTTCCGACGCGGACCCCCTCTTAATAGTACGGCTTTCCTACGACTCAAATCCACCGAAAAGAAACATAGAGAAACGCCGTCTTCACTAGGCTCTGAGGGGCACCGAATCGTCTTGTGTCTAGACATGAGATATCTGAAATGCTCAATGCACACGATTAGTCCGCAAAAGCATTGTCATCAATCACCAAAACCACATAGGGAAAAATATGCCCTTACAATCACGACATGCAAATGTGTCTTCCAAGAAAAATATCTTTGTTGCTTGATTAGCCAAAATAAAAGGCTCGTCGGTGTGGTACGCCGCCTTGACATTGATGGATTTGAACTAATTATTAGCTTTAGGTTTTGCGATCCTGGAAAACAGGTTGTACCAACGAGAGCAGAACATAACCACACATCGATGAACCTCGACACTGGAGATATACTGCAACTGAACAATGTCTGTTATGTTAGCATACATTTCTATTGTCTCATCGCCGTATGTATCCGTGCTCATGACGGCACTGTTTTGTGTCTTCCTGCCTTCGTCGCGTGCAAGGGTGTTGTAGCGCACATCTCCAATAACGCAAGATTCATAATGTCTTACCTGAGTATCAGGACCCATTGCTAGTGCGTAAAGGGCATCATTAACTACCTGCCCATCCCCCCGCATCTTCTTAACCTATGGTTAGAAAATAGACAAGATGGTCATCTTATGTACTCAATATATTAAAAAAACTGATAGTGCAATTCAAAAGCTTACATGGCTCTTGAACCATTTCGCAAATCCTGCCATAACCAGTTTGTCAATGTTTCTTGTATTTTGCGCCAGTAACCACTTTTTGTAGATGCTGCACAACATAGTGATCGCATCAAACATCTAAATATATAAGAATGTGCTGCAAGTTTAGTACATTACGATGTATAAGCTTCAATACTTAGCACTTACTCGATATAAGGTAGAATCTCAGGACAGTTATTCACCACAAACCAACCCATTCTGTCCAAATCTTTAGGTTTGTCATCTTGTTGACTCTTCCCTGTAACTCGAACAGAACAATCAAAAACATTGAGCTCGGGTTGTCTTCACCCACCTTTTTGCTAAGCTGATCAGCTGTTTCAATGTATTTTGAGCAGAATATCAACGCTTCAGTAGCAATGTAGGCCTCTGCAATGGAACCCACAGGTCTAGCTCTGTTCCTAACATAGCCCTTGAAAGTGCCTAGCCACCTTTCAATAGGGTACATCCAGCCATATTGTACTGGACCTCTAAGTAGTGCCTCATCAGGTAGATGAACAGCCAAATGCACCATCACATCAAAGAAGGCTGGAGGATATATCTTCTCAAGGTCGCATAGGATAGTTGATATCTTGTCTCTAAGACGCTGCAATGCATCTATCCTGATATTTCTACTGTAGAGTTCCCTGAAGAATTGTCCCAACTCTGCAACTGCTCTGTATAAGTCTGGGTGGCCCAATCCTCTAAGGATAACAGGTAAAACCCTTTGAAGTAGGACGTGGCAGTCATGAGTTTTCAACCCTTGTACCTTGTTTCCATTTGCACTGACTCTCCTTTCAGGGCTGGAAGCAAATCCATGTGGGAATCTCACACGTGACAGGACCTTACAGAATTCTTTTCTTTTTACCTTGTCCAAGATGTACACAGCTGGTGCCATATCCCATTATGCACCATCGTCTTTCACCTGCAAATCAGATCTGATACCCAGGTGTGTCGAATCAATCCTAGATTTTAAGGTATCTTTCGTCTTGCCTTCAATATTAAGAAGTGTGCCGATAATGCTGTCACATATATTTTTCTCGATGTGCATCACATCAAGATTATGCTGCAGATCCAAATCTTTCCAATACTCCAAGTCCCACAAAGTGGACCTGCGGGTAAACAATAATCTCTCTTCTGACCTGCCACGCTTCCTTTTCCCGCTACCATTATCAGGATGGTTTACTGGTGTAATATGCCTGACCTTCTCTAATTCCTCTTGCAACTCATCACTGGTGAGCCTCTTTGGCGCATCACGGTTTTCATGCTTTGCATTGAACACATGTCTTCGGTATTTTGTAGGACACGGCTTGTCCTTGGCAAGGAAACAGCGGTGTCCAATGTAACATACCTTGCTAAGTATTGCGTATGACAGCAGATTCTTGTCACAGCGAACACATGCATTGTAACCATGTGTCATTCGCCCTGACATAGTGCCCAAAGCCGGATAATCATGGATGCACCATATTATAACAGCACGCAGAAAGAAATCAGCTGGTGGGCTGCTATATAGGTCTCAAGTGACAACATCCCTCCATAGCTTTTGAAGTTCCTCCACAAGAGGCTCCATGAATAAATCAAAATCCTTTCCAGGACTTTTTGGACCTGGGATGAGCAAGGCCATCATGTAATTTGATTCTTTGGTGCAGACATTTGGTGGCATGTTGTAAGGGATAACAAGCACTGGCCACATGCTATATGTGGCGCTCTGGTAGCCAAATGGGTTGAATCCATCTGTAGCTAAGCCAAGTCTAATATTTCTCGGCTCAGCAACAAAATTTTTGTGTCTCTGATTGAAGCTTATCCAGTCACTACCATGAGATGGATGGCTCATTACATTCTGATCTCTGTACTCCTGGTTCCTAGAATGCCACAGTACATCCTCTCTTGTTTCAGCATCATGAAACAACCTCTGCAATCTTGGTATAATTGGAAAATGTCTCAGAACATTACGAGGAATCCCCTTCACAGCATCGCCATCTTTCCATCTTGCTGATTTGCATTTTGGGCATTCACTTAAGTTGGCATAATCCTTCCAAAACAGAACACAATTATTCTTGCAAACATGGATCATATCATATCCAATTCCAACTGCACGAAGGAAATTCTTCATTTTACTGTAGGTGTGTGGCAGCTCAGACACATCTGGGTAAGATTTGCGGAAAGCAGCCAACATCGCATCGAATGATTTGTTGGTCATCCACTCAGATGTCTTCACCTGAAGAAAGGTGACCATAGCTGAGAATACTGACAGCTTATTTCTTGGGGTGACTGCCACGTTGCATTGTTCCAACATGCGGGCCCACCATTTTTCTTGTGCAGGTGAAAGTTCATGAAATGCGCGAGCATTTCATAGCATTGTTTCAATGTTGGTCAAAATCACTGGCTCCACCGCCACCACCTCCTCCTCCTCTTCCACCTGAGCATCAGGCAAATCAAGATGGTGAGCTGCTGCTTCCACATAGTCAGTAACATTGACGTTGTCAGCTTCATCATGATGAACCCACCTAGTATATGTGACCGACATCCCATACAAGTGTTGATGATTTTGCACAATTGACTGGGGTCTTGAAACTGAATTCATACAACTGCTACACGGCCAGAGCACATCTGATTTCGAACCACCGTACTCAGGTCTGATAAAGTTCATGAAGTTTTCAACCCCCTCGACATATGCAGTAGAGAATCTTCAAGCAGAAGTTATCCAAGTCCTGTCCATCTGTTAGACATACAAATTAGTTCTTCTACAAGATATTACATGAAAAACATATATGTTTTTTATAAAGTCCAAAAAAAATAACTAGGTCGATGTCTAAAGCTATGGCAAGATATTTCGACAAGCAGATCTAAGTAACGAAATATATGTAAAGCTAATTCAGCAAACAAATTGAGTGCTAAATTATGGCAGGCTATTTCAGCAATCAATGAGGCCGAGCACACAACCATCGAAGGCCATCTCAGCAACAAAGATCGAGTATAAAACAGTGTCAAGCTATTTCACCTAACAGATTGGCTACTAGACCATGGCAATCTACTTCACAATAAATATATGGCAGGATATTTTAGTAACTAATCGGGCGTGGCATGCCATCTCAGCAAAGCATATTGAGTGTAGAACAGGGTAAGTAAGCTTCTTAAGAAGAGCATATTGACCGTAAACTATTTCGGCAAGCAGTGAGATAAACAGCGTCTATCAGCTAACATTCAGTGCTACTCCGACATGCACGGGGCCTCAGTCTAGAATGGGCGTACCGTGGGAGAAGCTGACCGTCATGCATCTCCACAAGAATGTCGCCAGTGGTGGTTGCGCGACTGGAGAACGACAGTCTACGAGAGCGTGCTATGGGAGCGAGAGGATCGACATGCGTCCCCTCAATGAACTGCGGCGCTGACGTATCGGCACGGTGAGGAGGGCGACTTTGGTGGAGCGAATGGAGTGGAGGGGGCCGGGGGGAGGGGGGTTTGGGGATTATTATTGGCTAGTTGGCCGAAGGGCAGCTGAATTTGGGATTTGCGGGGGATTTTCGTGCGGTGGGCGGGGGAGTTTGGCGCATGGTCGGTTTCTCCAAATGCGGTCCCACGTGTCAGTGAAGAGGCAAGCCGAAGTGCGTTCCGTTTGGGTGAGCCGTGTGTAGGACCGACCGTGTGAGGGGTGCAATGCGACCGCGACGGGCGTGCTATGAGTGTTCCGCCTTTTTCCTTTTAAACTTGGTGCTTCCCGCGATCCATCGATACTACTAGTAATCCAGTAATCCCGACTAAAATGGTGCGGCCGGGTCTTTTCCCGCGCGATATGCTGGGAGGTTGGCTTAGTTGGTGTTTGAGGACTTTATATTTTAGGACAAGGCTTAGTTGGTTTGACAGACAGAGCGAGAGAAAGATGTGAAATGCGTGAATGTGTAGTGGACGTACTATTGGAGTGCATAAGATAAATTGTGAATGTAGACCCTATGTGTTTATTTACTTCGCATGTTAGCTTTGTCTCGGGTCAAACCTTCTAAACTTAGACCAAGTTTATACACACAAAAATGAATCATCATTCCACATATTTTCATATAATATATCTTACTATTATTGTGAAGGTTCATATACACCGGACGAGATTCATGCAAACATGGCAGATTTTCATTACATTTCGAACTTTTATAGGATAGAAAAAGAAAAGAAACCCGACCCTAAACCTATTCTACGGCGGCGACCGACGTCCACTTTCCTTTGTACTTCCGCATCGGCGACGACATCCTCCATCTGCCATCTCCATGAACGGAGGTGGGGTTCAAGACCCATTAAGTGAAGTTGCGGTCTCTGGCGAGGAAGAGTAGAACACGGGAGACGGACCAGCCAGTTGGCACACCATGCCTGGCCGCCTCCCATGCCTTACTCATCCCCGATGGAGTTCCAGACCTCGGCGGTGCCGGTGGACGTGAGGTCGATGATGATGGACATGGACGGTCCATTGCTTCACCTGCCACATGCGCCACCGAACATTGGACGGCAGCAAGTAGGACGCGTGGCTGGAGGTGCTCCCGTCATCGGCCGCCAGCGTGGCCACCGCTTGTGCGGTCGCGTCCGCGTCCGGCTACGCCAGTATTGCGTTGCGAGCGGCGAGTTGAGCGAGGGCGGCGACCTCGAGCTTCATCCCGGAAGACAAGCTCTCCCGCAGACCGTTCCCGCTCGCGGTCATGGTGGATGTGGTGCCAGGTAGGAGGATGCGCTATGGTGTAGAGTTTAGCTGGGCATTGCCGCTTTAAGTAGCGCATTCCGGTGAGGCCAAGCTTCCGGGTGCGTCAATAAGTCACCGGAGTTGGTTCCTCAGGCAGCGAGCCTGCTTAATGATGGCATACGGACGGACGACATGAATGCGGGCAGCTGGTGCCAGCTGGGAACGCACGCGCGCGATGGTGCGAGGGTTTTTTATGTGCCAGGGTAGTCAGCTGCGGGCGTGGCAACATTTGGAGATGCCCTTTGCTCACATGCGATCCCGCATGTCATTGAAACAGCAAGACGACCCGACATGGTCTTAGGTCCTGGGGATGCAGTTGGCCGCGCTAGAACACTCCGCGGATGCGCCACGGTGCGCGCGCACTTCGGTGCCCTATGCATCCTCGACGAGCCAGGTGTTAATCTACTGGTCGTGCCATAGCAGTAGGGCCACCCTCGGCACCCTGAAGCCGAGCGTGTCCAGCGACGATGAGCGTGTCGCTCACCGCGATCGCCGTGTCCAGAGGCGGTGCGGGAGCTGCGCCACGTTACTGGCCCCCACGACCAACATGAACAGTTGCTGGTGGCGAGGAGATCGTGGGCCAGCTCCTCCATTGGACTAGTCTGCACCATGTCATCCGACAGGTGGGCCCTACATGTCGGTTTCCCTGGTTTCCCGACCAAATTCGAGCGTCAGTGCTCCGTGTTATGCATTAAGCGCAGAACAAGTGGTTTTTGTGCCCTGGTTCAAATGTGGTACAGTACCAAGTTGTTACCCTAGCCCCAAGTGTGGTGGTTTTGGGTACAGTACCACCCTTTTCCTTTTCAACTCGTGAAGCATAACACTTGATTAAGTAGCCGGATGGTGTGCTAATTTAGGTGTCCGACTGTTTGAAGGAATAATTGAGGTGTGTTCGGTCTGTGCCCCCATTTAGGGGTCCAACTTACCATGTTCTAGCAGTAGTAACTATACTAGTCCCTGTGTATCTTACTCCGTGACCAAGACAGAAGGGAAAACGAGACAACTTAATGTTTATTTAAGCCGTCCAAGTATAATCATGTGGCTTTGCTTATTTCTCATTCCTCTCCAACCCTCTTCTCCATCGATCGTGCCGCCCTCCAGTTGAGTCCAACCTCCCGCATGCCCCATTTGAACATTCACCGAGTGTCATTCACATTTGGGCCTAGATCATGCCCGTATTTCCAATGTTGTCATTTGTCCCACATGCATACAGACAAACGGTTCATTTAAAGTTTTGCATTGCCTCCACTACGTGTCGCTTCTCATCTTAGTTTTGACATTCCATTCGGTTCATGCCCCGACACATCTTGACGAGATCGATAGATGTTGAGAGATCGGCTGCATATCGTGCAAGGAGATAAAGGTTTGGTGTGTTTCTATGATAGAAATGATCGTGTGGGGTGGAGAGAAGGGGGGGTTCTGTGTGGGCGCGTCGGTCGTGTACCATCTAGCTATGAATCGATTGAAAAAGGACTAGGGAGGGTCTGGAGATCGACCGATCCAGAGAGGGGCGGAGAGAAAGATGAATGTATGCTTAAAAAAAGATAGATGAAAGGCTTGGTTACAATTAATGCATGGTAAAGTGACCTAGGCGTGTGTCGAAGAGCGACCTGACGAGCGAGATACAATCCCGATACCTCGAGAGATCAATTAGGTGTGACATGCACAAAGAGGAAGAGAGGTGGTATGTGTGCGTGAGCGAGCGAGCGAGAGAGAGAGAGAGAGAGAGAGAGATAGAGAGGAGGGAGAGACCCCGAGATGAAACCGAGAGAGAACGAGTGGGTGCATGTGTGATACCTAAGGCGGATTCAAAATTTTGAAGCGGTGATCATAGCATCAGCAAATCATATATAAAGGGTATTCAATGTTCGTTTCGCTTTTGAACATACAATATACTCCCTCTGATCCTTTTTAGTTTACATATAAGTTTTGTGTGTAGTCAAAGTATCTCTACTTTGATCAAACTTATAGAAAAAAGTATCAACACTCAACAACGCCCAATCAATATTGTCACATTTGTACGTAATCCTAGATTTGTATTCAAACAGAAATGGTTTCCAATTTGTATTCAAACACGTGAATGCTTGTTCTCACGCATCCTCTTCCTACTAGGATTTCGCCACGTATAGCCAGTCTAATAGTACAACTTTTTTTTTGAAGCTTCCTGTCCAATAGTAGTAGGAGGAGTAGTAGTACTAGTGGAGTGGAGTAGTAAATTAAGCCGACGCGGGGGGGGGGGGGGGGGGGGAGGGAGGGACATTGACACGCGAGGGTGGGGGAGGGAGGGGAAAATTTTGCCTACCATCGGTTTGCTCTCAACTACGGTCCCACAAGCGAGCGAAAACGCAAGACGAAGCGTGTTCCATTCGGTGAGCGACGTGCAGGGTCCACCGTGCCAGGGTGCAATGCAAACGCGACGAGAGGGATGTACACCGTCCGTTCCTTATGAACTTGCATACTTCGAGTACTCCTTTTTTTGAACACAGTATAGACGCAAGCGCTCATACATGCGTGCATACACTCAGCCCTATGAACGCACACACGCACACCCTACCCCTATGAGCATCTTTGAGAGACTGAGCCGGCATATCATCTTGACATTTATGAAGTCACCGCCTCCTCATCGACAGGAACGGTGGGGAGGTCCGGACGTCTGCCATGTGAAACTTCAAAACTTTGGTCACATCCCACCCCACAACTCTCCAGGCTCCAGCCATCCGGCTTTACAAACTCCACACAGTCAAAACCGATTGACCAGTCATCGCCGGAACCACTATTCCCACAGGAACCTTCGCTGCTCGGCCTAAGCCAGCTACTTGCCGGCCGGTCACCACTGCCCCAAAACCACACCTCCTCTCCAGCCCATTCTCCCACCTTTCGATCCCCTCGTCTGCATCAGCCGTCCCCTAGTTCGCCGGAAAGCCATGTTGCACCGCACAATCACGTACTACAAGATGCTGACGCCGGAGCACCGCGCAGAAATCGCGGCGGTGGTCGGCGCCACAGACCTCCGTTCCCAAGCTCGCTTTGCGGTGGACCAATCCCCGAGTTCTCTGGAGCCAAGCTCCAAGGAGGAGGAAGCCGATCCAATGTTCATGGCGGAGGTCGTGGCGCAGAAGGCCCCCGATGCGTATGAGACGATAGACATCGACTTCGTGCTGGCCTCTGGGTCCCCCATGGTGCAGGCGGACCAGCGGTTCAACCTGGCGATCCTAAAGGAGCACCGGGAGGCAGAGGCTCAAGTCGACGCGGAGCGCGCGGATGCCGCTGCATCGACGCCCTCCTACAGGCGGAACCGGATGTCGTGGACGTGAACTGGGCGGCGGAGGCTCAACTTGACGCGGAGCGCGCGGATGCCGCTGCCATCGAGGCCCTCCTGCAGGCGGAATCGGACGTCCTAGACTTGAATCGGGCGGCGGAGGCTCAACTCGACGCGGAGCGCGCGGATGCCGCTGCCATCGAGGCCCTCCTGCAGGCGGAGCTGAACGTCGTGGACGTGAACCGGGCGGTGGTCGCGTCCGTGCAGAGCGCCTGCACGCTCCGCGTGAATGAGCAGTTGGAGGCCGAGGACAACCACGATGCGGAGACACACGTCGGCAGCTACGGCTGGTTTGCTCTGGCAGCCAAAGATGATGAGGTCGGCTCATTCCGCGAGCAGTGATAGTTTTTCTTTATGTTGTTGTTTTTAGGGATCTTTTGCTGTGTAAAAACATATATTTATGCAAGTGGTCTGACTTTCATCATTTGGGTCAGTCGACCATTTTAGGCGGTTGGATGAATATCCTACGTCTCCTAACCCTTCTTCTTCCTCACCTCTTCTTCATTCCCAAAAGACCACCGCACGGGCCGCACGGATCTTCCCCAACATGCGGTTGGATAAACATACTGTCTGAATGAAAATTAGGTGTCAGCGGTTGGATGGCTGAGTTTGGTTTGATCACATGCGGTAGCACGTGTCAGTGAGGGTGCGTTTCCCTTGGTTGGGTTTGAGGCGTGCAGGTGCGACCGCGACAGGCATGCACAAGTGTACCTCCTTTTCATTTTGAAAAACTTTAGGCAAGCTTGGCAAAAACATACGGCAAAGTATGGCAATGCAAGGCCTAGACCCAAACAGGATACAAGTACATACTGTCTTAAAAAAGAAAGCGGGGTTTTCCTTCGCGGGATTGATCGATACAAATCCTTGTTTGACGTGTCAATTAATGCGTATTTTTGTCCAACACCCAAAGAGCTAACCATCTCACTCCTCGTTGCTTGATTAATGTTGCGCCATGCAAAACCAACCTTCTCACTTCCGCATGCATGCAAGGGTATATTAATGTCCGTGGTTGCTAGTACGAGGCAAACCCCATCAATTTTGCCTCGATTAGTGTTAGTGGCCTGCTGCAAATTGTAATTTTGATACTGGCCTGGTATACAAAAAATGGAGGTAGTAACTATTTGACTTCATTCCCCATTATGGTGACGTTGACGATATCTCGATCGTTGTGGCTTTGGTGAAGTGCGTTCGACGGGGCACACCATTGAGGCAGACCACGGTAAGTCGTTCGCAAGTGCCACCTGCAAGCCGAGACAACCGCCCTGTTTGCATCCAGGAAGTCTGTTGAACCAAAGGCGGCCTAAATGTACTACTACTAGCACAATAGCGTCGTCTGTCTAGCTTAGTGCGGTAAAGGTGGTTTCTCGAAGAAGACGATGGAGAAGCGGAGTCAGCAAAGAGTGAAATGATGGTTGCTTCGTCCGTGCTTTGTGATTTGACACCTCACTGCTTTGTGATTTGTGATAGAAGGGATAGGGGAGTAGACTCTGTGCTCTATACATGCGTCCAAGCACGGGAGAAAGAGGAGAGAGGTTGCATTTTTCTATTCCTTCAATCAATCAATTAGGGAGCTTCGGTTCCCTCTTTTTGGCTTTGGCAGCACCCTCCACAATGGTTCCCATCGATGCCAAAAGCTATTTTCAAATTTGGCTACACATTGTGGATGCCCTTAAGCATACCACTTGGTTTTGCTCCTTGGTGCTATCTATACAAATCTCGATTATATTGATCTAAAAAATATATCAAGATTAGTAAAAAGGAGGTGATTTTGCCACGCGGAAGGTGGGGGAGGTTTCTTATTTTTAGAGGAGGTTGGCTTGGCGGTTTGCTAACATGCGGTCCCACGTGTCAGTGATTTACCAAGCCGATCCGCGTCCCACATGAGGCAGAACAACGGCAGAAGCAACACGTGGTTAACTTGAAGAAGACGAGGGAGAAGCGGATTTAGCAAAGAGTGAAATGATGGTTGCTTCGTCCCTCCAACTTTTTTTGAGCATCACTTCGTCCCTCCAAGTTAACTGCGGGAATGGTGCAACTTTTTGACTTGACGCCTCATTGCTCATTACTACGCCGGCGCCATGACCGGGGTGCGTCCCCCTGCTGCTCTGCACTGTTATTTCGGTATGGCACATGGACCCGGTTGCTTGATGTCCCGCATGTCGACGAAAGGGACTAGAACATTTATGAAAGCGAGCGCTCCACTCATTCGACGGCGGAGTACACGACATGGCGGCCCAGTGAACTGTTACTTGTACTGTAGTACTACTATAGTTTTGTTGTTTCGCATGATCCATCAATACAAACCCGACTAAATAGGCGAGTGCGGGATTTTTCCCGCGCGGTAGGCAGGGTAGTTTGGCATAGGCGGTTTGACACAAAGAGCGAGAGAAAGATGTGAAATGCTTGAATGTGTAATGGGCCCTTGTGTGTGTGTGTGTGTGTGTGTAGTCTGACCTTTCATATCACTAGGTGATACTAGCCATACATTTCAAAGGCAATTTTAATGTATGCAAACTGAATAATTAAGTAATAATATGAGATCTAGTAAAACTGAAAACACATATGATTTATTGTGTTATTGTGTTAGAGTGTAGTAGTGCTGTATTGGATAGTTGTTAGATGTAACATGCGAGAACGTGTAGAGATGTACTTTTGGAGTGCCTACAGAGAGAAATTTGGCATAAAGTGGATTCAAATATTTGTATTCATCTTCATAGCATTTGTAACTCATATCTACATTTTGTACGGTAGACGTGAATGCTTGTTCGCTCTTACGAAACCAGTACAACAATAATAGAGTGGCGTGCGCCAATTTAGGCACTGGCACGTTGGCCTACTCGGCTCCACAGAGAGAGCGAGAGAAGAGATAAATACACTGGCGGTCAATGTATTTCAAGCGAAAAGCATAATACGGTCACCGAACTTCAGAACACGCTCATTACTGTCACTATATACATTTTGCGGTGATTGTACGGTCACTTGCTCACCATTCAGCATCGGATTGCACTCTGTTGACCGACCAAATAGTCTGCATGGCACTATGTTGACTGGTTAAATTGACCATGTTCCTTGTGGGTCCCACCTATCAGTTCACAGAGGAGAAAAGTAAGATAAGCAAAAAATTACGCAGGCGCGACAAGACTCCAACCCGTGCGCGGGAACCACCTAGTTGTGTATGTGTCTATCAGGGCCTGATGTGTGCGCATGCACGTGTAGGTTGAGCACTTGAGCGTGAGCGTGTGTGTTGGTCGTGTGATGTGTGCATGCATGCGTGCGTGTGTGCGTGTGAGTGTTGCGTGGCTGCGTGTGTACGTGTGACTGTTGCATGCATGTAGTTCGTGTGCATGCGTGCGTGTGTGTATAATCACCACACTTGCTCCTGTGTATTAAAACAGACGGCTCAGCATACCAATACAAGTCCACCTTGTCCACTATGCCCGCGGTCATCACTTTGAATACCTACCGTCCAATATTTTTTACCGTTTGTTTTCATTCTTATACACGCCGACCGATGGGCCCAATGGTAGTGAGATAATGTGATGCAACACTAGATGTGCCACGTGGAGCGTTTAACTGGTCAACTAGTCGTGTCTTCAACAAATACAGAGTTGTACGGTGAGCCCGTGACTGTATAATAACCACAAAACGTAAATGGTGACCGTAATGAGTGGATTCTGAAGTCCAATGTACGTATCATGCTTTCGCTTCAAATACAATGATTGTCGATGTATATATCGCCAGAGAAAGATGAAACATGCGTGAATGTGCTGGGGGCGTACTTTTAGATGACCTAGAGATAGTTTGTGTGTGTAAGTGAAAGGGGCGTAGAGAGGGTGTGTGCGATGGAGAGAGAGATGCTCTTTGTTTCTCTTTATTATGACTAACTTTATATATAGTATAAAAATATAAAAATTTATAGTGTGGAATAAATATCATTGGGTGCACCATGCAATGCAAATTAACTTTGATACTCCATACAACTTTGTAATGTAGTATATATGTAGAGTTTCTAAAATAAATTTTTGGCCACACTTTGTGTGGTTTTATTCAAAAGGAATGTTGTATGCGAAGTAAACGTGAAGAGAGGGCTTTTTAGATCAATGGGGTACGTGATAAGATGTAACATGTGTAAATGTGCAGTTGACGTATTTGGCAGGGCCTACAGAGGATATGTGTACGTATTTGAGAGAGGCATGGATAGAGGGGCCGGCGGGGGGGCGACAAGGGAGAGATAGCACGAGAAATGAGAGAGGTCTATAGAGAGAGAGAGAGAGAGATGAATAGGATGTCTCGGCGAGAGATGCCCTTGAGTGTGTCCATGCAAGGAAGGAGGGATAGAGGCATGAGGAGAAATAGTCTGCGCGGTGTCTGTGTTGGTATGTGTGGGTGTGAGAAGATAACGAGACCTAGGGGTAGAGGGTGTGTCACCACGTGAGGTCCGGTGGGCCGAGGTGAGGCCCTTGGATTGGTTCCGTCCTGCGCCACATTGGTCGGCCCGTTATGCATTTCAGGGAGACCCATGGAGGACTAGTCGTACAAGACAAAGATACCAGAGCCGTGAAGGACTCTGTGTCCATTGACAAAGCCGGCTAGGATTTGTAACTCTAGGTCCCCGAACTAAGTTAACCCCTTATCTTTGATATTACCATTCAACCAACCTAACTTTAAGGTGCATCCTACAGAATGCTCTGCTAGAATCATATTCGTCAATTAGGAAGAGAGGTAGAGACAATGCGTGCGAGATAGGCCTAAAGATAATGTGCATGTGGGAGACAGGTAGGCAGGTATGTATAGAGAAAGGGTCGATGGGGATCGTGCGTGCGTATGCGTGTGAGAGAAAGAGTGCTTGTGACAAAGGTTAGTGAAAACAGTCGTAAATGGTTGCGAGAGAGAGGGAGGGTGATATCGAGAGCATGTGTGCGAGAAGGACACCTTGGGAGAGAGTGTGTGAGCATGTGTGAGAGACCCCCCATGGATATACACCGTGTGCGCGTATGTCTGAGAGAGAAAGTTAGCGCGCGTGTGAGGAGGGGCTTATAGAGAGTGAATCTACACGTAAAAGACTGATGTACACATTGATTACGTATATAACTTGTATCCAAAAATTAGGATGAGATCATGATATTTGCAATTCGCCTAAGGAACAGTCATTGATCCATCAGACATCCATATTCTATAGAATTTGAGCATGTCTATGTTATTATTCGACATAATTGATCCATAGAGTCAGTATTTTGAAGTTCAGACAATGCATCACTTTAGCAATTCAAATATAAACGTGAGTATAGTTCATGTTGTGTGTGTAAAGCACATTATACAAACAAAAGTTACACAATGAACATTCTAAATAGCTAGCTAGGAACTAGCATACATTTGAATTCAACATAAGGTGGTTAAAAAAAATTTGAATTCAACATGAAGTCCATTCAATTATTTGAATTCGAGATCATGGCATTTGTAAATCATACCTAAATTAAGGGGGCACCAATCTTTGCTCTCCTTTTGTACATAATAGCATATATAGTTGTGTACAAAATAGATTCAAATTTACCTCCTCCATTCCAAAATAATCATAGTTATAGGATTTTCAAGAGTCAAAATTTCAAAAAGAAGCGCATAATTTAATGAGGTTTTCAAACATACAAGGTCAAATTTAACGTTGTCTATTTAGGCTAATCCTCAAAGTTCAAGAGTACTCTAAACGTGAATGCTTCTGTTTCACAATTTTGAATGAAGCGCCAAAAGAGCCTCTACTCGCCCGAAACCACGTGAGACCAAAGGAAATTACTTTTCTAACTCCGACCCGTGAAACCTACCGGCCTAACGTCCAAAGGTCTAAACCGGGGTAGGTTTGTAACTTCATCTAGACGCCATGCAACCGCCTCCGAAAAACTTTCACACACCGTGGCCGCCTAAACACACATGCGCTCGGCCGAAATTGCTGCCGCCCACTATTTGGGACACCTCGGATTACCGTCCTACCCCTGACCCACAGTAGGTCCGAAATTTAATAGGGGGGCAAAGTTTGTACTTTCCCCAAATTTCAAATAAGTGCGTCCCATCTGTTCAAAAAAAACAAGCGCATCCCAGACCGAAACATGGTTCCCCCTTAGCTCCCCTCCCGTCTGATTCCCAATTCATACTCCATGGGCGCCAAAACTACCTCTCCACCAGCCGCGAAACAACGGCGTCCTCCGTCTCCGTCCGCTACCCCATCCCACCCATCAACCGCCGCCCTCCTCCATCATGCCGGAGCCGATACCCCGACATCGTCGTCCACCACAATCGCAACCGCAACGCCCTCCACGGCTAGTAGTTGAAGCCGAGGCTGAGCTGCCTCCAGGACGCCGATGTGCACCGTACCCGAGCCAGTTTAACCATGTCGTCCTGCGCCTCATAGCTGCCGCTCCAACGTCGCCACTGTCCACTGCACTGGAGTTGTTCCCACTACACCGTCCTTCGCCACCTCGGATCTGCTTCCCCTCCGCCGACAGACGGCCACCGCAACACAGTCAACAATTTGGCCATGGGTTCATCCAAGGTGCCACCCTCCTCCAAAACATCGGTTCCCCCGGTAAAAAGAAGAGCATCGCCGCAAAATCAGGAGGACACAGCACTAGCAACCGGAACTGGTACTCCTCTTCCCTTATTCATGCAAATCTTACGTGTCTGCTTGCACGGTATTCATCCCACAGAATACACTAGTTGACCGCTTCTTCCTGCACCTTCTTTCTGATGCTACATGTTCCTAGTAACTCGCGATGCACAAGGTTTCTCCACATATACTATTTCACCTTAGCTAGAGGTCCGTCACCCCCTGGATTTCAATTCCTGGTCAGTTGATTCCCAATTAAAGGAAGCATTCCACGGCGTAACAAGCGCTAGTCCGCCTGTTACGCTGGGGAAGCAGCGCCTTGGTGTTTATCTTAGGGGGGTGTGGGGCCTAGGAGCTGCTGGCGCCCGTTCTGGAGGTCGGCCGGGGGGCGCTACCAAGCACGATGGTGGTGTGAGGTCGAGGGGAGGGCGGGGCGGCGGAGGCAGGGGTCTGGGCCGGTGGTCGCTGGCGGTTCGAGAAAGATCGTCAACAGTGACTGGCGGGAGGTAGACGAAGGCCGTCTACCCGTTCCTTGTAGATCAGATAGTTTAGAAAAAAAATCGACTGACCTATTTATTTTCAGTGGACTGTTATTTTGATAGGACCACATGTAGTGGTGTGCTGGAGGAGTACCTGCATTTGCCAGCCATCCCTGTGCTCATATATTACGAAATCATACGGAGTAGAATCTAATTTCGTTTGCCATGCAATGTTGTAGAGCTATGAGCTATCATATGTCTCCTGTCATTTATTTTTCGCCACCTGCTATCTGCTACTTTTACAGTGCACTAGTTCTGCACACACTTCACACATACTCTCACTATTGTTTTTTTATGCATGGGTATTTCAGCCTCTGCCAAACTGTTGATAGAAACACGAAATAAAAGAGAGAAGTCGCTTCAGCTTTGTACGCGGGTAGGCAAGACACGTTTCAGCAATTTAAAGGGTGCAATGTCAGCAGATGGAGACGGTAAACGTAGCTCTGGAGTTGATGATCTCGCTCGCCATGAACCACCATCCCAGGTGCTTGCTTTAACTTCGCGGTGTCATATGTGGTTGCATGTTGCGTATGGTGTCTAGCTTGTATTCGAAAGGCCGAAGTCGGTCTTTATTAAGATAAGGAAAGACATTTTTTACATGAACCACCATCCCGGGAGCACCAGAAGCCAAATAGCTAGTCAGGGCACTGGCAGAGCCAGTGACAAGCCTAGCACAGACAGGCACCACCTGCAAGCCAACTAAAAAGCCATGGTGGTGGCGAAGCAGCCCGCCTCCCACGAGGCTCTCAGGTGCTTGATGATCATGCTCACCACTCCAGCCGGGTGTCTAGCTTGTATTGCTTCCAATTTGGTTAAATTGCATCTGCTTAGCTTACACATTATACCTTTGAATATGACATGCCTTCCTGTTTTTGGTACATACTACTACATCTGTCTATTAACCATGTTCTTACATTAAACTAATGTTCTTGTGTATCCCTCATCAATCACTTATGACAAGACAGTCAGGCCCGTGGATTACTGTGAGAAAAGATCCTCTTCTAAAGAATGCAGTGTCAGCCTCCCCACATGATTCTCAAGAAACAACAAGGCTAGATAAAGATAGTCAACGTAGCTCTGTAGTTGATCACCGCATTTCCCCTACACCACCATCGCAGGTGCTTGCTCAAACTTGGCAGCGTGATATGTGGTTGCATGTTGCATATGGTGTCTAGATTGTAATTCTTCCAATCTGGTTAAATTGCATGTGCTATTCTGCTTAGTTTATACATTATACCTGTTAATGTGACATGCCTTCCTGTTTTTGGTACATAGTACATCTGTCTATTAAGCATGTCCTTACATAAAACTACTGTTATTTTGTATCCCGCATCAATCAATTATGACGAGACAACTTTAGTATTTGCAGTGTGATATTGGTTGCATCTTTCATATGATTTATAGCATGCACTGCTTCTAATTTGTTGAAACGCCATTTATGATGGGACGCTTTTAACTTGGCAGAGTCATATTGGTTGCATCTTTCATGTGGTGTCTAGCTTGCATTCCTTCTAATTTGTTGAAATGGCTTCTGCTTAGTTTACACAAATAGTTGAGAATATGCCATGCCGTCCTATTTTTCGTACATATTCCATCCTCGTATCATGTGTTTGCCATACATCAAAGTAGTGATTGTCAGTATCATGCATGAATGAGTTCTGAAGAGTGAATTTTATTGTTTTTTCTTGTCGGTTTTACTTGACAATGCAAAATCAATAAAGCGGAAGGAAATTAGCAAGGCAGTGGATAAAGGTGCTCCTTCCAACCAACTGAAATGGAGGGCCTCTATAGATTCTACTCCGCCATCCCCCTGATATGTCTCCATCGTATCTACTTTTCCAAACTCTTTTGCCCTTGTTTTGGACTCTAATTTGCATGATTTGAATGGAACTAACCCGGACTCACGCTGTTTTCAGCAGAATTACCATGGTGATATTTTTGTGCAGAAATCAAAGTTCTCGGATTGACCTAAAAATTTATGGAGAATTTTTGTGCAATATATTAAAAATACTGGCGCAAAAAGTTACCAGAGGGGGGCCACCCAGAGGCCACAAGCCCTGGGGGCGCGCCTACCCCCCAGGGCGCGCCTCCTAGGCTTGTGGCCCCCTAGACTTCCTCTGACCCTAATTCCAACTCTATAAGTACCTATTCACGGAGAAAAAAATCAGAGAGAAGGATTCATCGCGTTTTACGATACGGAGCCGCCGTAACTTCCTGTTCTTCATTAAGAAGGCTGATCTGGAGTCCGTTTGGGGCTCCGGAGGGTGGAATCCGTCGCCATCATCATCATCAACCTTCCTCCATCACCAATTTCATGATGCTCACCGCCGGGAGTGAGTAATTCCATCGTAGGCTTGCTGGACGGTGATGGGTTGGATGAGATTTATCATGTAATTGAGTTAGTTTTGTTAGGGTTTGATCCCTAGTATCCACTATGTTCTGAGATTGATATTGCTATGACTTTGCTATGCTTAATGCTTGTCACAAGGGCCCGAGTGCCATGATTTCAGAACTGAACCTATTATGTATTCATGAATATATTTGAGTTCTTGATCCTATCTTGCAAGTTGTAGACACCTATTACGAGTTATGATCCCCATACCCCAAGGTGACAATAATTGGGATTCTTTCCAGTGATTACCGTAGTTTGAGGAGTTCATGTATTCACTAAGTGCTAATGCTTTGGTCTGGTTCTCTATTAAAAGGAGGCCTTAATATCCCTTAGTTTCCATTCGGACCCCGCTACCACGGGAGGGTAGGACAAAAGATGTCATGCAAGTTCTTTCCATAAGCATGTATGACTATATACGAAATACATGCCTACATTATATTGATGAATTGGAGCTAGTTCTGTGTCACCCTAGGTTATGACTGCTACATGATGAATATTATCCAACACAATTATCATTACCGATCCAATGCCTACGATCTTTTCACATATTGATCTTTACTAAGTTACTTTCGTTGCTACTGCTGTTACAATCACTACAAAACTGCTACTGTTACTTTTGCCATCATTACCGTTACTTCCATACTACTTTGCTACTAAATACTTTGCTTCAGATATTAAGTCTTTTAGGTGTGGTTGAATTGACAACTCAACTGCTAATACTCGTGAATATTCTTTGGCTCCCCTTGTGTCGAATCAATAAATATGGGTTGAATACTCTACCCTTGAAAACTGTTGCGATCCCCTATACTTGTGGATTATCAAGACCTTCTTCTGGCGCCGTTGCCAGGGAGCATAGCTATATTTGCTGAGTCACTTGGGATTTATATCTGTTGATCAATATGAAGAATCTGAAAGATACCAAAACCAAGATTTTTTCTGCTACTACGAGGGGAGGTAAGGAACTGCCATCACACTCTACACTTGATTCACCTTCTCTTTTGAGTAGGCTTGCGACACCTACACCTGCTATTAATTCTGATATGTCGTAAGTAATTGATGATGCTACTTCTGCTATGCATGATGCTTATGATGATACTACTGCTTTGCATGATAATAATATGCCACTGGGTGAATTTCTTTATGAACAACTTGCTAGAGCTAAAGATTTTGAGAATGCAGAAACTGATGATATTTCTGAAACTGATGAAATTATTGAAACTGAAAACTTTGAAACACCCATTAGACCTAGCACTCCTAGATATGAATTGCCTGTTATACCTGAGGGTTATGTTATGGATGGAGAGGTAGCTAGGGACTTTCTTTCCTGTAAGGATAGAGAGGATCTTAAGAAACTACTAGTCAAGTTGAAAGAAAAATCTTTGAATGCTAGAATGCAATATGATCCTAAGTTTGCTACTTCACCTATCTTTGTTACTGATAAGGATTATGAATTCTCTGTCGATCCTGAGTTAATTACTTTGGTTGAATCTGATCCTTTCCATGGTTATGAATCTAAAACTGTTGTGGCACATCTTACTAAATTGAATGATATAGCCACCCTATTTGCTCATGAGGAAAGAATCCGCTACTACTATATTCTTAAGTTGTTTCCTTTCTCATTAAAGGGCGATGCTAAGTTATGGTTTAATTCTCTTGCTCCTGGTTATGTGCGTAGTCCCCAGGATATGATTTATTACTTCTCTGAAAAATATTTTCCTGCTCATAAGAAACAAGCTGCTTTAAAGGAAATATTTAACTTTTTGCAAATTGAAGAAGAGAGTCTCCCACAAGCTTGGGGGAGGCTTCTCCAATTACTTAATGCTTTGCCTGATCATCATCTCAAGAAAAATGAAATACTTGATATCTTTTATAATGGACTAACTGATGCTTCTAGAGACCACCTAGATAGTTGTGTTGGTTGTGTTTTCAGGGAACGAACTATTGAACAAGCTGAAGTATTATTGAACAATATATTGAGTAATGATAATGATTGGACTCTTCCCGAACCACCTCCTAAGCCAACTCCGAGGAAGAGAGGTATTCTATTTCTCAGTCCTAAAGATATGCAAGAGGCAAAGAAATCTATGAAAGAAAAAGGTATTAAAGATGAAGATGTTAAGAATTTACCACATATTGAAGAAATACATGGTCTTAATACTCCGACACAGGTAGTAGAGGTAAATTCTCTCTATAGATTTGATGAAGGTGATATTCCTCATAATAAGTCTGCTAGTCAATGCTTGGATGAATTTGGTAACTTTATTGTTAAACAAGAAAACTTCAATGCTTATGTTAGTAGACAATTGAAAAGAAATGCTTATATGCTTGAACACTTGAGTGACTACATGTGTAGAACTGTTAATGATCTTAAGTTCGTTAGTAAACATGCTTCCACGGTAAAAACTCAAGTAGAACAAGTTCTCCAGGAACAAAATGATTTGCTTAATGAAATGAATAATAAGTTGAATGATCATGTTGTTAGAGTTATGACTAGAGGTGGTAAAATGACTCAGGAATCTTTGTATCCTGAGGGCCATCCTAAGAGAATTGAGCAAGATTCTCAGAGAATTAATACTGATGCACCTAGTCCTTCTAAAAATAAAAAGAATGATGATAGGACCTTGCATGCTTCTAGTGAACCTGTTATAGACACACCTGAGAATCCAAATGATATTACTATTTCTGATGCTGAGACACAATCTGGTGATGAACATGAACCTAGTAATAATGATATTGATGATGTTCATGTTGATGCTCAACCTAGTAATGATAATGATGTGGAGATAGAACATGTCATTGATCTTGATAACCCACAACCTAAAAATAAAAGATATGATAAGAGAGACCTCATTGCTAGGAAACATGGTAAAGAAAGGGAGCCATGGGTTCAGAAACCCATGCCCTTTCCCCATAAACCATCCAAGAAAAAGGATGATGACGACTTTGAGCGCTTTGTTGAAATGCTTAGACCTGTCTTTTTGCGTATGCGTTTGACTACCCATGCCCTTTCCCCCTAAACCATCCAAGAAAAATGATGATGAAGACTTTGAGCGCTTTGTTGAAATGCTTACACCTATCTTTTTGCGTATGCGTTTGACTGATATTCTGAAAATGTCTCCTTATGATAAGTATATGAAAGATATTGTTACTAATAAGAGAAAGATACCGGAAGCTGAAATTTCACCATGTATGCTAATTACACATTTAAGGGTGGAATACCAAAGAAACTAGGAGATCCAGGAATACCAACTATACCATGCTCCATTAAAAGAAACTATATATGTTAAAACCGCTTTATGTGATCTAGGAGCCGGTGTTAGTGTCATGCCTCTCTTTGTATCGTAGACTTGATTTGAATAAGTTGACACCTACTGAAATGTCTTTGCAAATGGCTGATAAGTCAACTGCTATACCCATCGGTATTTGTGAGGATGTACCTGTCGTAGTTGCAAATGTTACTATTTTAACGGACTTTGTTATTCTTGATATACCCGAGGACGACAATATGTCGATTATCCTTGGTAGACCCTTCTTGAATACTGCAGGGGCTGTTATTGATTGCAATAAGGGCAATGTCACTTTTCATGTTAATGGTAATGAGCATACGGTACACTTTCCGAAGAAACAACCTCAAGTGAATAGTATCAATTCTATTGTAAAAATTTCAACAATTACTATTGGAGGTTTTGAATTCCCGATTCCTACTGTAAAAAAGAAATATGATATTCTTATTGTTGGGGACATGCATATCCCCGTTGAGGTAACCTAGTGCTATACGAAGATTCTCTGGTTTCACGTCATTCGGAAGAAGTTTGTTAATAAGACTTGATCAACCTTGTTAATGGATTCCTTTTGACGGGCATGAGATGGATGAATTTAGTAAACACAACTTTCTATACCCATTTTTTACTTTATGTTATTTATAAATAATAAAGTAAAAATACTATTATTTTAATGTTTTTTGAATTATCCATGCAATAAAAAAATGTCCAGAAAATAAAATTTCTCCAAATGCCCTGAAAATTTAGTATGATTTTTCTATAATATTTAAGAATTTTTGGTACTAAACACACCTCAAGGGGGTGCACCAGTGGGCCACAAGCCCACAGGGTGCGCCCACCCCCAGGGCTCACCTAGGGGGCTTGTGGGTCCCACGTGGGTCCCCTCACTTACTCCAGCCTCCCATTCACTTCGTCTTCCTCCAGAAAAAATCACACCATTGCTCAAACCCGTGTTCTTGCTCATTTTGCTGCCATTTTTTATCTCCTTGCTCAGAACTCCATTTCCGAAACTGTTTTGGGGGATTGTTCATTGGTATGTGACTCCTGCGTTGGTACAATTAGTTTCTGCTATAGTGCTTTATATATTACAAATTTTTGCTGCTGTGGTGACCATGTTCTTGAGCTTGCATGTCAAATTTATATGGTCCAATGTGGTTTTGTTGCATGATATAGCCTCTAGACACTTGTAGGAGTAGTTGCTATCAATTTTGTTGAGTTTAGTTCACTTTTATTTTGAGTCACTAAAAAATTCAGAAATTTTCAGAGAAAAGAAAAGCTATGAGGAGGTGGTTGAGAGGCTCTTTGAGCCGGAATTCGGAAGGAGATGAAAATGAGGAGAAGAAGAAGCCCAAGTACAATCTTCCGCGTGTGGTGGAGGTTCAGCTGTGTGAATGGCCAAGTGATGCATTCTTGAGGGAGGCAGAAATTTATGATGACTTCTATTATTTGGCAGAGAATGCCAGCATTACCGCCTTCCTCCAAGATAAGTGTGACCAATACCTCCTACTCACTAATACCTTCGTGCAAAATTTTCGCTTTCATTCTAGGAAGGATCCTCCCATGGTAGAATTTCACTTATATGATGAGACTAAGGAAATGACACTATATGATTTTTGCAATGTTTGCAAAATACCTTATGATGGTCGCATCAGTGAGCCACGTCCTAGGGACATGGCAGATTTCATCGCTGACAATACTGTGGGGGAAGAGAGAGGAGTGTCGGAAGCTAGAGTTGCTAGTTTACATTTTTTCCGTTTTACGTTACTATGCATTATTTGCCGGGAGATGTCTGACTAGTCGAGGGGAGAGTGGATCTCACAGTTCACCTGACCTTGCAATTTTGCGCCATGCTTTATATTCTGATAGAACCTTTAGTTTGGGCACTATGCACTGGTACAGCGAGGTGCTATACAAACGGTTTTTAACCCCTTTCCGCGATGGCGTTCTGAACTGTCGCCTAGTGAGTGACTGTGATAGGGGGGTCCTTCCCACATGACCCAGAAACCGTCGGGGATAGGCCCTCCTGGTACACACGATCGGCAAAATGAGGTCGTGTGCGACGGGCGAGCGATCAAATATGGTTATACGTACAGTTGTGCTAAAAAAATACAATTATACATGCCAAATCATTTCCGGTCGTAAGTACATCCCACACAGTCAGTCCCGGCTAAACGTTTCCGTTCGTATGTACATTCCACACAGCCAATCCAAGGAATATGTTTCCGTTAGTATGTACATCCCACACAGTTAATCTAAGAAGTACGTTTCCGTTCGTATATACATCCCACACAGTCACTCCAAGGAAAACGTTTCCGTTCGCAGGTACATCATACACAATTTTCCCCATTAAATCGTTTGTGATAGCGTTGCCATTACACACGATATTAACAATTTTATCATTTTCGTTATTGAATGCATCACACACGGTGCGTAGAAGAAACTGTGTGGCAAAGGCTGTCCATCACACACACTTTTTATGTGGTAAACGTTTGCGCAAGGTGGCCTAACGCAAACAGTTTTCAAGAGGATGTCATGTGTGATTGTTCATTGATCCAACACAGTTTATTCCTAGAAACTGTGTGTGTTGCCTGAGGTCATCGCCCACGGTGTTTTCTCAATAACCGTTTGTAATAGAAAAACCCAATTAGCAGGATAATTGGCCATTAGCAGGCTAATTGCCCTATTATTAATAATCCATTTATTAACCTAACTGACATTTCATATTAAGCACACAATATATTTCATTTTCATATTAAGGAAGCAGGATTTCCTAATTGAAATACGTCAGAGTACAACATCATATAGCTTCGGCACTCAGCTACGCCATTACACAACTGCACCAGCACCAAGTTTCACATGCAACATCTATAACCTTTCAAAATTAGAATCATAGACGGTACATAGACAGATGGATCTCATCTGGAAAACTGCTGAAGCGGAAGGCGAATATTGAGCCTTCATTGATGTTGAAGGTCTTTGCAACTTTAGGCCAGTGCCTGTCCATCCTTCATCCTCTTCAGGAACACTTCAATATTGAACCATGGGTATTGTATGAATACCTTCCTCGCCTCCTGACCATACAGGTGGTTTGAGAGGTAATCGTCAGTGAACTGCTTTGGAAAGGCCTAAAAACAAGGATATGCATAATTATCTTCTCTAGATTTGAAATGGCCCAAAGGAATTAAAAAGACAAGGTATAATAGTTAGTACCATCCCGTAGTGAACTGATGTCTTCTTCATTGTGCAGACAAAGATCTTGTTGTTTTTTGTCGCTAATTTCTTTATCATAACAATCTTTCTGAGTTTCTTGACTTGACTGATATTCATGGACAACTCATTTCCACATATGCAAAAAGGATCAAACAGTGGGTCAAAACCTCTGACAGCAGGACCTACATGTGCAAGACCAAATTGTTAAAAACCTAATATTTAAAAACAAGAACTGGAAAGGTGTGTTATTAACTGCAACAGGCCTAATATTTAAAAATAAGCAAACATAGTCATTCAAACTTGTATTGTGCAGGTCTAAGTACACTAGTTATTGGCCCTGTTTGGATCCATGGGTTAGAGTTAGTTTGAGCTAGTTTGGGCTCAAATAGCCCTAAAGTATCCAAACACGAGGGCTAGTTTGAGCTAGTTGCGTCAAACCCACCCAAAACAACTATCCCACCTAAGAGGTGCTGATTGGGGCTAGTTCTCCTAGTTCATTTATTGTCAATCTAACACTGCCATCCAAACACCTCTTTGGCTAGAGTTAGTTCAGGGTTAATCATTGTTTAGTATCATTGTTATTTAGGAAACGTAGGATAGCGTAGGATTTATTCTACCTTGACTTGTACTCCAAGATAACCATGTACTCCTATATATATGCCCACGAGGCTCAAGCAATACAATCAACTATTCCACCAATCTCCCTCTCTCCCTTTTAACTATCATGAGCTAGAAACTAACTCTAACCTCTAGCTAAGTTAGAGTATCCAAATAGTGCCATTGTTAAATCAAATGAAAAGGTGTGTTCAATACTCCCTCCGGTCCTTTTTACTCTGCATATAAGAATTGTCTAAAGTCAAACTTCATAAAGTTTGACCTTATTTATATGAAAAAATATCAACATCTACCATGCTAAAGTTATACTCCCTCCGTCCGAAAAAACTTGTCCCTCAAATGGATGTATCTAGCATCAAGTTAGTGCTAGATACATCCACTTGAGGAACAAGCTTGGGACAAGCTTTTTCGGACGGAGGGAGTACAATATGAAAATTTAAGTCATGACACATGTACTGATATTTATTTCATATTGTGCATGTTGGTATTTTGTTCTATAAAGTTGGTCAAACTTTATGAGGCTTGACTTTAGACAAATCTTATATGCGAACTAAAAAGATTCGGAGGGAGTACAACATGCTTAACAGCAACCAAATATAGTCATTCATAGAGCTATTGTTAAATTTGGTATTGATGAAATTGAACTGCACAGTTCACACTAGCACATATAGAACATCACACTGTTAATAGCTGAAATAAACAAGGCATACTACGAACAACCAAAGATGGCAATTGAAACTGGACATATGCTAATTACAAACAACCGAACAACCATAAACCGTAGAAATAAACAAGGCGTAATGCAAACAACCAAATATAGCAATAAATACTGGACAGGTTCTCACTACAAAAGGGGTTCGAGAAAACAAATCATGGGTTTCCTCAGTTGTCACAGATTGGCTCCTCCTCGTGGTCGCCGTCGATGAGGTCTGACTTGCCAGCTGAGGATCCCAAGCCAGCGTTGCAGAACGTGTCCTTCAGAAATGACAAAAGGGGCTCCATGGCGATGAAGGATGGCAAATTGTTCATAACGAGCCGTAGGAGATCAGCAGCAGGGCCATCGATGAGATCAACGGCTGTCGAACCCGAAGGGTTGGAGGTGGGCAACTTAACCTGTGACATAACCCACGTCAAGCCGTCGGTGTCGACGACTGCTACTTCTTGAGCTTACGTTGGTTTTTCCCTTGAAGAGGATAGGGTGATGCAGCATAGTAGAGATAAGTATTTCCCTCAGTTTGAGAACCAAGGTATCAATCCAGTAGGAGACAACGCACAAATCACCGAATACCTGCACATACAATCAAACAACTTGCACCCAACGCGATAAAGGGGTTGGCAATCCCTTCACGGTTACTTGCAAAAGTGAGATCTGATAGATATAGATGAAACTAAATAAAAGATAAAGTACATATTTTTGGTATTTTTGGTTTATAGATCGGAAAGTAAAAGATTGCAAAATAGTAGATCGGAAACTTATATGATGGAAAATAGACCCGGGGGCCATAGGTTTCACTAGAGGCTTCTCTCAAGATAGCACATAATACGGTGGGTGAACAAATTACTGCCGAGCAATTGATAGAAAAGTGCAATGTTATGACGATATCTAAGGCAATGATCATGAATATAGGCATCACGTCCGCGTCAAGTAGACCGAAACGAGTCTGCATCTACTACTATTACTCCACACATCGACCGACTCCTGCTTGCATCTAGAGTATTAAGTTCATGAAGAACAGAGTAACGCATTAAGTAAGATGACATGATGTAGAGGAATAAACTCAAGCAATATGATGTAAACCCCATCTTTTTATCCTCGATGGCAACAATACAATACGTGCCTTGCTGCCCCTACTGTCACTGGGAAAGGACACCGCAAGATTGAACCCAAAGCTAAGCACTTCTCCCATTGCAAGAAAAACCAATCTAGTTGGCCAAACCAAACCGATAGTTCGAAGAGAATTACAAAGATATCAAATCATGCATAAAACAATTCAGAGAAGAGTCAAATAATATTCATAGATAATCTGATCATAAATCCACAATTCATCGGATCTCGGCAAACACACCGCAAAAAAGTATTACATCGAATAGATCTCCAAGAACATCGAGGAGAACATGGTATTGAGAATCAAAGAGAGAGAAGAAGCCATCTAGCTACTAGCTATGGACCCGTAGGTCTGAGATAAACTACTCACACTTCATCGGAAGGGCAACAGGGTTGATGTAGAAGCCCTCCATGATCGAATCCCCCTCCGGCAGGGTGCCAAAAAAGGTCCCTAGATGGGATCTCATGGGTACAGAAGGTTGCGGCAGTGGAAAAGTGTTTTCGTGGATGCCTCTGGTGGTTTGGGAATATATGTGAATTTATATGCGAAAGAATTAGGTCAGGAGGGTCACGGGGGGCCCACAAGGCAGGGGGCACGCCCTACCCCCCTAGGCGCGCCCTCCACCCTTGTGGCTGCCTTGTGGCTCCTCCGACTTCATCTCCAAGTCTCCTGGGTGTCTTCTGGTCCAAGAAAAGTCATCGCGAAGATTTTATTACGTTTGGACCTCGTTTGGTATTCCTTCTCCACGAAGCTAAAAAACAAGGAAAAAACAGAAACTGGCACTGGGCTCTAGGTTAATAGGTTAGTCCCAAAAATAATATAAAATAGCATATTAACGCGTATAAAACATCCAAAACAGATAATATAATAGCATGGAACAATCAAAAATTATAGATACATTGGAGACATATCAAGCATCCCCAAGCTTTATTCCTGCTCGTCCTCGAGTAGGTAAATGATAAAAACAGATTTTTTTGATGTGGAATGCTACCTAACATACTTATCCATGTAATTTTCTTTATTGTGGCATGAATGTTCAAATCCATAAGATTCAAAACAAAAGTTTAATATTGACATAAAAACAATAATACTTCAAGCATACTAACAAGGCAATTATGTCTTCTCAAAATAACATGGACAAAGAAAGCTTATCCCTACAAAATCATATAGTCTGGCTATGCTCCATCTTCATCACAAAAAATATTCAAATCATGCACAACCCCGATGACAAGCCAAGAAATTGTTTCATACTTTTGATGTTCTCAAACTTTTTCAACTTTCACGCAATACATGAGCGTGAGCCATGGACATAGCACTATAGGTGGAATAGAATATGGTGGTTATGGAGAAGACAAAAAGAAGGAGATAGTCTCACATCAACTAGGCGTATCAACGGGCTATGGAGATGCCCATCAATAGATATCAATGTGAGTGAGTAGGGATTGCCATGCAAGGGATGCACTAGAGCTATAAGTTTATGAAAGCTCAAAAGAAAACTAAGTGGGTGTGCATACAACTTGCTTGCTCACGAAGACCTAGGGCAATTTGAGGAAGCCCATCATTGGAATATACAAGCCAAGTTCTATAATAAAAAATTCCCACTAGTATATGAAAAGTGACAACATAGGAGACTCTCTATCATGAAGATCATGGTGCTACTTTGAAGCACAAGTGTGGTAAAAGGATAGTAACATTGTCCCTTCTCTCTTTTCTCTCATTTTTTTTGTATTTGGGCCTTCTCATTTTTTTGGCCTCTTTATTTTATTTTATTTTTCATCCAGAGTCTCATCCCGACTTGTGGGGGAATCATAGTCTCCATCATCCTTTCCTCACATGGGACAATGCTCTAATAATGAAGATCATCACACTTTTATTTACTTACAACTCGATACTTAGAACAAAATATGACTCTATATGAATGCTTCCGGCAGTGTACCGGGATGTGCAATGAATCAAGAGTGACATGTATGAAAGAATTATGAACGGTGACTTTGCCAGAAATACGATGTCAACTACATGATCATGCAAAGCAATATGACAATGATGAAGCGTGTCATAATAAACGGAACAGTGAAAAGTTGCATGGCAATATATCTCGGAATGGCTATGGAAATGCCATAATAGGTAGGTATGGTGGCTGTTTTGAGGAAGGTATATGTTGGGTATATGGTACCGGCGAAAGTTGCGGCACTAGAGAGGCTAGCAATGGTGGAAGGGTGAGAGTGCGTATAATCCATGGACTCAACATTAGTCATAAAGAACTCACAAACTTATTGCAAAAATCTATTAGTTATTGAAACTAAGTACTACGCGCATGCTCCTAGGGGGGTAGATTGGTAGGAAAATACCATCGCTCGTCCCCGACCGCCACTCATTAGGAAGATAATCAATAAATAAATCATGCTCCGACTTCATCACATAACGGTTCACCATACGTGCATGCTACGGGAATCACAAACTTTAACACAAGTATTCCTCAAACTCACAATTACTCACTAGCATGACTCTAATATTACCATGTCTATATCTCAAAACAATCATAAGGAATAAAACTTCTCATAGTATTCAATGCACTTTATATGAAAGTTTTTATTATATCCCTCTTGGATGCCTATCATATTAGGACTAAATTTATAACCAAAGCAAATTACCATGCTGTTTAAAGACTCTCAAAATAATATAAGTGAAGCATGAGAGTTCAACAATTTCTATAAAATAAAACCACCGTCGTGCTCTAAAAAGATATAAGTGAAGCACTAGAGCAAAATTGCCTAGCTCAAAAGATATAAGTGAAGCACATAGAGTATTCTAATAAATCACGATTCATGCATGTCCCTCTCAAAAGGTGTGTACAGCAAGGATGATTGTGGAAAAATAAAAAGCAAAGACTCAAATCATACAAGACACTCCAAGCAAAACACATATCATGTGGTGAATAAAAATATAGCCTCAAGTAAAGTTACCGATAGACGAAGACGAAAGAGGGGATGCCTTCCGGGGCATCCCCAAGATTAGGCTCTTGGTTGTCCTTGAATATTACCTTGGGTTGCCTTGGGCATCCCCAAGCTTAGGATCTTGCCACTCCTTATTCCTTATTCCATCAAATCCTTACCCAAAACTTGAAAACTTCACAACACAAAACTCAACAGAAAATCTCATAAGCTCCGTTAGTATAAGAAAATAAATCACCACTTTTGGTACTGTTGTGCACTCATTCTTTATTTATATTGGTGTAATATCTACTGTATTCTAACTTATCCATGGTTCATACCCCCCGATACTACCCATAGATTCATCAAAATAAGAAACAACACAAAGAAAACAGAATCTGTCAAAAACAGAACAGTCTGTGAAGATCCAAATTTTTCTAATACTTACTTAACTCCAAAAATGATGAAAATTAGGACAACAGAGGAAATTTGTATATCAATCTCATATAAAAAATTCAGGGTTTTTCAACGCTCCAGTGAATTATTAAAATTCTGTGACTGGACGCAAAAGTTTCTGTTTTTCAGCAAGATCAAATCAACTATCACTGTAAGCCATCCCAAAGGTCTTACTTGGCACAAACACTTATTAAAACACAAATCCACATCTAACCAGAGGCTAGATGAATTATTCAAAGCAAAACAGGAACAAAAAAGCAAAAACAAAAATAAAATTGGGTTGCCTCCCAACAAGCGCTATTGTTTAACGCCCTTAGCTAGGCATAAATACATGAATGGATCTAGGTATTGTCATCTTCTCCCTTTTGGTAGTAAAGAGAAAATTTCTTGTCCAGAGCGCTTATCTTTCTATTTTGTGTAAGTACGTGGCCATTAATGGTGGAATAAAGATTAAGCACACTTCAAAAATTTGCATCTAAACTAGCCTTCATCTCTTTGATTATTTCATTTTGATAAAAGCACATAAGTGTAGTTGATTCAACATTTTCACCTTTGGAGTGCCCAAATATAGTTTTCATCTTTTCATAAGTATCGATGGCATCCCCTTCAAGAAAACCATTTTCAAATATAGAATCCAAAACTTGCTTAAATGAAGGGGTAAACCAACATAAAAGCTTTTCAAGTATATCTCAATATGATATTGGGGCACATAGCTAGCTCGGATCCTCAACAGCCTATCCCAAGCATCTTTCAAAGATTCATCAAGCAGATAACAAAAAATTCTGGGGTCATCTTCATCAAAGTTATTAAAATTCTCATTAACAACCCCGGTAGGTCTTTCCGAAGCATCATTATTTATGAGCTTAGAGAGGATAGAGGGGCTATCTAAAGAATTAAAACTCGGGAGAAAACCCTTAACCCTTTTTTATTCGGCCATAACGATAGAAAGGTGAACTTAAGCAAATAAGAGGGCAGCGAGGGAAAAGGCAAACGAAGAAGACGAATAGAAGAAGGGCGAATAAAAAGGCAAATCTTTTCGAAAATCATTTTAGAAGTGGGGGAGAGGAAAACGAGAGGCAAATGGCGAATAATGTAACGCAAGAGATGAGATTTTATGATGGGTACTTGGTATGTCTTGACTTGGCGTAGATCTCCCTGGCAACGGCGCCAGAAATTCTTCCTGCTATTTCTTGAGCTTGCGTTGGTTTTCCCTTGAAGAGGAAAGGGTGATGCAGCAAAGTAGAGATAAGTATTTCCCTCAGTTTGAGAACCAAGGAATCAATCCAGTTGGAGACAACGCACAAATCACCGAATACCAGCACAAACAATCAAACAACTTGCACCCAATGCAATAAAGGGGTTGTCAATCCCTTCACGGTTACTTGCAAAAGTGAGATCTGATAGATATAGATGAAACTAAATACAAGATAAAGTAATTTTTTTTGGTATTTTTGGTTTATACATCGGAAAGTAAAAGATTGCAAAATAGTAGATCAGAAACTTATATGATGGAAAATAGACCCGGGGGCCATAGGTTTCACTAGATTCTTCTCTCAAGATAGCACATAATACGGTGGGTGAACAAATTACTGCCGCGCAATTGATAGAAAAGCGCAAAGTTATGACGATATCTAAGGCAATGATTATGAATATAGGCATCACATCCGTGTCAAGTAGACCGAAACGATTTTGCATCTACTAATATTACTCCACACATCGACCAACTCCTGCCTGCATCTAGAGTATTAAGTTCATGAAGAACAGAGTAACGCATTAAATAAGATGACATGATGTAGAGGAATAAACTCAAGCAATATGATGTAAACCCCATCTTTTTATCCTCGATGGCAACAATACAATACGTGCCTTGCTGCCCCTACTGTCACTGGGAAAGGACACCGCAAGATTGAACCCAAAGCTAAGCACTTCTCCCATTGCAAGAAAAACCAATCTAGTTGGCCAAACCAAACCGATAGTTCGAAGAGAATTACAAAGATATCAAATCATGCATAAAAGAATTCAGAGAAGATTCAAATAATATTCATAGATAATCTGATCATAAATCCACAATTCATCGGATCTCGGCAAACACACCACAAAAAAGTATTACATCGAATAGATCTCCAAGAACATCGAGGAGAACATGGTATTGAGAATCAAAGAGAGAGAAGAAGCCATCTAGCTACTAGCTATGGACCAGTAGGTCTGAGATAAACTACTCATGCTTCATCAGAAGGGCAATAGGGTTGATGTAGAAGCCCTCCGTGATCGAATCCCCCTCTGGCAGGGTGCCAAAAAAGATCCCTAGATGGGATCTCATGGGTACAGAAGGTTGCGGCGGTGGAAAAGTGTTTTCATGGATGCCTCTGGTGGTTTGGGAATATATGTGAATATATAGGCGAAAGAATTAGGTCAGGAGGGTCACGGGGGGCCCACAAGGCAGGGGGCGCGCCCTACCCCCCTGGGCGCGCCCTCCACCCTTGTGGCCGCCTCGTGGCTCCTCCGACTTCATCTCCAAGTCTCCTAGGTGTCTTCTGGTCCAAGAAAAATCATCGCGAAGATTTTATTCCGTTTGGACTCCGTTTGGTACTTCTCCACGAAGCTAAAAAACAAGGAAAAAACAGAAACGGGCACTGGGCTCTTGGTTAATAGGTTAGTCCCAAAAATAATATAAAATAGCATATTAATGCATATAAAACATCCAAAACAGATAATATAATAGCATGGAACAATCAAAAATTATAGATATGTTGGAGATGTATCAACGACCTCGATGTCGTAGCCGGCATCCGCGACATGCCAGAATACTCTAGCCCGCTGATTGAAAGGCTCAATCCAGGTCCAGTCATCATCGTCAGCTTCCTCGGTGGCCACCTCGCCGACGTCGGGGAAGAGGCCGCGGTAAAGCTCTTTTGGGCCATTCGCTCCTCGAGCTCCCCAGGAAACATAGCCGGGCTTAGGCTGCGACGCTCTGGAGTGGGGGATGGGGTGGAGATGGGGATCTCTGGGAAAGGGGGCGTTTCGCAGGCGTCATCTAAGAAACTCAGGGCGGCAAGGGTATGTATATCGGTGGGTAAACTGCACGGGCAGACCGGCAGAGGTTGACGATGGAGGCGGCGCGGCGGCGACCTAGTTAGGTTTGGAGCGAGGGAGGGGTGGTGTGTATGTGTGTGAGCGGGGGATTTGGGGTGAGCGAAGGATTTGCGGTGTGTGGAGGGGGTCCAAGGTGGTGTTTGAGGAAATGCCGCGGGTACTGAAAATTTTACTAGGCGGGAGTAAAATGGCGGGGCTACCGAAAATTTGGATCAAGGGATTGAAGCAGAGCGGGGCGGGAGTAACGAACATCACACATGGTTAAAACATAATAATCATGTGCTATCAAACAGAAAAACACTCCAGCCGAGCAGATATTTTTGAGATTGCGAGGGGTGGAGGCGGGAGTAAAATGCCGGGGCTACTGAAAATTTGGATCTACTGATTGAAGCAGAGTGGGAGTAACAGACATCGCACACGGTCCAGACATACTAATCGTGTGCTATCAAACAGAAAAACCATCTACGCGGGTAGATATTTTCGAGATTGCAAGGGAGTAGATATTTTTGAGAGGGGGAGGGAAGCCTCGTGGAGCCCAATCTATTGTGATCATGTGGGTGACAGGGGCAGGGGCGCGGCACACGGGTAGTCCTAGGGTACCGTGTCTATTTCGTACCCGATCGCAGACGGTTGCTGCATTTGACTCGTCTACTATTTATAAATATGGCCAAAAAAACCGCGGGAAAGGGTCAGAACACGAACACACTTGCATGTGGACCAAATATATGTATGAAAAGGGTGGTTTGATGTTCAAATACCCAATGCACAACTTTGATGTGGCACCTGTCACACAAAGCGCACATTATTATTGCTAGCCCCCTCCCCCCCCCCCCCCACAAACACACACACACACACACTTCGTGTTACCGAGAGGGGAATCCTAACTATGAATGCATGCCCCCAAATAGCTAGGTCTGACATCTCACCGTACCGTAACACAAAACCGAAAGGAGTACATCATGGTCAACCCCCCTCCCCCCTTTGCTTCCGATCAAATGTGGACCGTGTGCAGGCCCACAGATGTGTTCTTCTAGCGTTAGATGGGTGAGACCACATACGAACCACACCTGCGTGTGGCCCGATGTGTGTGTGTGTGTGTGTGTGAAAACGATGTGGTAAGATATTTAAATAACCAAATCACAAATTTGATGTGGCACATGTGCATCACAAATTAACCGGGCATCCCCGACCCCACGGAGGTTCATCTAGTACGAAGTAGTACTGTGCCCCCCCCCCCCACACACACACTTTAGTCGGTGGGAGGGGGCATCTCACCAAGGCGTATTGTAAGACACTGACCAAGAAGAATCACCACCTTGGTCGTATAACCTCTCTTGTTTGTTGGGTCAAAGTCATGCATTGACGTTCCACACGCGGCCCCACGAAATAGGCTAGCTTGTCGTCGATAACCACGCGAGGGAGTGCCTGAAGACAACCACTGCATGCATATGGCCCAAACATATGTATGAAGTGTCATGTGGTGTTTGAATATACCCAATGCACAACTTTGATGTGGCAGCGTAATTTTGGAACCGGAAAGTCCCCACACGGAGCGAGGGTTCACGACGCGTAGTATACTATATATATATATATATAGGGATTCATGTGTATGCGAGCCATCAAACTTTGGTCTCGAATCTCACCATGATTGATGTACGACTATACGGTAACGCGAACCAAGAGAAGAAGAATCCACACTGGTAACCTCTCTCGCGTTGTTGGTCGATGTCGAGCCCCTTTCTGGGAATAAATCTCAGAAAAGGCCCTAAGTCACACCAGCCCCAAGATCAACACAACTGGTGGACTCTCTTGATACAGATAACCAGTACAAATAATATTACACAGGGTTGAGTCTGAAGGCTCAACAAAATTATTACAAACTCGCCAAATTTATGGCAGTGGCGGAATAAGACAGTGGTGTGGTGGTGATACATCTCTGATACAATAACGTAAAGCCAAGCGTCAGAGGGAGGCTTGACTATTTTATTGGTGTAGCAGAAGCTCAGCGGATGATACATGTGGTAGACTCCTATCTCACAGGTTGACTGACTGGGACTCCTCTAAGCGTCGGGCTCACTAGCGCAATCCTTCTCCACAAGCTCGTCCTCCTCCAAGTCTGGCCAAGTAAATAGCCAGGGACAAGCCAGTGAGTACGTTGGAATGTACTCGGAAGCATTTTGAACAAAAGATATAATGGATGCACATGCTCAGGTAGGAACATAATGACATGCTCATGCTGACTAAAATCCTGGTCATGACGTAATTATAAAATGATGTGGAAGTAAATAAAACATGTTAGCCATAACCAGTCTCTTAAGAAAATAAAAGCAAGTGAGTGCCACGGGTAGTCTAGCCAGCCCAAGTGATATTCAGAAAAATAAGAGAAATGCCGGTCGGGTGTCTACAAGAGTAGTGGCGAGATAAACCACCTGTTAACTCGAGAGACGCCACGAGAGGTCTTGAAAAGAAATGCCTGTCAGGCGTCAAGTGACGCCACGGTTGGACTTGAAGAGAAATGCCAATCGGGTGTCCACAAGAGTAGTGGCGAGATAAACCGCCTGTTAACTCGAGAGACGCCACGAGAGGTCTTGAAAATAATAGTTGAGTGCCCGGGGTAGTCTAGCCAGCCCCTGAGACACTCAGGAAGAAAATAAATTGAGAGAAACGGGTTAGTCCTCAATATAGCCATAATAATATTTATTAAGCATAAAATAATCAAGGTAGCAACAGGGTATCAACAATTATACTGCAAAAATGAGTCAGACATATTTTAATTATTTCCTCCGGAGACCGATACCGGGACCGACACTTGACCCACCCGGCTATGCCCTTTGACCGAGGACACGGCTATTCGAACAGTTTTAACTCTGCAGAGGGTGTACTCTTTACCCACAAGTAAAGGATTTCTTTAGTCAGTACCGTGACACTGACTAATTCCCATTACGGTCTTTGGGTTGAAAACACACCTGACCAGTACACACCAGAATAACTCTCTGGATGCCAGGAATCACCCAAAACATCGTTCAAGAAAAACTCTGAGACGGAGAGACCAACGTCCTGCATGGGATCACTATTATTACGCGCGGATTACAAGGGGTGCCCCCCTCTCAGTCACAACCAGAAACACCCATGCCCCCTGACCCGATGATAGGATTTAGTCCAAGGCCTTTGAAAACCCTCATCGTGGCCCTCTGTACGGTGTGTACCTGGACAGGGGTTAACAACTTACTTAGCCGCACCTTCCTTGCAGAAGGACCCATGGTAGCACGGTATCCAGCTAGGTGTAACGGAACAAGACTCGATCTAGGCCGACTCAGGAGGTGTTAATTAACATCACCGGAATAATCCACTTAAGTCACATGACACCACCGTGTCAAGCATAATGGCCCGTGCCCACCGGCACGTCCAAGGCAGGAGACACTCTCCCGTATTTCCACAACTTTACCATGTCAGAAGAATCTCTTGCTTGAGTGATGTGCAAGTTATGAACAAAAGAGGTATGACCATGCATGCAAGTGCTAGTGACATACTACACATATGGTGCAATATCAACCGATGCAACATGCAAATGCAAATGCAATCAGCATATCCCAAGTTCAATAATGCTTGCCTTGTCCAAAGTAGTCAGGTGAAAACCCTTCAAAATTCTCGGCAAAGTTTCCCTCTTCTTTTTCTGAAAATTCAAAATCAACTCAAATTAAAAAATTTGGTAACTGTACAAAAAGTTGTCCCAAAACATTTTTAAATAAATACTAAAAAAACTAGAGAGAAAAATAAGAATTTCAAAAAAAAGTTCAACACAAACGGAGTTGTGGTTTAAAAGTTATTGAACTTTCAAAACCAGGGGTTTTTCTGTAAAAAGCCAGTCCCTGTGCGTTTATAAGGAAAACGCTTCGGGCCGAAATATGCTTCTCAGTGCGGAAGGCATAAAAGTCGAGATTACGCCTTCATTTTTAGACAGAGAAAAAGAAAAGAAAAGCGCGAGGTGGGGTCCACCCGTCAGGTTCAAACATTTGAACCTGCGCGCGGAAATAGAGAAGAGACGATGTTCGCCGGCGGTGATCGCCGGGGTCTTGGAAGGCGGCGATGGTCGGAACATGAACAGGGAGGAGTGCCGCATCGGAGGGAGGTGGTGGTGGTCGCCGGGAAGCACCTGAACGCCGGCAAGGTCGACGGTGGCGGACGGTGGTTCGGTGGCATTGGGATCTCGTCGGAGAGAGCTCGGGGAGTGGAATTGAAGCGGGGAATCGATGATTTGGTGGAATATATGATTACTGGCAAAATTTGAGCAGTTGAGGTGAAGTAACGACGATGAACGGATCGGTGACAGTGGCGGCGGAGCGGTGATCGGAGGGGAAGAAGAAGACCTCCTCGAGGTCGGGTGAGTGGTGTAGGGGCGATTGGGAGGTGGTGGAGGCGATGGGTGAGAAGAACGGGGCTCGGGGTCCTTTATATAGGCGATCCCGAGGCGGTCCGGCGGGGTTCGGATCACGCCGGAGTTATGATGGTCGGCGAGGTCGGTTTGGGCGATGGTCGTGGTCGGTGAGTGTTAGTGAGAGTGGAGGAAGCTGCCCGAAGCGCCAGCGCGGACGAGTTCGAGCTTGGGTGCCTTATCCACGGCGAGGTCGGTGTATGGGTGCGGCGGACGTGCCCTTCTCCGGCGGCTGCCGGATGGGGTCCAGAGGTTTGGTCAGAGCGCAGAGCTGTTGAGGGAAGCGACGCATGGAGAGGGAAGTAGGTTAGCAGGGTACGGTGCAGTGAATGAGGCCGGTGGCGCGAGCTGATCCACTCGGCCTGCCGTGGCCGAGCGTGGTGGCCGTTGCACCGGCCAGCCTCCGGCCTGTTGACGGCGAGGGGCTGACGAGGAGGCCCCGTGGCTACACATTCAAGGCGAGGGAAGGCGTGGAGGAGAAGAGGATGGATGGAGTGCAGTGCACGGCTCGATCACCCCCTGTCCCCTGAAGATTCAGTTAACTGAATCTTATTCAACTATGAACAGTGCACATACACTCATATGATCCCATGGCAGAGAGTGCTAGGGATTTTTGGATTTTGTGGGGATTTTTGTGGTAATGTGTGGATGCTCAAAAATGAGTTTGGCAGAGTTTGGGAATTTTTGGAGCATTTAAAAATATGTTTGGATCAGAAATATTGAATCTGGTCCAAATTTGAATTGAGTGGAATTTGAATTTTTTGAACTGTGGCACCCCATGTTTTTGGAGAAATGGGTTGTGGGAACCATATATTTGTTGAGATAATTTTGGTGGAGGTGGAATCCTTGTAGAAAGGGTGGTTCCTTTGTAAACCATAGAAATGATGGAATATATGAATTCCAACTTTGGAATTTATTTGGGTGGTGAAAAATATTTTTGTGGGGTAGGAAAGAGTTGGATTCTGTCCTAGATGAGGTGAGTGACTTGTGGAATAAATTTGGAGTGGAAGAGAATTTGTTGGATGGATTTTAGTAGGGCTAAAAGGAGGTGAAAAGGTTATTTCCTTTGAAAATTTAACTATCCCCAAAACTTTTCTTGCTAAAAATAAATTGTTTGAAAATCCCAAAGTAATTATCCACATAATATTAAACTCTTCAACCAGAATATCTAAAAAAGATTGAAACCCAAATAAAATTTGAAAAGGTTTTCAAATTGAAGAAAGGTGATATGACTAAAAATGATTTTCAAAACTTTTATTTTTAAAGGAAAGATTTCAAATATTCGGAAAAATATTTTTGGGGTGTTACAGTCGAAGTGATGGACGTTGATACGTCTCCAACGTATCTATAATTTTTGATTGTTCCATGCTATTATATTATCTGTTTTGGATGTTTTATGTGCATTATTATGCTATTTTATATTATATTTGGGACTAACCTATTAACCTAGAGCCTAGTGCCAGTTTCTATTTTTTTCCTTGTTTTTGAGTTTCGCAGAAAAGGAATACCAAACAGAGTCCAAACGGAATAAAACTTTCGCGATGATTTTTCTTGGACCAGAAGACACCCCGGAGACTTGGAGTTCAAGTCAGAAGAGCCACGAGGCAGCGACAAGGGGGGAGGACGCGCCCAGGGGGTAGGGCGCGCCCCCTGCCTTGTGGGCCCCACGTGACTCCACCGACCTACTTGTTCGTCCTATATATTCACATATATTCCAAAACCCTTAGAAGCATCCACGAAAACTCTTTTCCACCACCGCAACCTTCTGTAACTGTGAGATCCCATCTAGGGACCTTTTCCGGCACCCTGTCGGAGGGGGATTCGATCATGGAGGGCTTCTACATCAACTCTATTGCCCTTACGATGAAGCGTGAGTAGTTTACCTCAGACCTACATGTCCATAGCTAGTAGCTAGATGGCTTATTCTATTTCTTTGATTCTCAATACCATGTTCTCCTCCTCGTTCTTGGAGATCTATCCGATGTAATCTTCTTTTGCGGTGTGTTTGTCGAGATCCGATGAATTGTGGATTTATGATTAGCTTATCTATGAATATTATTTGAATCTTCTCTGAATTCTTATATGCATGATTTGATATCTTTGTAATTCTCTTCGAATTATCGGTTTGGTTTGGCCAACTAGATTGGTTTTTCTTGCAATGGGAGAAGTGCTTAGCTTTGGGTTCAATCTTGCGGTGTCCTTTCCCAGTGATAGTAGGGGCAGCAAGGCACGTATTGTATTGTTGCCATCGAGGATAAAAAGATGGGGTTTACATCATATTGCTTGAGTTTATTCCTCTACATCATGTCATCTTACTTAATGCGTTACTCTGTTCTTCATGAACTTAATACTCTAGATGCAGGCAGGAGTCGGTCGATGTGTGGAGTAATAGTAGTAGATGCAGAATCGTTTCGGTCTACTTGACACGGACGTGATACCTATATTTCATAATCATTGCCTTGGATATCGTCATAACTTTGCGCTTTTCTATCAATTGCTCGACAGTAATTTGTTCACCCACCGTATTATTTGCTATCTTGAGAGAAGCCTCTAGTGAAACCTATGGCCCCCGGGTCTATTTTCCATCATATAAGTTTCCGATCTACTATTTTCCATCATATAAGTTTCCGATCTACTATTTTCCATCATATTAGTTTCCGATCTACTATTTTGCAATCTTTTATTTTCAGATCTATATACCAAAAAACCCAAAAATATTTTATCTTTTGTTTATCTATCTCTATCAGATCTCACTTTTGCAATTGACCGTGAAGGGATTGACAACCCCTTTATTGCGTTGGGTGCAAGTGTTTGATTGTTTGTGCAGGTATTAGGTGATTTGTGCGTTGTCTCCTACTGGATTGATACCTTGGTTCTCTAACTGAGGGAAATACTTATCTCTACTTTGCTGCATCACCCTTTCCTCTTCAAGGGAAAAACCAATGCAAGCTCAAGAAGTAGCAGGAAGAATTTCAGGCGCCGTTGCCAGGGAGATCTACGCCAAATCAAGACATACCAAGTACCCATCATAAACTCTCATCTCTTGCATTACATTATTCGCCATTTGCCACTCGTTTTCCTCTCCCCCACTTCTAAAATGATTTTCGAAAATAGTTGCCTTTTTATTCGCCCTTCTCTTTGCCTTTTCTTTGCCTCTCTTCCGTTCGTCTTCTCCGTTCGCTTTTGGTTTGCTCGTTTGCTAGATTGTTTTTTTTGCCACAATGTCTGAAATTGGGGAGGTTATCGTTGAAAAGGATAGTAGTAACGATGGGGGAAACTTTGATGCTTTTGCTAATACTAATCCTCATGAAGAATCTACTATCTTGCACACTAAAAAACTTCGAATAGGTAGCGGCAATATTATTGGAAAAGGGGTTATTCAAGATTTCTTTACTTATGCTGGTGCGCTACCCACGTTAGGTGCATCTATTCTCCATAAAACTAGTAGTCTTGTGGATGCTATATCTTTGCTTGTGGTTTTCTAGAGTTTTCTAATATTGAGCATTCTTCTGTTCAGCGCGCCGCTACTATATTTCTAGCCCGTGAGTTTAGGTTTATTATGAAAGAAGCTAGTGAAATTTTCACGCATTATAAAGTAGACGGTGGTCGTCCTCCCATAGAGGGAATTCTCTTTAACCAAGAGGACACAATGCATTTACGATCTCTAGATCATGTTGCTTACAATGAAAATTTAAGAAAGAGGGTCCCTACCGATGTTTTAGTTGATAAGATTTCTAAACTTAATGATAATTTTGCTATACAAAACAATGGACTGGGTTTCTCTCTTGGACACAAGCTCATGACTTTTTGCCAAAAGAACGCTTACAATGATGAGTTGGTCATAGAATATGAGGGGCCAAAGGAGGAACAAATTCCTCCCGAGCTTGATCTTGGGGATCCTTGCCCCATTAAATTTAGCCCTTTTGATTACTTTTGCTTACCGCAAAGAAAACTTGCTGCTGAACGAAGGGAGTATGAGATGAGTTTTCGAGATTTGCCTTATCATTATTATGACAATACCTAGATCTATTTGTGTTTTTATGCCTAGCTAAGGGCGTTAAACAATAGCGCTTGTTGGGAGGCAACCCAATTTTATTTTTGTTTTTGCTTTTTGTTCCTGTTTTGCTTTGAATAATTCATCTAGCCTCTGGTTAGATGTGGCTTTGTGTTTTAATTAGTGTTTGTGCCAAGTAAGACCTTTGGGAAGGCTTACGGTGATAGTTGATTTGATCTTGCTGAAAAACAGAAACTTTTGCGTCCAGTCACAGAATTTTAATAATTCACTGGAGCGTTGAAAAACCCTGAATTTTTTACACGAGATTGATATACAAATTGCTTATGTTGTTCTTATTTTCAGAATTTTTGGAGTTATATAACTATTAGAACAATTGATATCTTCGCAGACTGTTCTGTTTTTGACAGATTCTGTTTTCTGTGTGTTGTTTGCTTATTTTTATGAATCTATGGGTAGTATCGGGGGGTATGAACGATGGAGAAGTTGGAATACAGTAGATATTACACCAATATAAATAAAGAATGAGTTCACAACAGTACCAAAAGTGGTTATTTATTTTCTTATACTAACGGAGCTTATGAGATTTTCTGTTGAGTTTTGTGTTGTGAAGTTTTCAAGTTTTGGGTAAGG
This sequence comes from Thinopyrum elongatum, assembly GCA_011799875.1. Classification (NCBI taxonomy): domain Eukaryota; kingdom Viridiplantae; phylum Streptophyta; class Magnoliopsida; order Poales; family Poaceae; genus Thinopyrum; species Thinopyrum elongatum. The sequence continues at coordinate 480,732,875 of CM022300.1, read as the reverse complement.
ATTTGATGGACTATGGAATAAGGAGTGGCAAAAGCCTAAGCTTGGGGATGACCTAGGCACCCCAAGGTAATATTCAAGGACAGCCAAGAGCCTAAGCTTGGGGATGCCCCGGAAGGCATCCCCTCTTTCGTCTTCGTCTATCGGTAACTTTACTTGAGGCTATATTTTTATTCACCACATGAAATGTGTTTTGCTTGGAGCGTCTTGTATTACATGAGTCTTTAATTTTTAGTTTGCCACAATCAACCTTGATGTACACATCTTTTGAGAGGGACACGCATGAATCGTGATTTATTAGAATACTCTATGTGCTTCACTTATATCTTTTGAGCTAGGCAATTTTGCTCTAGTGCTTCACTTGTATCTTTTTAGAGCACGGCGATGGTTTTATTTTATAGAAATTATTGAACTCTCATGCTTCACTTATATTATTTTGAGAGTCTCTAAACAGCATGGTAATTTGCTTTGGTTATGAATTTAGTCCTAATATTATAGACATCCAAGAGGGATATAATAAAAACTTTCATATAAAGTGCATTGAATACTATGTGAAGTTTGATTCCTTATGATTGTTTTGAGATATAGAGATGGTGATATTAGAGTCATGCTAGTGAGTAATTGTGGATTGTAGAAATACTTGTGTTAAAGTTTGTGATTCCCGTAGCATGCACGTATGGTGAACTGTTATGTGATGAAGTCGGAGCATGATTTATTTATTGATTGTCTTCCTTATGAGTGGCGGTCGGGGACGAGAGATGATCTTTTCCTACCAATCTATCCCCCTAGGAGCATGCGCATAGTACTTTGTTTCGATGACTAATAGATTTTTGCAATAAGTATGTGAGTTCTTTATGACTAATGTTGAGTCCATGGATTATACGTACTCTCACCCTTCCACCATTGCTAGCCTCTCTAGTGCCGCGCAACTTTCGCCGGTACCATACACCCACCATATACCTTCCTCAAAACAGCCACCATACCTACCTATTATGGCCTTTCCATAGCCATTCCAAGATATATTGACATGCAACTTTCCATTGTTCCGTTTTATTATGACACGCTTCATCATTGTCATATTGCTTTGCATGATCATGTAGTTGACATCGTATTTGTGGCAAATCCACCATTCATAATTCTTTCATACATGTCACTCTTGATTCATTGCACATCCCGGTACACCGCCGGAGGCATTCATATAGAGTCATATTTTGTTCTAAGTATCGAGTTGTAATTCTTGAGTTGTAAGTAAATAAAAGTGTGATGATCTTCATTATTAGAGCATTGTACCATGTGAGGAAAGGATGATGGAGACTATGATTCCCCCAAAAGTCAGGATGAGACTCCGGACAAAAAATAATAATAAAAAAAGGGGCCAAAGAAGCCAAACAAAAAAAAGAGAGAAAAAGAGAGAAGGGGCAATGCTACTATCCTTTTTCCACACTTGTGCTTCAAAGTAGCACCATGATCTTCATGATAGAGAGTCTCCTATTTTGTCACTTTCATATACTAGTGGGAAATTTTCATTATAGAACTTGGCTTGTATATTCCAATGATGGGCTTCCTCAAATTTCCCTAGGTCTTCATGAGCAAGCAAGTTGGATGCACACCCACTTAGTTTTCTTTTGAGCTTTCATACACTTATAGCTCTAGTGCATCCATTGCATGGCAATCCCTACTCACTCACATTGATATCTATTGATGGGCATCTCCATAGCCCATTAATACGCCTAGTTGATGTGAGACTATCTCCTTCTTTTTTGTCTTCTCCACAACCACCATATTCTATTCCACCTACAGTGCTATGTCCATGGCTCACGCTCATGTATTGCGTGAAAGTTGAAAAGGTTTGAGAACACTAAAAGTATGAAACAATTGCTTGGCTTGTTATCGGGGTTGTGCATGATTTGAATATTTTGTGTGATGAAGATGGAGCATAGCCAGACTATATGATTTTGTAGGGATAAGCTTTCTTGGGCCATGTTATTTTGAGAAGACATAATTGCACTACTGGAATCAGCTTCTTTGCCGTCCGCCATGGCGGACGGCAAAGGCATAGATCACGGACGGCAAAATGCTTTGCCGTCCGCTAGCGGACGGCAAAATGTCTGGATGAAAGCCTGCCAGCAAAGGCCTTCTTTGCCGTCCGCTTCTTAGAAACGGACGGCAAAGGATTACGCCGTCCGCCATCCGAGGCCAGCAGACGGCAAAGACAGCTGACGGTAGTGCGGTGGCGTGAGAGCCGTTAGGGGGCTAACGGCGCTCTTTGCCGTCCGCTGGCGGACGGCAAAGAGCCCAGCTAGGCAGCACTAGGAAGTTGCCACGTGTCCAGATATGCCGTCCGCCAGCAGACGGCAAAGAGGTTTGAATCATTGCCGTCTGCTGGCAGACGGCATAGATGGTCACTTTGCCGTCCGCCAGCAGACGGCAAAATGACCAAATAGGCAGCCAGTGTTCCCAGTTTGCACAGGTGACTGCCACGTGTCCTCTTTGCGGTCCTCTAGCGGATGGCAAAGAGGCTATATATCCCCTGTTTTTATTTAAATCCCAATAATTAGACAAGGTTTCAAACACAGATATACATGCATACATATCCAACATATCCAACAGCATGTCCAACAACATATTTCATCCAATCCAACAACATAGTTCAACAAAGTCCAACATATCCATATATACATAACCAGAAACAAGTTTCCAACAACATATCCATATAGACATACATATCCAAACAAGTTTTCATAAACAACAAGGAAGCACCACAAGAATAGTACACTCCATGAATCCAAGCTTCCTCATGTAAAGCAAATCTGCAAATTGGGAAAGATGAAAGTTAGAAGAAGAAGAAGAAGAAGAAGAAGAAGAAGAAGAAGAAGAAGAAGAAGAAGAAGAAGAAGAAGACTAGTTAGAAGAAGAAGAAGAAGATTTTTTTTTTCTTCTCTTTCTTTTTCTCCTCTCCTCTTCTTTATCTTCTTCTTCTTCTAACTAAGGTAGGTAAAAATGTCATTTTATTGCTAAGCTAGGTAAAAATGCTAAGTGTAGGTCATTTTAGAGCTAAGGTAGGTAAATAGGTCATTTTGGAGCTTAGTAAGGTTATTATGTCATTTTCGAGGAAAATAAGCTAAGTCTATATCATTTTTGAGCTAACAAAGATTATCATGCCATTTTTTACCTAAGTATGCTAAGTATGTCATAAATGAACTGAATAAGCTAAGTATAGCTTATTTTTTATCTAACTTAGGTAATTATGCCATTTAGGAGGAAAATAAGCTAAGTATCCATTTGTAAAGCAAAACACTAGAGAAAACTTACCCTCATCACAACAAATGTGATGAAGATCGCAACTAAGGTAACAATTGATCCAACGACATAATGATACCAAGCCTCATTATCAATGGCATATTTTCTAATCTTCTTAAGCTTCAGGCGCATTGCATCCATCTTCAAGCGCATTGCATTCATCTTCTTCTTGTGATCATCGATGGCATCGGCAACATACAACTCCAATGTCATCTTCTCTTCTTCAATTCTTTTAATTTTTTCTTTCAAATACTCATTTTCTTTTTCAACTAAATTTAACTTCTCGACAAGAGGGTCCGTTTCAAATTCCGGTTCACATACCTCCTAGATTAAAATATCTCTATGTCAACTTGATGGCCATAATTTGCATAAATGCGAAATGCAACAAATAGTTATGAAAGAGAATTTACCACATCCGAATCATAAAGCGGGCGAGGGCCGACCGGGACGGAAATCAAGACCATGGCACTATGTATAAGAAACAATCATACAAAGTAAGAAAATTATAAATACCAACAATATAAATCATACAATCATACAAATAACTATATAAATCAAGTACAACATAAAAATTTGAATACCTAATAATCATTATCGGTAATGACGTCATCATCATTAATAAAAGCATCATCATCATCACTATCGGTAATGACGTGCTCATCATCATCATTAATAAATGCATCATCATGTGGAAGGCCACCTTTACGTAATCGTTCAAGCATTGACAGGTCATCTGCAGCAGTAACTTCTTCTTCTTCCGGCTCTTCTTGTTCCAGCTCAGGGGTGAAGTCGGATTCACTATCATTGTCTACTTCAATGTTCTGGGGTGGAGTAGAGCGGTTCTTGAAACATTTTTTGGAAAGACGTGTTTCTTGGAAGAATTCTCCTTCATCATATGTGTCTTGGTTAATGTGAGGTTCATAATCCTTTTCATTGGGGGGAGGTGGTCTAACACGTGGCGGCACTTCATAAACGACGTCCCAACCACTGAGATTTGGATCACTTTGACAAGCCCACGGTAGATAGAAAACTTGGGTTGCCTGTTGAGCCGTAATATAGACATCGGGAACATCCAAATGGGTGCTTTTTTTTTATTTCGACTAGCCCTATATGTTCATGAGTCCTTCTAGTCTCCCTCGGCTGGAACCAATAACATCTGAAGACTACGACGTTTGGTGGGTTTTCACCATAGAATTCAAGTTCATAAATTGCTTCAACTCTTCCATAATACTCGATACCTCCTTCGCCGATAGCAGAGACACAACAATTTGTAGACTTTCGGTCGGCCATAGATAGCTCTTTGCCATAGGTACGAAAGCGATACCCGTTGATGTCGTATTTGTCAAATGAACGGACCTTATAGTCAAAACCATTAGCTACTTGTCTCAATTCGGCATCCATAATCTCTGAATTAGCCTACAAGTTTAATACGAAAGGATTGTTGCATTAGTCGCAAATTAGCCAAAGAAAAAAAGTGTCTAATGGAAATTGCCCTTTTTTTGAACCAAGAGATGAAATCGGGAAATTCGGCTCCTTGTTTTGCCAGAAGCTCATACTCTTCGACGGAATCCTTTTGGATCACCGCTCCATACAAGAATATGGCGACGTATCGACTGCATCAAAAATCCAGGAATAAGAGAAGTTCAAAGGAATTAGAAGTTGTGAAACAATGTACCGAGATCTTACTCGATGTACGGCCGCACTTCTGTTAGGTTGTTGAAGAGATACAGCGAAATGGTCCGCCATTCTTCAACATCCAACCTTACTGGTTTCCAACCACCGGCTGGTGCGAGATTCCCTTTGAATAGGCTGAGGTTGGATTGACCCTTTTGAGGTTCGTCAGCATTGTACCGAGGCTTCGGATTATGCAAATGACGATTTTTGGCTTCGTAGTGTGCGGTCACGAAGTTTGCCGCCTCCTCAGTGATGAATGCCTCCGCCATCGATGCTTCTATTCTATGTTTATTTTTACATTTTGCTCGAAGCGTCTTCTGCATCCTCTCAGTTGAGTAGCACCAACGATTTTGCACGGGCCCCCCCAATCGTGCCTCGGTCGGGAGATGAAAAATCAAGTGTTGCATTGGATTAAAGAAGCTTGGCGGAAAGATCTTCTCTAACTTGCAGATCAACTCCGGCGCCAACTGTTCCATTTCTTCTAGGAGGCCAGGCGATAGTTCTTTCGCACAAAGAACACGGAAGAAATAGCTCAGCTCTGCCAGTACTAGCCATTCATCCTCAGGGATGAAGCCATGCAACATCACCGGCATTATCCGCTCAATCCATATGTGCCAATCATGACTTTTTAGACCAAATATTTTCAATTTTTGAAGACTCGCTCCCCTCTTTAGATTTGCTGCATACCCATCGGGGAACATCAACTGCATTTTCACCCACAAAATAATTTCCTTCATAGCTGACCTTCCAAGATTGAACCATGCCATTCGCTTCGTCCAATTGATCCCCTTTCCTTTCGGTTCTTTCATGTTTTGTAACGGTCTATCACATAGCTCCTCTTGATCGACTCTAGCCTTAGGATTATCCTTTGATTTCCCCTCTATGCCGAACACTGTACCAAAAATGGCTTCGGCGATATTCTTTTCAGTGTGCATCACGTCGATGTTGTGTGGGCAAAGGAGGTCTTTGAAGTAAGGCAGATCCCAGAAGCATGTCTTGTGAGTCCAGGCGTGTTCCTTATTATACCCCTTGAAATACCCTGGACGCTCTGGATCTGGCTCGAGAGCGTTTAACTGATCTAGGGTCTGTTGGCCTGTCAACGCAGGTGGTGCAGAGTGTTTGACAACTCTACCTTTGATGAAGTTCTTCTTGTCTTTCCTGAACTTATGGCCAGGATGTAGAAACGGTCTATGCAAGTCGAAGCAACTATACTTGCGCCCTGCCGTCAGCCAACGAAACTCAAGAGCTCCCTTGCATGTGGGGCACGGGAACCTTCCATGCAGACACCAGCCAACGAATAGCGCATATGCCGGCAAGTCATGCGTCGAGTACATGTACCAGGCACGCATTATGAAGTTCTGTTTGCTAAAGGAGTCGTATGTCTTGAACCCATTATCCCAAGCTTCTTGCAATTCGTCCTTAAGCGGCTGCATGTACACATTCATATTCTTCCCCGGATAGTTGGGCCCTGGAATTATCAATGTCAGGAAAATATTCTTTCGTTGCATAATCTGCCCGGGGGGGGGAGATTGAGTGGAATGACAAACACGGGCCAACAGCCGTATGGGGCTGCCATCTGACCAAACACACTGAACCCATCTGTGCTAACGGCGACTCGAGGATGCCTTGGATCTGCCGTTTTTTCCTTATGTAATGCATCGAAGCACTTCCACGCTTCACCATCCGATGTGTGCACCATCATCACATTCCCATCTGCATCTAGTTCGGTTCTTTTTCCCGTTTTGTGCCATGTCATCTATCTGGCCGTCTCTTCGACCATGAAAAGACGTTGAAGTCTTGGTACGATTGGCATATACCGAAGAACATTAACGGGTATTTTGGTCTGCGTCTTCTCACCCATACCGTTGTCTACCACAACATACCTGGAAGAATTGCAAATGGGATAATAGTTCAAGTCCTCATACTGAAGCCTAAATAAGACACATCCTTTCTCACAGGCATGTATCTTCTCATAGGGCATCTTAAGAGCACGGAGGATTTTGTCTGACTGGTACAGGTTTGGAGGTAGCACATGGCCTTTGGGTAGAAATCGTCCGAATACTGTCATCATCGCGTCGTAGCATTCTCTGCCCAAGTTGAATTGAGCCTTCAAAGCCATTATTTGTGAGATGGCATCCAGCTGACAAAGCTCAGTGTGCTCGTGGAGAGGACGTTTTGAGGACTCCAACATTTCAGTGAAGGCCTTTGCAGATTCCTCCATCTCCTCGTCCGAGTCTCGAGCATCGTCAAAGTCTTGCACCATGTCTGCGGTCCCGGTACCATGCTCGTCGGTGCGACGACGAACCTCGGCTCTGGCACGTTGGGCAGACTCACCATGTAATGTCCAGACCGTGTAACCAGGCGTAAAACCAACCTTCTGCAGGTCTTTACTCATTTCAAGCTCGTCCCTCTTTTTATAGTTGTCGCAACGGGCACAGGGGCACCAGCTAAATTCCTGGCCATTTGCAAATGCGGCTCTAACAAACCCCTTGGTTTTTGTTAACCATTCCTCGGTCCAAACTTTCTGACTAATGTAACCGGTGTACATCCATGCACAATCACTCATATTGACTTCCTACTGGACACACAAGAAATATATACATAATTAAGCAAACCATATCCATCAGTTAATGGAGTTTGTCAGTTTTATTACGTCCATGCAACCTACACGCTAATAGGTAAAGATAGGTCCTAATCCCACCTGAGTATGTGTAGATCGGGTACGTTTTCCCATGCTCTGCTCCGGATCCGACGCAAAATTTCGGCAGCACCTCCCCGCTGTTCTCCTGATACACGTCTCGGCAATAAGCAGAGAGAATATGTACCCGGAGAACAACAGGGAGGCACTGACGAAATTCTGCATCGGATCCGGAGCTGAGCATATGGGAAAATGAACCCAATCTACACATACTCGGGCTGTCCATGGATAACATTGGACAATTCGAAAGAATCACGATTATAAATATGCAAATGCATGCATATTTATAGATGTAACCCTTTCGAACGGGAGACGCATAGTGGTCACGCATACTGATGATTGAAGACACCTATAGCAAGTGTTAGGGGGTTCCTTGGCGTCGATGGAACCCTAAATAGCAAGTGTCATCGGTGCGAGATACATGTGGCGATCGGCGTTGAACACTAGATCCACATCCCACAAGTGAAGCCGGCGCCCGGCGTCCCGCAACAATAGTTCTGGTGGCCGATGACGGTCGAGAACCTTGGCAAATTCGCAATGGCGTTCGACCGCCATCGACGCCAAGAACTGTTGCTGTGGGACGCCGGACGTCGGCGTCACTTGTGGGACGTGGATGTAGTGTTCGACACCGACGGCCACATGTATCTCGCACCGACGATACTTGCTATTTAGGGTTCCATCGACAACGACCCCCTAACCCGCTCGTCCCCGGGTAAACTAAATAGCAACTACCATCGGTGCAAGTTACATGAGGCGGTCGGCGTTGAACACTAGATCCACATCCCACAAGTGAAGCCGGCGCCCGGCGTCCCGCAACAATAGTTCTGGTGGCCGATGACGGTCGAACACCTTGGCGAATTTGTCTGGCAGCCTCTGCGATGAGGATTAAAGCCAAGTTTTGAAATTTCAAACAACCAAACCGACTTGAGTCAGTTTGGGTGTTTCAAGTTTCAACACTTGCCTTTTAATCATCATCGCAGAGCCTGCCAGACAAATTCGCAATGGTGTTCGACCGCCATCGACGCCGAGAACAGTTGCTTTGGGACGCCGGACGTCGGCGTCACTTGTGGGACGTGGATGTAGTATTCGACACCGACGGCCACATGTACCTCGCACCGACGATACTTGCTATTTAGGGTTCCATCGACACCGAGGAACCCCCTAACCCGCTCGTCCCCGGGTGCCCTCTTTTCCTACTTCTTTTTTTCATCTTCAACTTCTACTTCTTTTTTTCATCTTCTTCTTCTTCTACTACTTATTGTTCTTTTTTCTTCTTCTTCTTCCTCTTCTTCTTTTTCTTTTTTTTTCATCTTTCTTGATTATTCTTAAAAACAGGAAAAAAACCTAAACAATTAAAACTATAAACTAAATGTAACCTAAAATAAACTAAATTAACCTAAACTAACCTAAACTAAACTAAATAAACTAAACTCACCTAACTAAACAAATATAAACTAAATCTAAAAAACAGAAGAAAAAAAACTCACCACATGAGGGGCGGGGCGGCGGCGGGGCAGGTCTGGCGGTGCGGTCGGCTGGTGCGGTTCGGCCGGGCGACGGCGGCTCGGGATGGGGCGGGCGGCCGCGACTCGGGACGGGGGCGGCGCGGCCAGGCGGGCGGGGCGGGCGGGGCGTAGCGGCCGGCGGCGGCGGCTTGTCTGGGCGGCGACGGCTCGGGACGGGCGGGGCGGGGCGGCCGACGACGTGGGTGGCGCGGGGCGGGGGCGGCTCAGGCGCGGCCGGGCGGGCGGGGCGGCGCGGCCGGCGACGGCGGCTGGGCTGGGCGGGGCGGGCGGCGGCAGGGGTGAGGGGTCGGGGCGGCTCGGGCAGGGAGAGAGAGGGATTGGACAGATCGGGCGCGGCCGCGGCCCCTTATCTGCTAGGTCACAGCTCTTTGCCGTCTGCGAGCAGACGGCAAAGAGCGTACCTAGTGGGGTGGGGCCGGGGGGAAACGGACGAACTAACGGCCATCTTCTTTGCCGTCTGCTGACGGACGGTAAAGATGTTTTGCCGTCAGCCAGCATACGGCAAAGAAGATGGCCGTTAGGTCGCCCTCGTACGCCCGCCACCCACCCTCTTTGCCGTCCGCTAGCGGACGGCAAAGATATGCTGATGGCAAAGCCATCCGTTGCTGTCCGCTGCTTCTTTGCCGTCAGTTTTCTGGTGGCTGATGGCAAAGCCTTTCTTTGCCGTCCACTAGCTGACGGCAAAGAAGTGGCAGACGGCAAAGAAGTGGATTCCAGTAGTGTTGCCTTGTTAGTATGCTTGAAGTATTATTGTTTTTATGTCAATATTAAACTTTTGTTTTGAATCTTATGGATCTGAACATTCATGCCACAATAAAGAAAATTACATGGATAAATATGTTAGCTAGCATCCACATCAAAAATTCTGTTTTTATCATTTACGTACTCGAGGACGAGCAGGAATTAAGCTTGGGGGTGCTTGATACGTCTCCAACGTATCTATAATTTTTGATTGTTCCATGCTATTATATTATCTGTTTTGGATGTTTTATATGCATTATTATGCTATTTTATATTATTTTTGGGACTAACCTATTAACCTAGAGCCCAGTGCCAGTTTCAGTTTTTCCTTGTTTTTTAGTATCGCAGAAACGGAATTCCAAACTGAGTCCAAACGGAATAAAACTTTCGCGATGATTTTTCTTGGACCAGAAGACACCCCGGAGACTTGGAGTTCAAGTCAGAAGAGCCACAAGGTGGCGACAAGGGGGACGGCGCGCCCCCCTGCCTTATGGGCCCCACGTGACTCCACCGACCTACTTCTTCGCCCTATATATTCACATATATTCCAAAACCCTCAGAAGCATCCAGGAAAACACTTTTCCACCGCCGCAACATTCTGTACCCGTGAGATCCCATCTAGGGCCCTTTTTCGGCACCCTGCCAGAGGGGGATTCGATCATGGAGGGCTTCTACATCAACTCTATTGCCCTTCCGATGAAGCGTGAGTAGTTTACCTCAGACCTACGGGTCCATAGCTAGTAGCTAGATGGCTTCTTCTCTCTCTTTGATTCTCAATACCATGTTCTCCTCGTTGTTCCTGGAGATCTATCCGATGTAATCTTCTTTTGCGGTGTGTTTGTCGAGATTCGATGAATTGTGGATTTATGATCAGCTTATCTATGAATATTATTTGAATCTTCTCTGAATTCTTATATGCATGATTTGATATCTTTGTAATTCTCTTCGAATTATCGGTTTGGTTTGGCTAACTAGATTGGTTTTTCTTGCAATGGGAGAAGTGCTTAGCTTTGGGTTCAATCTTGCGGTGTCCTTTCCCAGTGACAATAGGGGCAGCAAGGCACGTATTGTATTGTTGCCATCGAGGATAAAAAGATGGGGTTTACATCATATTGCTTGAGTTTATTCCTCTACATCATGCCATCTTACTTAATGCGTTACTCTGTTCTTCATGAACTTAATACTCTAGATGCAGGCAGGAGTCGGTCGATGTGTGGAGTAATAGTAGTAGATGCAGAATCGTTTCGGTCTACTTGACACTGACATGATCCCTATATTTCATAATCGTTGCCTTGGATATCGTCATAACTTTGCGCTTTTCTATCAATTGCTCGACAGTAATTTGTTCACCCACCGTATTATTTGCTATCTTGAGAGAAGCCTCTAGTGAAACCTATGGCCCCCGGGTCTATTTTCCATAATATAAGTTTTCGATCTACTATTTTCCATCATATAAGTTTCCGATCTACTATTTTCCATCATATTAGTTTCCGATATACTATTTTGCAATCTTTTATTTTCAGATCTATATATCAAAAAACCCAAAAATATTTTATCTTTTGTTTATCTATGTCTATCAGATCTCACTTTTGCAATTGACCGTGAAGGGATTGACAACCCCTTTATCGCGTTGGGTGCAAGTGTTTGATTGTTTGTGCAGGTATTAGGTGATTTGTGCGTTGTCTCCTACTAGATTGATACCTTGGTTCTCTAACTAAGGGAAATACTTATCTCTACTTTGCTGCATCACCCTTTCCTCTTCAAGGGAAAAACCAACGCAAGCTCAAGAAGTAGCAGACGTCCACGCGGGCCCATGAATATATAGGCCGTCGATGATATCCAAGCGAGGGAGAGTGTCCAAAGACAACCACAGCATGTATGTGCCCCAGACATATGTATGGACATGCGTGATGCATGCATATATGTTTGAATACCAAAAGCACAACATTTTGATGTGGCGCATGCATGCGTCGAAAAACGCACAGTCCCCACACAAATCTGGTTCATGATGCGTCGCGTGCTCGCCCCCCCCCCCCCCCCCCCCCCACTTTGACTCGACGGAAGGGATTTGTGTGTACACATGCGCGCGAAGTATAGTTGCATGTACCGAACCGTATAAGACGACCAAAATTTAATCCCCTCCTAATTATAAGTCAAATTAACATCTATCGCTGTCGGTCGAAGTGATTGACCAAGCGGGCACACAGAGATGGACAAAGCATCTCGCCGATAATGCTGTTAGTGAGAGCTAGAGGACAACCGCCATCGCTTGCTTGTGGGCCAAACACATGTATGGAGATGTGTGGTTGTGATGTTTGAATACCTAATATATATGCAGAACTTTGATGTGGCACCTGCCTCGGAAACCTTCCGGGGCATCCCCAAGCTTAGTTGCTTGGATCTTCCCTGAATATAACCTTGGGGTGCCATGGGCATCCCCAAGCTTAGGGTCTTGTCACTCCTTATTCTCCTTATATCGATATCTCACCCAAAACTCGAAAACTTCAATCACACAAAACTTAACGGAACTTCGTGAGATGGGTTAGTATGATAAAGACAAATCATTCACTTTGGTACTGTCAAGATAAGATTCATAATTGTTCTCACACTATTCCTACTGTACCTCATCATTTCCACAATTTATATTAAGCAATATAAGCCATAGAAACTAGAAAACAAGCAAATTATGCATTGAAAACAGAATCTGTCAAAAACAGAAAAGTACGTAAAGATCTGAATTAAGGTTATAGTTATGTAACTTCAAAAATTCTGAAAATTTAGGAAAACGTAGAAAATTTGTATACCCATCAACTGTAAAAAAAATCATAATTTTTCCACGTTCCAGTAAAAGACAGGAATTTATGCACTGGATGCAAAAGTGTCTGTTTTTGCACAGAATCAAGTCAACTATCATCCACACTATCCCAAAGGCTTTACTTGGTACTTTATTGAAATAAAAGCAATAAAACATGATTACTATAGTAGAATAACCATGTGAACACACAAAAACAGTAGATATAAGTGTTGGTTTGTCTCCCAACAAGCGCTTTTCTTTAATGCCTTTTGAGCTAGGCATGATGATTTCAATGATGCTCACATAAAAGATAAGAATTGAAACATAAAGAGAGCATCATGAATCACATGACAAGCACATTTAAGTCTAACCCACTTCCTATGCATAGGGATTTTGTGATCAAACAATTTATGGAAGCAAGAATCAACTAGCATAGGAAGGCAAAACAAGTGCAACTTCAAAACTTTCAACATAAAGAGAGGAAACTTGATATTATTGCAATTCCTACAAGCATAAGTCCCTCCCTCATAATAATTTTCAGTAGCATCATGAATGAATTCAACAATATAGCTATCACATAAAGCATTCTTTTCATGATTCACAAGCATAGAAATTTTATTATTCTCCACATAAGCAAATTTATTCTCATTCATAGTAGTGGGAGCAAACTCAACAAAATAACTATCATGAGATATTTGATTTGCAGAATCCAATTGAAAATAAAAATCATGATGACAAGTTTCATGGTTATCATTATTCTTTATAGCATACATGTCATCACCATAATCATCATAAATAGCAACTTTGTTCTCATCATAATCAATTGAAACCTCCTCCAAAATAGTAGATTCATCACTAAATAAAGTCATGACATCTCCAAATCCACTTTCATCAATATAATCATCATAAATAGGAGGCATGCAATCATTATAACAAATTTGCACATCAAATCTTGGGGGACTAAAAATATCATCTTCATCAAATATAGCATCCCCAAGCTTATGGCTTTGCATATCATTAGCATCATGAATATTCAAAGGATTCATACCAACAACATTGCAATCATGCTCATCATTTATGCCAAACATTTTATTGAATTCTTCTTCTATCAATTGAGCACAATTTTCCTTTCCATCATTTTCAAGAAAGACATGATAAAGACGAATAATATGAGGCCACCTCAATTCCATTTTTTTAGTTTTCTTTTACAAACCAAACTAGTGATAAAACAAGAAACTAAAAGATTCAATTGCAAGATCTAAAGATATACCTTCAAGCACTCACCTCCCTGGTAACGGCGCCAGAAAAGAGCTTGATGTCTACTACACAACTTATTCTTGTAGACTCGTGTTGGGCCTCCAAGCGCAGAGTTTTGTAGGACAGTAGCAAATTTCCCTCAAGTGGATGACCTAAGGTTTATCAATCCATGGGAGGCGTAGGATGAAGATGGTCTCTCTCAAACAACCCTGCAACCAAATAATAAAAAGTCTCTTGTGTCCCCAACACACCCAATACAATGGCAAATTGTATAGGTGCACTTGTTCGGCGAAGAGATGGTGATAAAAGTGTAATATGGATGGTAGAAATATAGTCTTCCATCCAAGAGTTCGTACTAAAATAACACCAAATAGTTTTATAATCTGAATAAATAAAAACAGCAAGGTAGCAAACGATAAAAGTGAGCACAAACGGTATTGCAATGCTTGAAAATGAGGCCTAGGGTCTGTACTTTCGCTAGTGCAATCTCTCAACAATGCTAATATAATTGGATCATATAACTATCCCTCAATGTGCGATGAAGAATCACTCCAAAGTTCCTATCTAGCGGAGAACATAAGAAGAAATTGTTTGTATGGTACGAAACCACCTCGAAGCTATTCTTTCTGATCGATCTATCCAAGAGTTCGTACTAAAATAACACCAAATAATTTCAGATTCATAATACTCAATCCAACACAAAGAACCTCAAAGAGTGCCCCAAGATTTCTACCGGAGAAACAAAGACAAGAACGTGCATCAACCCCTATGCATAAATTACCCCTATGTCACCTCGGGAATCCGCGAGTTGAGTGCCAAAACATACATCAAGTGAATCAATATGATACCCCATTGTCACCACGAGTATTAATTTGCAAGACATATATCAAGTGCTCTCAAATCCATAAAAGTATTCAATCCGATAAAACGAAATCGCAAAGGGAAAACTCAATTCATCACAACAAGATAGAGAGGGGAAAACACCATATGATCCAACTATATTAACAAAGCCCCCGATACATCAAGATCGTGCCATGAAGAACACGAGAGAGAGAGAGAGAGAGAGAGAGATTAAACACATAGCTACTGGTACAAACCCTCAGCCCCGAGGGTGGACTACTCCCTCCTCATCATGGTGGCCGCCGGGATGATGAAGATGGCCACCGGTGATGATTTCCCCCTCCAGCAGGGTGCTGGAACGGGGTCTAGATTGGTTTTTCGTGGCTACAGAGGCTTGCGACAGTGGAACTTCTGATCTAGGGCTACCCCTAATGGTTTCTCTATTTATAGGAATTTTTGGCGTTGGTTTCACGCTAAGATGGGCCTCGAGGTGAGCATAAGCCACCGGGGCACGGGCAAGGGCCCAGGCGCGCCCCGGTGTCTTGTGCCCTACTCCTTCACCTTCTGGTCCTTCCACGAAGCTTCTAGTGCCTCTTTTGTTCCAAAAAAAATCATCAAAAATTTCAGCTCATTTGGAGAACTTTCATTTCTGCACAAAAAAACAACACCACGGTAGTTCTGCTGAAAACAGCGTCAGTCCGGGTTAGTTCCATCCAAATCATAACAAAACCATATAAAATTGTTGTAAACATGGCATGAATACTTCATAACTTATAGATACGTTGGAGACGTATCAGCATCCCCAAGCTTAATTCCTACTCGTCCTCGAGTAGGTAAATGATAAAAGAAATAATTTATGAAGTGTGAATGCTAGCATAGTGCATAAGTTTGATCAATGATAATTTCAATCACTTTTCCTAGCATCATAACAGTAACTCTTTCTCATAAAACTCATCATGACAAAGTAGCAACCAATTCACATGTTAAGGTTCAAACAATGAATTCTCTTGACACTCAACAACCTATGTTCTCAGTCACCAAACAATTGCAATTCAACTTATTCAACAGAGTGTAAAAAAAAGCTCCACATACTCAATCATCATATAGTCTTCCATGATTGCTACTACTCAAAGCATATTCTTAGAATAAATGGCATCCATCGAACATAGAGAAAGATAGGGGCTTAATGTTTCGCCTCCCAACTCATTTATCATAGAGATAATTGTCAACAATAATAAATTATGATCAAATATATTTGACTGGCCATATGTGCCTAGATCTTTCCCCACCACATGACGCTTGCCAACTAGCGAATAATTGAGGTTGAAATGAGAATTCATACTATTGACTCTTTGCATAAAAGTAAATACTGAAAAGTAAAAGACAGACCCTTCGCAGAGGGAAGCAGAGGTTGCCATGCGCTTTTTATTTGGATGCCCAAACTCTAAATGCAAAGGAATGTCACGTTATATTGCCCCTTATGATAGCAACCTTTATTATGCAGTCCGTCGCTTTTATTACTTTGCCATCACAAGTTTGTACAACGCTCAATTTTCCCTTACAATAAAAGATCAAACATATTTAGGAGCAATTTTTATTGCTTTATGCACCGATGACAACTTACTTGACGGATCTTATTCAATCCATAGATAGGTATGGTGGACACTCATGGCAAAAAAACTGGGTTTAAGGATTTTTGGATGCACAAGTAGTATCTCCACTTAGTACGGATTTTTGGCTAGCAAAAGACCCTAGGCAAACATCACATGTTGGAGGATCCATGACAATATAACTTCTATGCAAATATACCCAAACATAACTCATTACATTGTCTTCCTTGTCCAACTTCAACTAATTTGCTCAAGTTTTAAAATAATTAATGGGTATTCACAATCATAGAAGATGTCCAAGATAATATATTTGCATGTGAAAGTTAACTTCCTTATACTAATCATTCATGAATTGCTTGTATGACCAATATTGTGATTGTCAAGCTTCAAAAGATTTCACTTTCTAAACCCAATGTGAAGCCACTACTTGGCATGATATGGATATATAATTTCAACTTCATGATATTCAATTCATTCAACAATTTACTCATAGGATATAAGTGAAGCACAAGAGTAAATAACAAACTACTCCAAAAAGATATAAGTGAAGATCAAGCGAGTAGTTGAGTAAATGGGTAGCTAAGTGAGGACTCTTTCTTATTTAAAAACTTTCAGATCTAAGTATTTTATTAAAACAGCAAGCAAATAAAATAAAATGACATTCTAAGAATAGCACACATCATGTGAAGAAGCAAAAACATAGGCTCAACCGAGGCTAACCGATAATTGTTGATGAAGAAAGGTGGGATGCCTACCGGGGCATCCCCAAGCTTAGATGCTTGAGACTTCTTGGATTATTAACTTGGGATGCCTTGGGCATCCCCAAGCTTGAGCTTTTGTGTCTCCTTAATTCCTTTCAAATCACGGTTTTATTGATTCTTAAAAACTTCATCCACACAAAACTCAACAAGAACTCGTGAGATAAGTTAGTATAAATCAATGCAAAACCTTATCATTATCTACTGTAGCAAATCACTAAAATTATTACTTAACATTGCATACTAAATGCCTCTGCATATTTAATACTCCTATCCTCAAATAGAATCATTAAACAAGCAAACATATGCAAACAATGCAAACATAACAGCAATCTGTCTAAACAGGACAGTATGTAAAGAATGCAATATTCTTCATACTTCCCTAACTCCAATAATTCTGAAAAATTACAGAACTGTAGAAAATTTATCATAGCTTAATATGCAGAAAAATTCAGCATTTTATCACATACTTACTTTCCTGGAGAATTATTTCAACAGCGATAAACTTTCTGTTTTTGAAACAGCAACTCATATATTTGCAAAATAAGCATGGTGAAGGCTATCCTTGCCACTTTTATTGAAGTAAGAGATGTAAAAAATTATTATAAATAACAGCAAGAAAATCCTAATAAAATAAAATGACTCTCCAAGCAAAACTCATATCATGTGGCGAATGAAAATATAACTCCAAGTGAGGTTACCGATAATGTTGAAGACGAAAGAGGGGATGTCTTCCGGGGCATCCCCAAGCTTAGTTGCTTGGATCTTCCTTGAATATTATCTTGGGGTGCCTTGGGCATCCCCAAGCTTAGGATCTTGTCACTCCTTATTCTCCTCATATCGATATCTCACCCAAAACTCGAAAACTTCAATCACACAAAACTTAACGGAACTTCGTGAGATGGGTTAGTATGATAAAGACAAATCATTCACTTTGGTACTGTCAAGATAAGATTCATAATTGTTCTCACACAATGCCTACTGTACCTCATCATTTCCATAATTTATATTAAGCAATATAAGCCATAGAAACTAGAAAACAAGCAAATTATGCATTGAAAACAGAATCTGTCAAAAACAGAACAGTACGTAAAGATCTGAATTAATGTCATAGTTATATAATTGAAAAATTCTAAAAATTTGGAAACCGTAGAAAATTTGTATACCCATTAACTGTAAAAAAATCATTAATTTTCCCACATTCCAGTAAATGACAGTAATTTCTGCACTGGATGCGAAAGTTTCTGTTTTTGCACAGAATCAAGTCAACTATCATCCACACTATCCCAAAGGCTTTACTTGGTACTTTATTGAAATAAAAGCAATAAAACATGATTACTACAGTAGAATAACCATGTGAACACACAAAAACAATAGATATAAGTGTTGGGTTGTCTCCCAACAAGCGCTTTTCTTTAATGCCTTTTGAGCTAGGCATGATGATTTCAATGATGCTCACATAAAAGATAAGAATTGAAACATAAAGAGAGCATCATGAATCACATGACAAGCACATGTAAGTCTAACCCACTTCCTATGCATAGGGATTTTGTGATCAAACAATTTATGGAAGCAAGAATCAACTAGCATAGGAAGGCAAAACAAGTGCAACTTCAAAACTTTCAACATAAAGAGAGGAAACTTGATATTATTGCAATTCCTACAAGCATAAGTCCCTCCCTCATAATAATTTTCAGTAGCATCATGAATGAATTCAACAATATAGCTATCACATAAAGCATTCTTTTCATGATTCACAAGCATAGAAATTTTATTATTCTCCACATAAGCAAATTTATTCTCATTCATAGTAGTGGGAGCAAACTCAACAAAATAACTATCATGAGATATTTGATTTCCAGAATCCAATTGAAAATAAAAATCATGATGACAAGTTTCATGGTTATCATTATTATTTATAGCATACATGTCATCACCATAATCATCATAAATAGCAACTTTGTTCTCATCATAATCAATTGAAACCTCCTCCAAAATAGTAGATTCATCACTAAATAAAGTCATGACATCTCCAAATCCACTTTCATCAATATAATCATCATAAATAGGAGGCATGCAATCATTATAACAAATTTGCACATCAAATCTTGGGGGACTAAAAATATCATCTTCATCAAATATAGCATCCCCAAGCTTATGGCTTTGCATATCATTAGCATCATGAATATTCAAAGAATTCATACCAACAACATTGCAATCATGCTCATCATTTATGCCAAACATTTTATTGAATTCTTCTTCTATCAATTGAGCACAATTTTCCTTTCCATCATTATCAAGAAAGACATGATAAAGACGAATAATATGAGGCCACCTTAATTCCATTTTTTTAGTTTTCTTTTACAAACCAAACTAGTGATAAAACAAGAAACTAAAAGATTCAATTGCAAGATCTAAAGATATACCTTCAAGCACTCACCTCCCCGGCAACGGCGCCAGAAAAGAGCTTGATGTCTACTACACAACTTATTTTTGTAGACTCGTGTTGGGCCTCCAAGCACAGAGTTTTGTAGGACAGTAGCAAATTTCCCTCAAGTGGATGACCTAAGGTTTATCAATCCGTTGGAGGCGTAGGATGAAGATGGTCTCTCTCAAACAACCCTGCAACCAAATAATAAAAAGTCTCTTGTGTCCCCAACATACCCAATACAATGGCAAATTGTATAGGTGCACTTGTTCGGCGAAGAGATGGTGATAAAAGTGTAATATGGATGGTAGAAATATATTTTTATAATCTGAATAAATAAAAACAGCAAGGTAGCAAACGATAAAAGTGAGCACAAACGGTATTGCAATGCTTGAAAATGAGGCCTAGGGTCTGTACTTTCGCTAGTGCAATCTCTCAACAATGCTAATATAATTGGATCATATAACTATCCCTCAATGTGCGATGAAGAATCACTCCAAATTTCCTATCTAGCGGAGAACATAAGAAGAAATTGTTTGTATGGTACGAAACCACCTCGAAGCTATTCTTTCTGATCGATCTATCCAAGAGTTCGTACTAAAATAACACCAAATAATTTCAGATTCATAATACTCAATCCAACACAAAGAACCTCAAAGAGTGCCCCAAGATTTCTACCGGAGAAACAAAGACAAGAACGTGCATCAACCCCTATGCATAGGTTACCCCAATGTCACCTCGGGAATCCGCGAGTTGAGTGCCAAAACATACATCAAGTGAATCAATATGATACCCCATTGTCACCACGAGTATTCATTTGCAAGACATATATCAAGTGCTCTCAAATCCATAAAAGTATTCAATCCGATAAAATGAAATCTCAAAGGGAAAACTCAATTCATCACAACAAGATAGAGAGGGGAAAACACCATATGATCCAACTATATTAACAAAGCCCCCGATACATCAAGATCGTGCCATCAAGAACACGAGAGAGAGAGAGATTAAACACATAGCTACTGGTACAAACCCTCAGCCCCGAGGGTGGACTACTCCTTCCTCATCATGATGGCTGCCGGGATGATGAAGATGGCCACCGGTGATGATTTCCCCCTCCGGCAGGGTGCCGGAACGGGTTCTAGATTGGTTTTTCGTTGCTACAGAGGCTTGCGGCGGCGGAACTTCTGATCTAGGGCTACCCCTGATGGTTTCTCTATTTATAGGAATTTTTTACGTTGGTTTCACGCTAAGATGGGCCTCGAGGTGAGCACAAGCCATCGGGGCACGGGCAAGGGCCCAGGCGCGCCCCGGTGTCTTGTGCCCTACTCCTTCACCTTCTGGTCCTTCCACGAAGCTTCTAGTGCCTCTTTTGTTCCAAAAAAAATCGTCAAAAAGTTTCAGTCATTTGGAGAACTTTCATTTCTGCACAAAAAACAACACCACGGTAGTTCTGCTGAAAACAGCGTCAGTCCGGGTTAGTTCCATGCAAATCATACCAAAACCATATAAAATTGTTATAAACATGGCATGAATACTTCATAAATTATAGATACATTGGAGATGTATCAATGGACGATGACCTCGTAGGCCCATGGAGGGAAGAGTCGCAGGCGTATGAGTGACAACCATCATCTGCACGCGGCCCAATGTGTTGGTGATATTTTTAATACCCAATATGCACAACTTCTTTGCGGCACCTGCCTCGGAAACCGAAAAGTCCCCACACGGAGCGAGATCGATTCATGACGTGTGTGTAGTATATATGTGCTGCCCCGACCCCCTCCTCCCCTCTTCGACGCGTACTATATACTCCTACCGCAACACAACCCAAAAAGAAACCTTCAGCTGCAGATGGGCACGGGGCATTTGCAGGGCGCGAGCGGACACATGCTCTGGTGATCGGCGAGCTTGTGGTAAGTGACGTAGAGCCCACAGCCTTCTTGCGGGCACTCCACCCTCACCGAAGAGAGGACGGCGTCCATCAGCGTGTTCCGCACGTCAAAGCCGCCGCCGCGCTCGCACTTCTGGCACTGCCGCTGGTTCCTGGGGCGCTTGCCGCGGCAGTCCACACAGGCCATGTGCCCTCCCTTGCACTGCACAAATTAATCGAACAGCACATCAATCAAGAAACCTGCACCTTGCTCGTTATTACCATTGCTCTTCCGGTACGTGCAAAGCAAGTAGGAAACAAAATACGAGCAAGTTTTTGTTTCAGGAGATGTCTCTCTTTTTCAGTCAATATAGTTTTGAATAAACTGATGGGGGAGCTCAATGAAGCCACGTGGCACATGTGGAGGGGTTGTTTGCCAGCTTCTGATGTGCCGATGCTTCCAGAAGAACGTAGACACCGCTGGGTACAATGAGGTTACTATAGACACGAATCCCAGCCATTGAGAATGCGGGCCCACGTACGTGTCCGAGAAACATATGTAATGAGGATTTCTAGCGACCGATCTCGTTAAGGAGGCAAAGCAAGTGTAACCCTTTACAAATTAAGTTAGGCGGTAAACTTACAGCCCGTCGCGCTGGCGAAGCCC
Source organism: Thinopyrum elongatum (assembly GCA_011799875.1). NCBI lineage: Eukaryota > Viridiplantae > Streptophyta > Magnoliopsida > Poales > Poaceae > Thinopyrum > Thinopyrum elongatum. The sequence continues at coordinate 480,710,715 of CM022300.1, read as the reverse complement.
CAACACACGATCGGTCCGGCCTGTTGCTCACTGAAGGAACGCGCATCGGCATGGTGCGTCACTGACACGTGGGAGCGCATGTAAGCAGTAGCACCAACACACGGTCGGTCCGGCCCGCCGCTTAGCATGAACAGACGGTATGTCCGGCCCGCCGCTCACCGGAAGCGACGCGCATCGGCTTGGTACATCACTTATGTTCGACCGCATGTGAGTAGTAGCAAACCGACAGGCCAAGCTCCCCCGTCTACCGCACGCCAAAAGCCTGGCCTTTTATTGTTGATCCCTTTAAAAAATGAAGATCGCACATAGGAGCAGACCATGGCAGTTGCGAACGCTCGAGTGGCAGTTTGCAGGGGAGGGGCGTGCTGTAGCAGTTTTGTAATATGCCACGGTACTTCTTTTTCTACTGTTGTGTACGTGCAATAACTGGCACCATCGGATACATATCTTACGGTTATTGGGGCGTTCGCCAGGAATAGCCTCGTGGCGAGCTATAGACTAGTCTTTTTTCACACGCATTACATCGACACATATCATCTCTCTCCCTCTTTCCCACACACACACCTAGTCTCTCGGGACTTCTCGCACGCACCATCTCTAGCTCTCTATGTCGATGCCACCCACATACACTTGTACTCTGCGTTTAGTACACTGTACACAAAGAGAAGAGGTGCACGCACGCACTCGTCCTCTCTCACACACGCATCTGTAGCTACGAATTGTAGTGTTCTCAACCATCCGATTGGCTCTATCATAGGTTCACGTTGCTCCTTGGCCTTGAGATTGAGAAGTTTAAAATGCGGAGGCTCAGCTGGAGGCGCAATGTTTTGGTTAATGTGCGGGCCGCACATGGCACCAACACGACACGAGCTTCGTCTGCGTGGTGCGCAGTCGGGTGAGTACTCCTAGTAGTAGTACTTCTTTGATGTGTCGTGTCAACTCGCAGAAGTATGCAACACTTCCTCAAGCATATAAGCAGCTTATACTCCTTACCCAAAGGATCTTTATATCCAACAGACACAAATATCCCTTCGACTGTTGGAAATTACTTTAACTGTTGATCTGATGTCGAAGTAATTGTTGCATCACCACCAAAATCCACCATCTCTTAAGCCACTCCCTATATTAGCATATTACTAAGATAAATAGAAGGCACTGTAGAATCATTTAGGAGGTGAGCTTGTCAATCTGAATGTGGAGGGATACCATCCTTGACAACCCAGCCCCGGCCAGCAGCTTGGGCGGCACTGTGAAGAAGGTCAGCTCCTGCATGGCGACGGCGCCGGGCTCTGATGTCTACTAGGAAACCTTCTTCTTATAGACTCGTGTTGGGCCTCCAAGCGCAGAGTTTTGTAGGATAGTAGCAAATTTCCCTCAAGTGGATGACCTAAGGTTTATCAATCCGTGGGAGGCGTAGGATGAAGACGGTCTCTCTCAAACAACCCTGCAACCAAATAACAAAGAGTGTCTTGTGTATCCAACACACCCAATACAATGGTAAATTGTATAGGTGCACTAGTTCGGCCAAGAGATGGTGATACAAGTGTAGTATGGATGGTAGATATAGGTTTTTGTAGTCTAAAAATATAAAAACAGCAAGGTAACTAATAACAAAAGTGATCAAAATGGTATTGGAATGCTTGAAAACAAGGCCTAGGGTTCATACTTTCACTAGTGCAAATTCTCTCAACAATGATAACATAATTGGATCATATAACAATCCCTCAATGTGCAACAAAGAATCACCCCAAAGTTTCTATCGGAGAACGTAGGACGAAAACATGCATCAATCCCTATGCATAGATTACCCCAATGTCACATCGAGAATCCGCAAGTTGAGTGCCCAAACATACATCAAGTGAATCAATAGAACATCCCATTGTCACCACAGATATCCCATCGCAAGACATACATCAAGTGTTCTCAAATCCAATACTCAATCCAACATAACGAAACCTCAAAGAGCAAGACTCAATTCATCACAAGAAGGTAGAGGGGGAGAAACACCATAATCCAACTATAGTAACAAAGCTCGAGGTCAATCAAGATCGTGCCAAATCAAGAACACGAGAGAGAGAGAGAGAGAGATCAAACACATAACTACTGGTACATACCCTCAGCCCCGAGGGTGAACTACCCCCTCCTCGTCATGGAGACCTCCGGGATGATGAAGATGGCCTCCGGTGATGGTTTCCCCCTCCGACATGGTGCCGGAACGGGCTCCCGATTGGTTTTTCATGGTTACAGAGGCTTGCGGCGGCAGAACTTCCGATCTAGGGTTCTTTTCAGAGGTTTTTATATTTATAAGAATTTTTGGCGTCAGAAACAAGTCAAGGAGGTGCCTGAGGGGCCCACAAGCCCTCAGGGCGCGCCCGGGGGGGTAGGGTGCACCCCTGGCTTGTGGACTCCTCGGGGCTCTTCTGGTCCAGCTCCGGTGCTTCGGGGCTCTCTTTTGGTCCATAAAAAATCACCGTAAATTTTCAGCCCATTCCGAGAACTTTTATTTCTGCACAAAAAACGACACCATGGTAGTTCTGCTGAAAACAGCTTCAGTCCGGGTTAGTTCTAATAAAATCATACCAAAACCATATAAAATTGTTGCAAGCATGGCACGAATACTTCATAAATTATAGATACGTTGGAGACGTATCAGCATCCCCAAGCTTAATTCCTGCTCGTCCTCGAGTAGGTAAATGATAAAAGAAAGAATTTATGAAGTGTGAATTCTACCTAATATATTTATCAATGTAATCTTCTTTATTGTGGCATGAATGTTCAGATCCATAAGATTCAAAACAATAATACTTCAAGCATACTAATAAAGCAAGCATGTCTTCTCAAAATAACATGGCCAAAGAAAGCTATCCCTACAAAATCATATAGTCTGGCTTTCCTCTATCTTCATCACACAAAGTATTTCATCATGCACAACCCCGATGACAAGCCAAGCAATTGTTTCATACTTTTAATGTTCTCAAACTTTTTCAACTTTCACGCAATACATGAGCGTGAGCCATGGATATAGCACTATGGGTGGAATAGAATATGGTGGTTATGGGGAAGACAAAAAGAAGGAGAAAATCTCACATCAACTAGGAAAATTAATGGGCTATGGAGATGCCCATCAATTGATATCGATGCAAGTGAGTAGGGATTGCCATGCAACGGATGCACTAGAGCTATAAGTGTATAAAAGCTCAAAAAGAAACTAAGTGGGTGTGCATCCAACTTGCTTGCTCACGAAGACCTAGGGAAATTTGAGGAAGCCCATCATTGGAATATACAAGCCAAGTTCTATAATGAAAAATTCCCACTAGTATATGAAAGTGACAAAATAGGAGACTCTCTATCATGAAGAACATGGTGCTACTTTTAAGCACAAGTGTGGAAAAAGGATAGTAACATTGTCCCTTCTCTCTTTTTCTCTCTTTTTTTTAAATTTTTTTTTTTTTTGGGCTCTTTGGCCTATTTTTTTATAAAGTCCGGAGACTCATCCCAACTTGTGAGGGAATCATAGCTTCCATCATCCTTTCCTCACATGGGACAATGCTCTAATAATGATGATCACCACACTTTTATTTACTTACAACTCAAGAATTACAACTCGATACTAAAACAAAATATGACTCTATATGAATGCCTCCGGCGGTGTACCAGGATGTGCAATGACCAAGAGTGACATGTATCAAAATATGGATGGTGGCTTTGCCACAAATACTATGCCAACTACATGATCATGCAAAGCAATATGACAATGATGGTATGTGTCATAATAAATGAAACGGTGGAAGTTGCATGGCAATATATCTCGGAATGGCTATGGAAATGCCACAATAGGTAGGTATGGTGGCTGTTTTGAGGAAGGGTATATGGTGGGTTTAATGCACCGGCGAAAGTTGCATGGTACTAGAGAGGCTAGCAATGGTGGAAGGGTGAGAGTGCGTATAATCCATGGACTCAACATTAGTCATAAAGAACTCACATACTTATTGCAAAAATTTATTAGCCATCAAAACAAAATACTACACGCATGCTCCTAGGGGGATAGATTGGTAGGAAAAGACCATCGCTCGTCCCCGACCGCCACTCATAAGGAAGACAATCAAAAAATAAATCATGCTCCGACTTCATCACATAACGGTTCACCATACGTGCATGCTTCTGGACTCACAAACTTTAACACAAGTATTTCTACCAATCCACAATTACTCACTAGCATGACTCTAATATCACCATCTTTATATCTCAAAACAATATGCAAGGAATCAAACTTCTCATAGTATTCAATGCTCTTTATATGAAAGTTTTTACTATATCCCTCTTGGATACCCATCATAGTAGGACTAAATTCATAACCTAAGCAAATTACCATGCTGTTTAGAGACTCTCAAAATAATATAAGTGAAGCACGAGAGTTCATCAATTTCTTCAAAATAAAACCACCGACGTGCTCTAAAAAGATATAAGTGAAGCACTAGAGTAACTACCTAGCTCAAAAGATGTAAATGAAGCACATAGGGTATTCTAATAAATTCATGATTAATGTGTGTCCCTCTCAAAAGGTGTCCAGCAAGGATGATTGTGGCAAACTAAAAAGCAAAGACTCATATCATACAAGACGCTCCAAGCAAAACACATATCATGTGGTGAATAAAATTATAGCCTCAAGTAAATTTACCGATGGATTGAAGAAGAAAGAGGGGATGCCATCCGGGGCATCCCCAAGCTTAGGATCTTGCCACTCCTTATTCCATAGTCCATCAAATCTTTACCCAAAACTTGAAAACTTCATAACACAAAACTCAACAGAAAACTCATAAGATCCGTTAGTATAATAAAATATATCACCACTTTAGGTACTGTTGTGAACTCATTCTTTATTTATATTGGTGTAATATCTACTGTATTCCAACTTATCTATGGTTCATACTCTCTACTCATAGATTAATCAAAATAAGCAAACAACACAATGGAAACAGAATCTGTCAAAAACAGAACAGTCTGTGAAGATCTGAATTGAAATCATACTTCTGTAACTCCAAAAATTCTGAAAACTTAGGACAACATAGAAAACTTGTATATAAATCCTCTGTAAAAAATTCAGAGCTTTTACATGTTCCAATGAAGTTTAACAATTCTGTTACTGGACGTAAAAGTTTCTGTTTTTGCACAGAATCAAATCAACTATCAACCACACTATCCCAAAGGCTTTACTTGGCACTTTATTGAAACAAAAGTTATAAAACATGATTAATACAATAGCTTAATCATGTTAACACACAAAAATAGTAGGTATAAATATTGGGTTGTCACCCAACAAGCGCTTTTCTTTAATGTATTTTTAGCTAGGCATGATGATTTCAATGATGCTCACATAAAAGGTAAGAATTGAAACATAACAGGAGCATCATGAAGCATATGACTAGCACATTTAAGTCTAACCCACTTCCTATGCATACGTATTTTGTGAGCAAACAATTTATGCGAGCAAGAATCAACTAGCATAGGAAGGCAAAACAAGCATAACTTCAAGATTTTCAACACATAGAGAGGAAACTCGATATTATTGCAATATGTAAAAGCATATGTTCCTCTCTCATAATAATTTTCAGTAGCATCATGAATGAATTCAACAATATAACTCTCACATAAAGCATTATTTTCATGATGCACAAGCCTAGAAATTTTATTACTCTCCACATAAGCAAATTTATTCTCATTCGGAATAGTGGGAGTATCATAAGAAACTCGAATACTATAAATTGTTTTCATATTAAAAGAGTAATGTTTAGAAAAAGGGTAATCATAATTATGACAAGCTTTATAAATATAATCATCACTACTTTTTATAACATAAGTGTCATCACAATAATCATCATAAGTAGCAACTTTGTTCTCATCATAATCAATTGAAACCTCTTCCAAGATAGTGGAATCATTACTAAATAAAGTCATGACCTCTCCAAATCCACTATTATAAATATTGCAATCATCATAAATAGGAGGCATGCTATCATCATAATAAATTTTCTCATCAAAACTTGGGGGACAAAAAATATCATCTTCGTCAAGCATAGCATCCCCAAGCTTGGGACAAACATTAATTGCAGCAAATAAAGCTTGTGGCTTTGCATATCATAAGCATAATCACTCTCATCATTAATAGTATGAATAGCACCAATAGTATAGCAATTATTAACATCACAATTTTCCAAGTTGGTGCCAAAAAGATTTTCAAGATTATAAGAAGTATCATTATTTTCCCAATCATATTCATCACAATGAGTAATAGGCATAACAAAATCATCCTCAATAGATTCTTTGGGCATTGTACCATAAGACAAAGAATCAATATCATCATCAAGTATATCATCTTCCACATTTATTTTTGATTCATTCTCATGAGGCATAACAATAATAGGAGCAACATCATTTGGGAGGGATACCTTTTTACCTTTGCTTCTCTGTCTTTTCTTTTTCTTCTCCACATCATGTGTGGGTTTAATCAACTTTTTGGAGCTCCTTATTGATGAGATTGGTTGCATAGGGAGCTCATTCTCGTAACCTGTTTCACCACGAGAGACAATAGGAGGAAAAGTGGAAATCTTTACCCTTTCATTAGTACTTTTATATTCTATTGGTTTTCCCATCTTTTTATAGTTGGCAATATAAGCATTTTCCTTGCAATTTACCGTGCAAAACATATATATTTCTTTAAGAGTAGTTTCAACAAGGTCGGTGAGTATGAATGCTTCAAACCAACTATTTTTATGTGACAATTCTTCACACCCCAAAAATAAACAAAGTTCATTATAAAGTTCAAGGGTGATCAAGTTATTGCTATTTTTAGCCACGATTCAATCATGAAAAAGTGTGCATTGGAAACCAACTCTATTGAAAAGTTCACAAGTAATGGGATGAAGAGAGCATAATTTTGTAGCAAATTTATCTATCACCTTAAGCCACCGATTGGTTTCATCATGTTTATGCTTCTTACAAAATCTATCATCCCTATAATGCATGACTTCACAAACTCTATTCACTCCACAAAAATTGACATGCTAATAAGAAACATCTTTATCATGACTAGTGCAATTATCATTAGTATCATGAATATTCATAGCAAGCACACTAACAACATTGCAATCATGTTTATCATTCAAAGATTTAGTGCCAAACATCTTATTGACTTCTTCTTCTAACACTTGAGCACAATTTTCCTTTCCATCATTTTCATGAAAGACATTAAAAAGATAAAGCATATGAGGCAACCTCAATTCCATTTTTTTGTGGTTTTCTTTTATAGACTAAACTAGTGATAAAACAAGAAACTAAAAGATTCAATTACAGGATCTAAAGATATACCTTCAATCACTCACCTCCCCGGCAACGGCGCCAGAAAAGAGCTTGATGTCTACTATGCAACCTTCTTCTTGTAGACTCGTGTTGGGCCTCCAAGCGTAGAGTTTTGTAGGACAGTAGCAAATTTCCCTCAAGTGGATGACCTAAGGTTTATCAATCCGTGGGAGGCATAGCATGAAGATGGTCTCTCTCGAACAACCCTGCAACCAAATAACAAAGAGTCTCTTGTGTCCCCAACACACCCAATACAATGGTAAATTGTATAGGTGCACTAGTTCGGCGAAGAGATGGTGATACAAGTGTAGTATGGATGGTAGATATAGGTTTTTGTAATCTGAAAATATAAAAACAGCAAGGTAACTAATAACAAAAGTGAGCAAAAATGGTATTGCAATGCTTGAAAACAAGGCCTAGGGTTCATACTTTCACCAGTGCAAATTCTCTCAACAATGATAACATAATTGGATCATATAACAATCCCTCAACGTGCAACAAAGAATCACTCCAAAGTTTCTATCGGAGAACGTAGGATGAAAACATGCATCAATCCCTATGCATAGATTACCCCAATGTCACCTCGAGGATCCGTGAGTTGAGTGCCAAAACATACATCAAGTGAATCAATAGAACATCCCATTGTCACCACAGATATCCCATCGCAAGACATACATCAAGTGTTCTCAAATCCAATACTCAATCCAACATAACGAAACCTCAAAGAGTAAGACTCAATTCATCACAAGAAGATAGAGGGGGAGAAACACCATATGATTCAACTATAGTAACAAAGCTCGCGGTACATCAAGATCGTGCCAAATCAAGAACACGAGAGAGAGAGAGAGATCAAACACATAGCTACTGGTACATACCCTCAGCCCCGAGGGCGAACTACTCCCTCCTCATCATGGAGACCTCCGGGACGATGAAGATGGCCTCCGGTGATGGTTTCCCCCTCCGGCAGGGTGCCGGAATGGGCTCCCGGTTGGTTTTTCATGGCTACAGAGGCTTACGACGGCGGAACTTCCGGTCTAGGGTTCTTTTCGGAGGTTTCTATATTTATAAGAATTTTTGGCATCAGAAACAAGTCAAGGAGGTGCCTGAGGGGCCCACAAGCCCTCAGGGCACGCCCGGGGGGTAGGGCGCGCCCCCCTGGCTTGTGGACTCCTCGGGACTCTTCTGGTCCAGCTCCGGTGCTTCGGGGGTCTCTTTTGGTCCATAAAAAATCACCGTAAATTTTCAGCCCATTCCGAGAACTTTTATTTCTGCACAAAAAACGACACCACGGTAGTTCTGCTGAAAACAGCGTCAGTCCGGGTTAGTTCTAATAAAATCATACCAAAACCATATAAAATTGTTGCAAACATGGCATGAATACTTCATAAATTATAGATACGTTGGAGACGTATAAGGCTCCTTGCTGCTTGTCACCTCGATTTCCACATTGACGGCATGGGTCCTGGCTTTGGGCTCCCCCGGCAGGCCGTTCGCCCACACCTTGGCCGTGTAGTGCGGTGGTGGGGACGCCCCCGCTCTGATGCAGACGACCAACACGGTGATAGGCGCGCCGATGTCGAGCACGCTGCCAACCACAAAAAAAGCACGGCCATCCTCCTCCGCGAACAGCAAGCACCGTGGCTCTGACACTGGCATTTGCAGCTGGAGCACCTTACCATACTGGATCATGTGCATGGGCATGTGATGCACGGTACTGATGTGGTGGGGGAGCGCCGGCGGTGGGCCATCGTAGCCGCAGACGGGCATGGCACATTTGCAGGGCACGAGCGGACACACGCTCTGGTGATCAGCGAGCTTGTGGTAAGTGACGTAAAGCCTACAGCCTTCATGCGGGCACTCCACCCTCACCGAGGAGAGGACGGCGCCCATCGACGTGTTGCGCACGTCGAAGCCACCACCGTGCTTGCACTTCTGGCACTGCCGCTGGTTCCCGGGGCGCTCGCTGCGGCAGTCCACGCAGGCCAGGTGCCCTCCCTTGCACTGCACAAATCAATCGAATAGCACATCAGTCAAGAAACCTGCACCTAGCTCGATCAGCCGAACGGACGAGGTGTATTCGAACCTCGTACACTAGAGGCTTCAAGGGGCGGAGGCACAAGGGGCAGTAGAACAAGGTGAGGTCCATAGAGACCTCCATCGTCGGGTCCTGTTCCGTCGGCATGATCTCGCCCGCCTCGTGCACCACCATCTCTCGCTTTAGGGCCAGGGCATTAGAAAGTTTTACCATCACATATTCATAGTACTACTTCAAGGTGCATTAAATCAACACATGCAAGTATCAAAAGGAAAGTGACGGCATGCATGCATGCGTTGTAATTAATGCATCGAAAAATGCAAATTATTGAAATATATCGAGTGCACTGCTTTGATGTGTCACGTCAACTCATACAACAAGGAGAAGCTTGATTACAACGCCCTCGCCCTCACGCATGAGCGTGGTGGCTCGCAGGACTAGGAGAAGCTTTTGCTACATGCTCTCCCTCCCGCACGTGGTGGACATGCAGCAGTTCATTCGGTGTCAGATGGCCAGAAGCATACTATAGTATACCATCAAGTTCGACTTCCCGAAGAGGCAAAGAGCCAAGCGCAACCCGAATGCTCGTGTGGCAGTTTCATGTGTAGGGGAGGTAGTAGTAACTAGTCTAGGATAGCGTGTACCAAGCCTCTAAGCTTAGGCTAGTCATAATGGGGGTAACATAACCGGTATCATGCACTTGGGACTAGCAAACATGCTTATGTGGCAGACAATTAAAGAAGAGAGAGAGGGTTAGAGTAACATAAGTAGCTACCATATCATGTTAAATGCTATGCTACTTTGTGTCATGCATGGCAATAAATACGATCATCTATGATACTACTCTATGATGCTATGCACTATGGAGGTAGTATCATACAGTAGTATCATATCCATGATACTAGTATATGATACTCCCCACTATGAGTAGCCTTAAGGCTGGCCATAGTGGGGGTAACATAACCGGTAGTATCATGCACTTGGGACTAGCAAACATGCTTATGTGGCAGATAATTAAAGAAGAGAGAGAGGGTAACATAGGTAGATAATGTATCATGTTTGGCAATAAATATGATCATCTATGATACTATGCACTATGGAGGTAGTATCATACACTAGTATCATATGCATGATACTAGTATGTGATACTCTCCACATAATCGTTGGAGTCGGCTCCATGCTATGAAGCCGTCTCGAAGCATTTTTTGATTAAAATAATCTTCTAGCCCTACCTGTCATCCTGGTGATTGTAGTTTGCATGCTGATCTGGTCAAGAGAGGAAAATATATTTTAATTTGTGGTGGGGTAAATGTTAGAGGTTGCAGCAAATATATTGTACACTGCAGGTCTTTTAGCCAAGTTTAGAGGCAAGCATGTGGGGCCAGTGCTATGATGTGTCGCGTCAACTCGTACAACGAGGAGAAGCTTGATTACTACTAGTACGCCCTCTCCCTCGCCCATGCACGCGGTGGCTCGCAGATGAGGAGAGGCTTTTGCTTACTACAACAAGCTATCCCTCCCGCACGCGGTGGACAGACTTGCAGTGATTTAATACACCTTGAAATCTGAACATATGATGGTAAGTAATAGAATTGAGACTTATAAAACGGAAAAACATTTTTTTTGAGATGAGCCCTGTAAACCGGAAAGGAGGGAGTACTCCCTCTGTTCCTAAATATTTGTCTTTCTAGAGATTTCAACAAGTGACTACACCGTAAATGAGTACATACGAAGCAAAATGAGTGAATCTACACCGTAAATAAATATTAAGTTCTCTCGTTTTCCTCTCCGCCTTCGTCGCGGTGCACAATATTGAGTATACTACTACTGACTAGTCTCTTTTTGACATGCATTAACGTTGATACGGCTTGAATGCCAACGAGGGAGAGGGTAGCGGTTCCCGAAACATTGAACGGTCAATGATGCCTCCTGATTCAATTAGCATGCAGAGGTAAGTGTAATTGGAGAAGTAGAATGGAGCCAGCACGATGTGAATGCAACGCAGTTTGGACTCTCATGTAAAGGCGCCCCACCACTCCAATCCATCTACTCCTAGTCTCTGCGTAACACTGCTAACTCCTATCCAAGACCAAGACCAAGTGACCAGAAGCCAGAAGCACCCATGGCGTCGATGGACGCGAGCGGCAGTCGGCTGTGCCAGATCGTCCAAGACGCCGGCCTAGGGCCCCGCCCCGCACAGCGTTTCCAGACGGTGATGGCGACCGTTGGTGTCATAGCCCTCGTCGACGCCGGCTTCCCCTCTCGCATGGGCGAGATGATGGTCCGCTCCATCCGCAAGTTCACCGCCGTCAAGAAGCGCGCGGACGACCTTGCCGTACTCCTCCAGCCCGCGCGCCCAGGCTCCTTGTTGCCTGCCACCCTCATCGGCCTCCAAGGTGACAAACTCTTTGAAGCACTGGTGGCCCTGCAGCTGCCGGAGATCGCGATGAAGAATGTGCACCTCGAGGCCGCGCTCGCCGCGCAGCGCCTCGCCATGCAAGAAACTGTCGACCTGCACATGCACGTCTATAAGGAAATCGTCTAAATAGGCCACTACAAGGCCAGTGAGGACAGAAAGACGTTGGCCTTCTTCCACCGGCTGGAATCTTTGGACACCATTGTTTGGAAGCACGTTGACCTAGCCACAAAAGCCGCTTCTACTTAGCCGTCGTTCGGTGGGCCGGCGCCCTGAGTCGAGGAGGAGGAGGTCGTCGATGGATGCATCGTTCTTCTTGCCTCCTGTAACCAGCACTGCATCGCCTCGTGGCCTTAATGTGTTATTGTATGGCATTTTTATTCCAGTCGTAAATGACATGTGTGATCCCTTGCTCTTATTTGGCGTTAATTATATGTAGTATCACTGTCTTCGTCCTGGTTTACTACCTACGTCCTGGTTTATTAGTCCCTTTTGTAATTGATGGTCGCTTGCATCTTTCCAATGCATTTTTTACTCCACTCCATAATTTTTCCTAAAATTTCTATATGTACACTTTTCACCAGACAGAGGGAGTAAGTACGAGACCCAACCTACATGGAGGGAGTATATATATTGGCGCGACAACCGAACTTATATACGGAGTACTCAAAACTGTGTGTTACTACATGTCACGAGTACAAAACGAGAAAGTGGAACAAGTACAGCACGCCTGTGCTGTTCGCGTCACACCCCACACTATCGTTCCGGCCCACCGCTCAGCACACATTGGCTTGGCATTTTCTATCTACAAGTTCAAAAGGTAAAGACTGCCATGTTCGCATCGCACCCCCACACGGTCTGTCGGGCACGCCGCTCATGCTAGGGAATGCTTATTGTCTTAGCATTTTCACTGTCAGGTGGGGCCGCAGTTGAGCAAACCGACTATCGGCAAATCCCCACCCCGCCCACCGCGCGTCGGCTGAGTTAGAATTAGAAGAGAGAAACGAGGGAGAAGAGCTAGTTGTTGCACGGATGATGTTGTCATATGGGACTCGTGTTGATAGAATAGGAGTACTGAGTACTCATATGTCTAGTAACACTAGTTGGGTGCGTGCGACCTATACCTGTCATCACTTTAGGTCTCCTGTTCGAACCGCAGGTACGCTTCATAGTACATAATTTTTCATGCATTTTTCCTCCTATATGTACTCCTAGGCTATTTCCACGTGCTTCCTTTCGCCGACATGTGGGACATAGAGCATCTGGGTCGTAGTGCATACATGACTCGGAGCATATGCAACCATGCCGGCGTACTTTACATTTCAGACCTGACGAATTACATGCAAACCCCCCGCAGAAGAACAAATAAATAAATGGATTACTACATGCAAACCGGATTATTTTCATAGAAACCGGAGCACGTTCATTAAATTTTGGACGTAACACATTGAAAAAAAATGACCGGACCTAAACCAGTCTAAGGGCCTCTTTGATTCGGAGGATACTGAAAACACGGTAATGAGGAAAGTATGATGGCGATGAACCGAGAGGAGGAGGAAGAGGAGTAGTGTTGTACTATTCCCTCCGATCCTCAATAGTCTGCGCATAACTTTTTTCCATTTTTTCCTTAATACTCTGCGTACTAGCCCTCCGCAACTAGTCTTTCCATCTATGCCACTGCCCTTTCCATCAGGTCGCTTAATTAACGCATATCAATGACCAATTGGCATGCAAGGCGTGCATGCAGGGATGTGTGCTACGAGGAGTCCAAAGAAGACGACCAATCAAAAGAGCAGCAGTTATTACCCAGCAGGATATCTGGGAATGCAGATCACAGCGCCGTGGGGGTAAAAATGTTCAATTTTTTGTAGCATTGCCTCTCCTTGGTATCCGGGCTTGGTGTTATGCGCAAGGTAAAAAGAATCGGAGGGAGTACATGCTAGAGACTGGACTGTAGTAGGAGTACATTGTTTTTATGGCCATATCACCACTTGTTTTCTATGGTCACCTTTGTAGTTTGTGCCAAATTTTGACCAAAGATTTAGCTAACAAAATGTTAATGCATGTCAACAAAAATTATGTCGTTGGATTCGTATTTGAACATAGTTTTGAATGATATAATTTTTGGTAACATGCATGAACATTTTGTTAGTTCAATCTATAGTCAAAATTTGACACGAAATACAATGGGGACCAATATACCGCATGATTCTTAGCTCCTTCTTACGTCGCCGACATGTGGGAGAGCCAGCACTCGGGTCGACGTGTCATGCACAAGATTAGAGTGGGGAATGAAAGGGGGGCATCAACCCGGTCATAGCCCCGCAGTAATAATGACTATAATGAGCAGTCATATCAGATGACCCCATCTTTCCAGCAATAACGAGCCGTCAAATCACACAGCCCTGCCTTTCCAGCAGTAAGTTGAATCCGCTAGTCCCTCACCCTCCTCGCCTCTCTATCAAACCGGCTACATGAAGACTGCCGCACGTATTCCCGAGAAAAGCCCCGCCCTCAACTTTTAAATACTCCTAGTATAATTTTGTATCGATGAATTGCGCCATGGAGCATAAAATCAAAAGAAAAAGGTGGTACATGTAAACAAATATAGTTCAAGCTCAATTCGAAATGTAAACCATGCATGTGTTTATACGTATAGGTCACTTCAAAGTACTGAATCCATTGACGCAATGTGGTCAAACTGTACCATCGATATCTCAAAGCCAAAATAGTTCGTGCTTGTTTGTTCTATATAAATATTACTAGTACTATATGTTTATTCACCCATGGGGTTGCTCAATGAATGGAGGGCCAGGGAGCACAAGTGAACAATACTACTAGTAGTACTAGTAAGTAGGAGTAGTACAGTATAGTACAAAGTACGACGTGCAGTTAGTCACGTAATATAGAGTTTCTTTTCTTTAATGCCACGTACACAAATTGAAACGCTTGTTATGGAGAGAAAAAGATAATCACTCCACTATATATATAGCTGGGAGCCTGAGCGCTTGCTTTACTAGAGTTGCTCTCTTCAGAGCATGGTTAATAATATAGCCAGTTGATGTCTATAAGAAACCGCCATGTCATCTATAGTCATCATCTATATGCACTCATAAAATAATGTGGGCTATAAGGTTGGCTATTGCATTAGTACTTTCTTCCATCTTCTCTCTATCTCTTTCTACACATTTATTGCATTAACCTAGGAATGCGAATATAGCTAGGCTCTTGCATGAGAGCCCACTCCCCTTACTTTTTCACATCTCTATCCTCCACATAGGCAAAAATGCCATGTAAGCGGGCTATAAGCCCACTATTGTACTTGCTCTCATTCTCTCATCCTCTCCAGATCTAAAAAAGACAGCGGTAGCGACTCTCTCACTACTCACTGCTGGTCACAGATCCGGCCGGATCCCTTCGGCCGGGGTGTGTAAGGGACTAGGTACATCGTTCAAGCGGTCATCGGCGGCGAGGGAGGAAACCCACAGCTGCCAGCGGGTCCCGATCCTTTGCCCGTGACATTCTCTCCGACACAGCGCTGGCTCAGGAGGTCCTCGGACCCCTTCTTCCTCCCTGCCGTATTGTGGGCAGATCCGACCTCCCGCCGCCCTCCTAGCCACATCCCGATGACCCTCAGGTATAAGTTCCCTCGAAAGCGGCCTTGCTCTACTACCCCAGCACCCCACGAGGCTGCATGTGGATCTTTTTCTACTTCCATCAGCTCTTCCAAAGCCACCTAATTTTTTAGTATTATTAGAGGTAAAGCTACTTCATGCAGTCGAATCTAGGACTTGGTTCAAACAGCGAAGGGGGGAAAGTTGTAGCATGAATCTAGGACTTGATTCAAAGAGGAAATAACAGGGGGAAAGTAGTAGAGACTGGATACCCAACCGGTCTCTTGGTTGAAAAGGGAAATAAAGGGAAAAGGCAGTACAAACTGGATAAGGAACATATCTATTATTGGTTGAAAAAAGGATAGAAAGTGGCGGCTAGTGGACAAGTCAACAGAGTATGTCCAGGATTAGATTTGCTGCCCTCACATAGTAAAAAGTCTCCAGGATTAGATTTGCTGCCCTCACAGAGTATGAATAAACTCGGCATCACCACTTTATGCCTCCTTGTAGGTACATTGTGCTGATGCGTCCACTGTCGCATATCCTTATACCAAATCTTTGCAGTTGTTAATGTAGGCGCATGTAAAATGAAGCAATCACACTGTTACCGTAAGGACATGTCTAACCAATGTTATTGTTAATCTAATGCCTCCAGTAATACAATGCAATTAAACTGTGTTACAAATGGTACTCCTGCTATTTTTCCCAGTATGATAAGTTGCTTCTTTACGCTGCTAAGTGTCCTGGTATCCCCACTGTCCCATGCCCTTAAACCAACTCTTTAGCTCGTATTGATCTACTCTATCTGGTAAGCAAGCAATGCCACCATTAAAGTAATCCCATATTTGATGAATGTCATTGTTGATCGTAATGCTTCCGGTAACATGAAGCAATGCTGCCATTTTAAAATTTCTACTGTCCTTGTGTGATTGCCATGAACATAATGAAGATGCTTCTTTTTGTTTCGTGTATGTTTCGTATCTTGTTATTGACCAGGTATGTTTCTTTTTGGTTGATTTTGACTCTGCATCCAGCTAGTGATCTTGTTCTACTGTTTTGGCACTGCTATGAGAAAGCGATAATGATATTGTTTTTGCATCTTAATTTAATGCCACTAATAATTTGAGGCAATCTTTTGGCACCGCTACTGCCACTGATAAAATGAAGTAATAATACATTTAAAATAGAGCTACTGTCTTAGCTACCATTTCATTTCCAATGTAGATAATTTGCAGAAGACCTATCCGGCAGAATCAAGTCCATGTGCACTACATCAATTACATAGCTGCACTGAACTAGTTGAGTCCATCATGCCTACTGTTGAGGTGGCGCGGGGCCCCTCTCTAACTGGCGGGCACCATAATTTTAGTTGAACTACACAAGAAAAGTGATTGAAATGAGTCGACGCTCCTCCATCTACTGCCACACTGAGGTGTTAATGGATGTCAACGAACCGCCTTCATGGCAAGATACGGGGACATGAAGAATAACTTGATCTCCCAAAGTCATCTCACACAGGTCAGTATTGTCCTTTTTCAACATGATTGTGCTTTGTCATACTGTGCTAACGTTGTATTTTTTAAATAAAGCTATCGTTTCTCATTTTGGAAATAAAGTTTGCTTCAACCAGTGCCACTATTATAGTAATCATGCTCTTTCTTATCTGTGCAAATAGGAATACTCAACTACAGATGTTGTGATGGTCAAGAGCATTCACCAAGTTCTTGGGTTGTATGACACGGCTAGCCAAGATGGATTTAATCCTGAGATTCACTTTATCCAAAGGCTCTAATGGGTTGGTTCTGAATCTTGCAAGCTGGGAATCATTGAGATGTGTAGGCATCTTTGTTGTACTTATTATTTGAATCTTATTGGTTGGTTCTAAATCTTGCAAGTTGGGAAACACGACATGATGATGCAGAGGACAGCAACCATAACAAGCTTTTCAAACTTGGTAGTATTGTCTGAGTGAAAGTGCGGCAAATGAGCCGATCATGTGCGTCCTAAGAATAAAAATTCTAATTGTTGTTCATGTTGATCCTGTGGCACTGATAGAACGAGCCAATGCTTTGCTTGTTTTAAGAATAAATTTTAATTAAAGATAATAAAATTTAAGTAAAGTGACCACTAACACTTGCTATTACAGAACCAATACAGACCCGCTCGTTAACCGACGTGTGGCCGGAATAGGTTTCTTGGCTTCCATGCTGGTTTAATGGAGGCGTTTGAATGCGCCGAGGGTGCATGTTCTGCTGGGTGTGTAGCGAGCGAGGGAGGGGTAGTAACTACCGTCGCCTGTACACACTCAGTTTACTATTGAATGCAGTTCCCCAAGAGCTAAAAAACGAACTGCTGCCGCCACCTACCCACTCGTTCACTTGAAGAGATTCCAATGGCGATCCGAGGGGCGAGCCTGCTGGATATGGACTTCAGCAAGGAGTTCACCTTTGAGTTCGCCATTTAGACCCATGACAGCACCAAGTTGAATGTGATGTACACCAACGATCCGGACTCGGTGAAGCTCTGCCTCGCCAAGTTCAAGCAGTACCTATAGGAGGAGAAAGCACAAGGTCGCGGGACTAGGCCTTGTGCCCATCCATTCATCTCCTGACAGGGACCAGTGGATCGCCATCGCCCAGGTATGCGTGCAGGACGAGGTTCTCGTCTACCACTACTATAGGGCCATCAGAGGTTCTGGAGCATTCGCCCGTTTCATCGGCACCGCCGACTGCACCTTTGCTATGGTGGAGAGCAGGAAGAACATGATTGTCCTTTATGATTTAGCCATCTGGTCCAACAAGCTTGTCAACATCCAGAAGCAATACAAGATCATCGACAACGGGCAGGAGAAGGACTCCGTGGTTGACCTTGCCGCGACCATCATCGACCCCTGCTACGCCAACATGAAAGAAGACATCGATACCAAGAACCTGAACATGTGGGAGGTACCTCTGAATCTATCCTACATAACCTACGGGCCAAGGACACATACGCATGCTACGACATGTATAGGCGGATCTTCGACATGAGGGCGTGTCTGCTTCCCGTAACCGACGAGTACACGGACAGCCGCAGCATCATGATCAAGCATGCCAGGAAGGTCTAGATGATGTACTTTATCTGTTTAAGCACCTTTATCATCTGGGTGTTCCATGCATTAGCCTATGTGTCATAATTATCTGTTTTGTCCGAAATATTTCGTCTAAGAACCCATTAACCTGTTTGCTTTTTTTAGTGGCTATTTGCTTATGTATGTAACTAGGTCACTGGGCTGCCGTACTTTGAATCTCCTTCCTCCCAACATATTCCCCTTCTCAGGTGGACCCAGCAGGTCTCGTACACAAACATCTGGGACCAACCACCTATCTATTTGTATTTCTTTATTTTGTTCAATCTTTCGTCCTCTTCCTACAACGGCTGGTGGCGCTGCCACGCATGCCTCGATGACCCATCCTAGCCTATGGCGCTGGCCAGCCCATCCCTCTACTCCCACACATTCTCTAGCGGCGGCAGCTCCACCGGCCACCCTGCACCCAAACAAGTCAACCCTCGTACTCCCCTCCACCTGCGTCTTCGCCGGCTCCGGTTCGTTCCGGTCTGAGGTCTTGACGTCATCCTCTGCCTTGGTGCTCTCACCGCGGCGCCGCCATCTGTCGTTCTCAACATGGTAAACAAAATGAGAGGAATCGGGGGATGACTGTTCGTCGAGAGGCTGATAGTCCGGGCCCATCAGGTCCATGGCCTAGGTTTTGTTGTTTAACACGCGCAGCCCACGACATGCAGACATAGTTGATCCAACAGGTTTCAAATTTTTTTGGGGGTCCAGCACGTATCAAGCGGCCTCTGGGCCTCCCAGCCTAGCTTGTCTATAACATCAGCAGCCCAAGTTATGTTTGTTTTTTCAAGATAACGCACCGCTCAGTTCTATTTTTCTATAAGATTGCAAAACTGAACCTATGTTTTCCCTTCTATAATAGTATATATATATATACTTACATTTATATTTATATCTTATTTTATTACATATATATAATAGAAACAACATAAGGTCCCGTTAAACCTGTCGTTCGTCCAACCACTGTACAGACCTTCCCACTTCCTTTATTTTTCGTTTTTATTAATCCTATAACTGAATTTTCTCCCACTTTCTTTTCCAATGTAATCTGAGTTTTCTCCCAGTAGTTTTCCCTAGAACCAACTCAACTGTCCCACGTCTAGCCTAAAAAATAATATTACCCCACGCCTATTAACTCATCAAATTAAAATGATATTTTATTTCGTAAATCAAAAGTTCTTACAAAATAATAATAATAATAATTGTTTATATATAACTTGGCAAGTTAACTCCTAGTGATTGCGTACATAAGTTGCAAAGATTTTACTGACCAATCAGTAATAGACGTGCAATCATGTGTTTATGTTTTTATAACATTTCTCCGTCCAGCACAACATGATATTTTCACCCAGCCCAGCAAGTCCGTGGATTTCGAAAAAAATGCAAATGGGCTTTAAATTCTAACATAACATATAAATGGGTTGCATAGACTCTACATCATTGTTTCACCTAGCCCATCAAATGGACTAAAAAACCGGATGGACTGGCTGACATGTGGGCCAGTAGGTCGAATCCTAAGCACTTTCGCAAAAAAATACAAAGGTCGAAGCCTAAGCAAGGCGTTAGATTTACATCCAACGGCCGGTATTCTTCTTCAATCTCTCGTCTTCTTCCCCAGCGCTGCCGGGGCTACCTGGTCTACCCCCGGCGTCCAGCGGCACTGTTTCGCGCGCCTCGCAGCGAAACGCTACCCCACCGATGGCCAGGCCATCCCTCCACTCCTCCGCACCTCCTGTTATTCTCTGCCGAGTGTAGGCCCACCCCGCACCCAAACCAGTCAAGTTTCCCACTCCTCTCCGTCTACGACTCCACTACCACGTCTTCCCCATCTCCAGGTCGTTCCAGTCTGGGGCCTCACCGTCGTCCACATGCCTTGGTGTGCTTGGCATGGTGTGGTCAACGTGGTCAACAAACGAGAGTCATCGAAAGATGACTGTACGTGGAGAGGCTGACAGTGGGGACACACCACGCCCATGGACGCATGCATGCAACTGCATCCTTTTTACCCTAAAAATAATGTCCCCCCCCTGACAGCTGGGCCCACTAGCTACATCTTCGCACGCAAGGAAGTGCGTCCTTATTACAGGCAAAAAAAATGATTCTTCCCCCTGACAGCTGGGACCCATCAGCTATATCTTCGCGTGCAAGGAAGTGCCTCCTTATCCTCCCTGACAGCTGGGACCCACCCGGTCGAACCGTACGTAGGGTTGTCTCTCTGGTCGCAAACGTGTACGTACATACTGGTCGATCGGTCTCTCTGCAAGGATGAACCGTGGCCGAGCAAGGAGCCGCACGTGTGACGTAGCAGTTGAGGCAGTCCTGTATAAATTGTGTACACGTACGTACAGCCACGCTGTAAGAAAGTAAATACGGCTATGTACGTACATACGGGCGGGGTCTCGAACGCGTACAGCGACGGTGTCCTATTCATCGGCAGCCAACCGGCTGGGTCGGAACGGAGGAAATCGCGTCGTGTTCATCGGGAGGCAAGCGACTGGGTCAGAATGCGTCCTGTTCATCGGGAGCCAACCAACTTGGACGGAACAGCCCAAACCGGGTCCTGTTCATCGACTCGGGGTCTCGCGTCCCGCAAAACGGAGGAAACGGAGTTCTCTTCGACCACCTACGGTCAAAACGGGGTCCTGTTCATCGGGAGGGGTCTTGCGTACCGCAAAACGGAAGAAACAGACTTCTCTCCAACCGCGTACGGTCGAAACGGGGTCCTGTTCATCGGGAGGGGTCTGGCATACCACAAAACAGAGGAAATGGACTTCTCTCAACCGCCTACAGTTGAAACGGGGTCCTGTTCATTGGAGGGGTGTGTGGCATACCGCAAAACAGGACTCCACGGGCTACTGTTCATCCAGCCTCCACGGGGTCCTGTTCATCCACCCCAACCGGCTGGGTGTGTGGCGGCCTCCTTGGGGTCCTGTTCATCCAGCTGCAACGGCATACTACCACGGGGTCCTGTTCATCCAGCAGCAACCACGTACTACCACGGGGTCCTGTTCATCCAGCGGCAACCGCCTACACACGGCCGGGGTCCTGTTCATCCACAGCCAACCCAGCCGGCTCGACTCACCACGTCTCGACTCATTCTACGTATCGCGCGCGCGGCAGCAACAGGCACTGTTCATCCAGAGGCAACCCAACCGGCTAGCTACGTATCACACGGGGGTTCCAATCGGCTTCAGTAAGCAGCAGTAGCGATCGATCGGGTTCAGTTACCAGCGAAGGAGTCAGCCGGGTTCAGTTAGCAGCAAAGGGACCGATCGATCGGCTTCAGTACGTAGCAGCACGCGATCGCTCGGGTTCAGTAAAGTGAACGCCTCTCACTCGGGTTCAGTTATAGCGACACGGCTCACACCACATGCGCGTACGAGAGAAAAGCGCAAACCACAATGCATCGCTCGACCCCGACCAACCCACCGTAACCGGGATCTCCGCGAAAATTTCCTCGCCCTCACTTCTACCACAATTTTTTTATGTCATGGACAGCCCAAAGAATGTCATGCAGGTGCGTCCCCGGCCCGCCCAGGATGAAAAGCCCATTTTTTGTCATGATTTTTTTTCATAGAAGTAGGAGCCCACCAGATCTATGATGATACGTGGTTTTGTCTCAATTATCATCATAGAAGTGTCATAAGCATGACAAAAAAAATCGTTCGGCCCATAATGTCACGGATGTGTCTTTTTTTTTTGTAGTGCGTGTTCCTGTTTCTAGAACATACAATATATGTCAATCACACCATGTTCTTACATCAAAGTACTATTGTTGTGTAACCTGCAACAATCACTTATCATAAGACACGTTTAACTTGGGAGTGTGATATAGGTTACATCTCCCATTCTTTTCTAGCTTGTACTACTTCTAATTTGTTGAAATGGCACTTATGACGAGACAGTTTTAACTTGGTAGAGTGATATTCGTTGCATCTTTCATATGGTGTCTAGCTTTCATTGCTTCTAATTTGTTGAAATGCCTTCTGCTTAGTTTACACATCATAGCTGTGAATATGCAATGCTGTCCTTTTTTCTTACACATTCAATCGTCCTATCATGCGGTCGCATTACATTAAAGTAGTCCTCGTTAGCATCCTGCATCAATGGGTTCTGAAAAGCAAATTTTTATTCATTTTTCTTGTGGATTTGACTTGACAAGGCAATAAAATTAAGTAAGAGGAAGGAAAAACTTAAGGAAGGGACTGATGGCGGTCTTCCGGCGAAACCGGCATCCCAGTTGCTTTCTCTAGCTTGGCAGTGTGATATTGTCTTGCATGTTGCATACGGTGTCTAGCTTGTATTGCTTGTAATTTGATTAAATTACTTCTGCTTAGTTTACACAGATAGTTGTGAATATGCCATGCCGTCCTGTTTTTCGTACATATTCCATCCTCGTATCATATGTTTGCCTTACATCCAAGTAGTGATTGTCAGTATCATGCATGAATGAGTTCTGAAGAGTGAATTTTATTGCTTTTTCTTGTCGGTTTTACTTGACAATGCAAAATCAATAAAGCGGAAGGAAATTAGCAAGGCAGTGGATAAAGGTGCCCCTTCCAACCAACTGAAACGGAGGGCCTCTACAGATTCTACTCCGCCATCCCCCCAACAAGATTTGGAAGACAACACATGCATAGACACTCAACGTAGCTGTGTTGATGATGAGCACGTCTCCCCTAGTCCACCATCACAGCTGCTCCCTCTAACTTGGCACTGTTATATGTGGTTGCATGTTATGTATGATGTCTAGCTTGTATTGCTTCTATTTTTTTTTAATTTCATCTGCTTACTTTACACATTATACTTGTGAATAAGACACGTGTTCCTGTTTCTAGAACATACAATATCTGTCAATCACACCATGTTCTTACATCAAAGTACTACTGTTGTGTAACCTACAACAATCACTTATCATAAGACACGTTTAACTTGGGAGTGGATATAGGTTACATCTCGCATTCTTTTCTAGCTTGTACTACTTCTAATTTGTTGAAATGGCACTTATGACGAGACAGTTCTAACTTGGTGGAGTGATATTCGTTGCATCTTTCATATGGTGTCTAGCTTTCATTGCTTCTAATTTGTTGAAATGCCTTCTGCTTAGTTTACACATCATAGCTGTGAATATGCAATGGTGTCCTTTTTTCTTACACATTCAATCGTCCTATCATGTGGACGCCTTACATTAGAGTAGTGCTCGTCAGCATCCTGCATCAATGAGTTCTGAAAAGCGAATTTTTATTCATTTTTCTTGTGGGTTTGACTTGACAAGGCAATAAAATTAAGTAAGCGAAAGGAAAAAATTAAGGCAGGGACTGATGGCGGTCTTCCGGCGAAACCGGCATCCCAGGTGCTTTCTCTAGCTTGGCAGTGTGATATTGTCTTACATGTTGCACACGGTGTCTAGCTTGTATTGCTTGTAATTTGATTAAATTACTTCTGCTTAGTTTACATAGATAGTTGTGAATATGCCATGTCGTCCTGTTTTTCGTACATAGTCCATCCTCGTATCATGTGTTTGCCTTACATCAAAGTAGTGATTGTCAGTATCATGCATGAATGAGTTCTGAAGAGTGAATTTTATTGCTTTTTCTTGTCGGTTTTACTTGACAATGCAAAATCAATAAAGCGGAAGGAAATTAGCAAGGCAGTGGATAAAGGTGATCCTTCCAACCAACTGAAACGGAGGGCCTCTATAGATTCTACTCCGCCATCCCCCCAGCAAGATTTGGAAGACAACACATGCATAGACACTCAACGTAGATGTGTTGATGATGAGCACGTCTCCCCTAGTCCACAATCACAGCTGCTCCCTCTAACTTGGCACTGTTATATGTGGATGCATGTTATGTATGATGTCTAGCTTGTATTGCTTCTAATTTTTTTTAATTCCATCTGCTTACTTTACACATTATACTTGTGAATAAGACACGTGTTCCTATTTCTAGAACATACAATATCTTTCTATCACACCATGTTCTTACATCAAAGTACTACTGTTGTGTAACCTGCAACAATCACTTATCATAAGACACGTTTAACTTGGGAGTGTGATATAGGTTACATCTCGCATTCTTTTCTAGCTTGTACTACTTCTAATTTGTTGAAATGGCACTTATGACGAGACAGTTTTAACTTGGTCGAGTGATATTCGTTAAATCTTTCATATGGTGTCTAGCTTTCATTGCTTCTAATTTGTTGAAATGCCTTCTGCTTAGTTTACACATCATAGCTGTGAATATGCAATGCTGTCCTTTTTCTTACACATTCAATCGTCCTATCATGCGGTCGCCTTACATTAGAGTAGTGCTCGTCAGCATCCTGCATCAATGAGTTCTGAAAAGCTAATTTTTATTCATTTTTCTTGTGGGTTTGGCTTGACAAGGCAATAAAATTAAGTAAGAGGAAGGAAAAAATTAAGGCAGGGACTGATGGCGGTCTTTCGGCGGAACCGGCATCCCAGGTGCTTTCTCTAGCTTGGCAGTGTGATATTGTCTTGCATGTTGCATACGGTGTCTAGCTTGTATTGCTTGTAATTTGATTAAATTACTTCTTCTTAGTTTACACAAATAGTTGTGAATATGCCATATCGTCCTGTTTTTCGTACATATTCCATCCTCTTATCATGTGTTCGCCTTACATCAAAGTAGTGATTGTTAGTATCATGCATTTATGAGTTCTGAAGAGTGAATTTTATTACCTTTTCTTGTTGGTTTTACTTGAGAATGCAAAATCAATAAAGCGGAAGGAAATTAGCAAGGCAATGGATAAAGGTGCTCCTTCCAACCAACTGAAATGGAGGGCCTCTACAGAGTCTACTCCGCCATCCCCCCAACAAGATTTGGAAGACAACACATGCATAGACACTCAATGTTGCTGTGTTGATGATGAGCACGTCTCCCCTAGTCCACCATCACAGGTGCTCCCTCTAACATGGCACTGTTATATGTGATTGCATGTTATGTAGGATGTCTAGCTTGTATTGCTTCTAATTTTGTTGAATTCCATCTGCTTACTTTACACATTATACTTGTGAATAAGACACGTGTTCCTGTTTCTAGAACATACAATATCTGTCTATCACACCATGTTCTTACATCAAAGTACTACTGTTGTGTAACCTGCAACAATCACTTATCATAAGACACGTTTAACTTGGGAGTCTGATATAGGTTACATCTCGCATTATTTTCTAGCGTGTACTACTAATTTGTTGAAATGGCACTAATGACGAGACAGTTTTAACTTGCTAGAGTGATATTCGTTGCATCTTACATATGGTGTCTAGCTTTCATTACTTCTAATTTGTTGAAATGCCTTCTGCTTAGTTTACACATCATAGCTGTGAATATGCAATGGCACTAATGAAGAGTGTGATGTTGTTTGCATCTTGCATATGATTTATTTCTTGTACTGCTTCACATTTGTTTAAATGCCAGTTATGACGAGACACTGTTAACTTGGCAGAGTGATATCTGTAGCATCTTTCATATGTTGTCTACCTTCCATTGCATTGCTTCTAATTTATTGAAATGCCTTCCGCTTAGTTTACACATCATAGTTCTGATTATCTCATGTCGTCCTGTTTTTTGTACATATTACATCCTCCTATCATGCGGTTGTCTAACATCAAAGTTCAGTTCGTCTGTATCACGCATCAATTTGTTCTGAAGAACTAATTTTTTATTCTTTTTTCTTGTCGGCTTGACTTGACATGGCAAAGACAAAGTGGAAGGAACACAGAATGGTAGGGGATGGTGTTAGTACTCAGGACGCACGGAAACGGAAGCGGAAGAATTATGCAGATTCTGCTGGTACTGATGGTGCAATAGAAGGTCGAAGTCCACTAGAAGATTGTACAAACACGGTATCCCCTGCTATGTGAGCTGCAAAATAATCCAAACACAAACAAATAGCTGCCACCAAACAAGCAACGACAGCCCTAGTTGTTGCAACACCTTCTTCCACAGTACCAACATCTGCACGAGTTACTCGTTCGGTAACTCTGCTAGCGGCAAGTTCCCAAGCTCCCTCGCCACCTGACACTACTTTCCAAGCACTCTTGACACAAGACAAGTTCACAAGATCAGATGAACCTGGTGAGCTTCAACAGCAAGAAGGTAGTTGCTCGAGTCAAGTTACAGTTGCATGCTTCTTTATATGTAGTCTCATAGTTTGATGTACACTAACACTTCCCATGTTCATTGTTGAACTAGCACCTAGGCACAAGAGGAAACAGACATCAGGGATAATGCTTGACAGGTTAACTAAATCTAGAGGAGGAAGAATGGAGATCTATTTTGAGGTAGGTTTAAAAAGGCCACGTGATGCTACAGAGTCAGCCAAGTTAGTATCAGATGCAGCCGTTGCCGTCAGGTGTCATGCATGTATCCTCCCAACATGGATTCAGTACAGGAATGACAAAGACGAAACCCAGTTTAATACCTTCCTCGACCATTTATCTGTAAGTATGGTTATGTATGGAAATTAGTAATATCGTCTTGCTCTGTCCCATACTTTCTAGGTTGCCGGTAATGAGACTCCCATAATTTTCAACAGATGAGGTTCAAGTTGGATAGTCAACATGATGCAACCAGACAAGCATGCACCCATGTTTTCAAGTCTGCTCTGCGACAGTATCGGTATAACTTGAGGAAAACTCACTTTGAAGGCAAGGCTAACAGTGAACTTGCCCAAACATCTCCAGTGGAAAATATCTCGGATGAAGACTGGAGAGGCCTTGTTAAACACTGGTATGAACAAAGTATCAAGTATGTTATATATATGTGATCAGATCACATGTTGAACTCCTATTTACGCATGTGCCTCACAAATCTATCTTCTTGTAGGTGAACTATTCAAAGAACAAGGCCAACCGTACGAAAGTGAAATTCCAACAAACGACAGGATCTCGTAGCTATATTGCACACTGCGAGGCTCTTGTAACCAGCTGCTGTTTCACTCTTTTTGTTGTGCCATATTATCAAATCTATGTTGACTTGTTCCAAATGCAGAAGAAAGCCCGCAAGGACCAAAATGTACCTGAACCAAATGCTGTGGAAATCTTCAAGGACTGTCACACCAGCAAGACGAAGGGCATGACTACACCAGTCAAAGCTGCTGTTGTAAGTCCTTAATCCTCATGCCTTTTAACTACTACTTACTCTGACTTGTGCATTGAATTGCACGGTTTGCAACCAATGTCTATTACTCTTTTCAATTTTATACACAATTGTATTAGCGTATCATTGCACCTTACAAGGTTTAAAAGAGAGGAGTGATGTTCCTTTGATCTTGATCTGTAATCTAGTTCCGTGCTGGACTTGTCTACACAATGTTACAATTGCCTGTTTGTCTGTTCTCAGTTGTTTTGTGATATGAATGATGTCATACTATGCTTACCATATTATAAACTTTGTCTCTTTATCCTTAGCTGTCAATACAATGTGAAGAAATAGACAATACATTAGCCATGGTACATGGTCATATGTTTGGAACCTGGTTTTATTATGTACTTTGCAGTAAAATACAACTAATATTTTATACGGGTTCAACAGAATAAGTTCTGTATATAGACCAAAGCTATTCTGTTTGGTTTAGCTGCCTCCTTAATATCTTCTGTTCTGGTACTACTAATGTACAGACTCAACTTTTCAGCAAACTATGGAACAAATGGTGGAACCGCCACCTTCTGAAGGTGACGAGGCAACTATAACCGCAATGTCACCTCGTGCTGCAGTGGGTCAGTACCTGTCCACTAACAGTGCCAAAAGCAGGTTCCTGCGTAATACTGGGTTGGTTCTTAAGGCAATCTCATCCAGATTGCTCATGATCAAGATATGCAAGCTCAAAACAATGTTATATCTACGCTCCAAACACAAGTACAATCCCTAATAGAGACCCTTTGTGAAACAAGGACAACCATTGTTTGATGTCGTCAAGATATGCATGGTTTTGAAACCAGACTATCGAACATTTGATATGTTGTTCAAGAGCCTAGGAGAAATGAAGGCGAAGGTTATGGTGCTCCATCGGACAGTACAACATGAAAACATAACAGTAAGGTCAAATGAATTGAGCTTCTGAACTTCTGGTGATGCATTTATCTGCCAGACTATTAACTTTTATGCCAACCTTCCTTTTGTTTTATGGTTGTAATTTGTTTTGTTGTGATACAAAATTTGTTCTTAACATGCAGCGACCGGCTGAAGAAAACAGCAAGCCATTTTTGTATAGTGTAGGGTGTTCCCTATATTTGCACTGGTGGCGAACTTTGATGCTCAGTGGATGTAATCTGTGCAATCGCCTTAATAGCCTAGCGTTAGTTTATGGCTTATTTATTTCTCTCATCTTCTTTTTCCTTGGTTTGCTAGTGGCCGCAACAACCATGGGCTAGATACGGACCGTGGTAATCTTGAGCCTGCTACGGGCCGTAGGATCAATGGACCTCCTACGGGCCGTCGCATAAATGGGCCTCCAACGGGCCATAGAATCAATGGGCCTCATACGGGCCGTCGGATAAATGGGCCAAAATGGGTCATAAACGGGCGTAATTGGTATCGGGCCAGCACGATAACGGGCTGTTAATAGGCCGGAAGATAGCAAAGGCTTAATTCTGTCATAGGCATAACGGGTCGTTAATGGGCCAGAATACATGACGGGTTGGAAACGGCGCAATGGGTTAACATGCCACAAACGGGCCAATTCTAACCACGGGCTGAATTTGGCCCATTAGGAGAACATGCATGTAACGAGCCAAAAGTAATCGAGGGCTGGAAAGGAGCCCAAGAATGTATGGGCCGTCAGTAGGCCGAAAGCTAACACGGGCTGGAAACGGCCCATGTGAATCATGGGCTGTTAATGGGTATAAAGAAATTTATTGTTTATTATGGGCCAGAGTCACTGCGGGCCACTAAAGGGCCCAAAGATACGAAACGCCTCATATGGGTCGAAAGACATCGTGGGCCATACATGGGCCGAAAGTGAAACGGGCTGGTATTATACTGGACGGCCGACATGACGCTGTTGGGCCGAATTTGGGAACGCTAAAACAGGCCGTGAGTTACCGGGCCGTAAAATGGGCTATATGCGAACAGACCGTTAACATGCTTTTCATGGGCCGGCCCGCTAGCTTTTGACCAAGTCAAACGGGCCGGCCTTTGTAAGCTAAATGGGCCACTATTGGGCCGTGCCATGTGTCGACATATCATAGGCGCCTCTCTGTCCCAATGATGAGCTGACACATGGTTCCTGTGGCCAATGAGAATTTTACATGTGGAAAATCCCCATTGGTCTGGGCTATTAACGGGTTATCGGATGCAAACCGGAACCCGATAGCTTAACGGCGACCCGTACGGTGGAAGCCACGTGTCGGTTACCCTTGACGAAAACACTTCCATGACGCGGTATTTATCGTCATGGAAGTGGACACTTCCATGATGATAATTTTAGTATTGTCATGGAACACTTCTACGACAACACAGGTATGACTATCTTGATTCTGTCATAAAATCGTCATGGATGTGCATGCATGACAGAAAACCGTGATCTACTGTGACAAACATGTATCATCACGGAAGTGTATTTTTTTGTAGTGGGATGAAGCGGCCCAGACCAACCTTACATGTCCACGCACATGAGACCGGGTCCACCGACTGACATGCAACTTGTTTTGCATAAAGGTGGCTGGCGGGTGTCTGTTTCTCCAACTTTAGTTGAATCGGATTTGACTACGGCGGTCCTTGCAGAAGGTTAAATAGCAATTTGATAATCACCTTGTGGTTTTGCGTAGGTAAGAACGGTTCTTGCTAGTTGCCCATAGCAGCCACGTAAAACTTGCAACAACAAAGTAGAGGACGTCTAACTTGTTTTTGCAGGGCATGTTGTGATGTGATGTGATATATGTTGATGTATGAGATGATCATGTTTTGCAATAAGTTCACGACTTGCATGTCGATGAGTACGACAACTGGTAGGAGCCTTAGGGTTGTCTTTAATTATTGTATGACCTGCGTGTCAATCACTTAAGCGCCATGTAATTGCTTTACTTTATCGCTATGCGTTAGCAATAGTTGTAGAAGCAATAGTTGTAGAAGCAAAGATCAAGGTGTCGTGCCGGTGATGATGGAGATCATGCCGATGCTTTGGAGATGGAGATCAAAAGCACAAGATGATGATGTCCATATCATGTCACATATTTTTTTATTGCATGTGATGTTTATCCTTTATGCATCTTATTTTGCTTAGAACGACGGTAGCATTATAAGATGATCCCTTCTGTTAATTTCAAGATAAAAGTGTTCTCCCCGAGTATGCACCATTACTAAAGTTTGTCGTTTTGAAGCACCTCGTGATGATCAGGTGTGATAGACTCTACGTTCACATACAACGGGTGTAAGCCAATTTTGCACATGCAGAATACTTGGGTTAAACTTGACGAGCCTAGCATGTACAGATGATACGTCTCCATCGTATCTACTTTTCCAAACTCTTTTGCCCTTGTTTTGGACTCTAATTTGTATGATTTGAATGGAACTAACCCGGACTGACGCTGTTTTCAGCAGAATTGCCATGGTGTTATTTTTGTGCAGAAATAGAAGTTCTCGGAATGACCTGAAACTTCACAGAGAATATTTTTGGAATAAATAAAAAATATTGGCGAAAGAATCAACCGAGGGGGACCCACCGCATGTCCACAAGGGTGGGGGCGCGCCCCCTGGCTTGCGGGTCCCACGAAGCTCCACCGACCTCAACTCCAACTCCATATATTCACGTTCGGGGAGAAAAAAATCACAGAGAAGTATTCATCATGTTTTACGATACGGAGCCACTGCCACCTCCTGTTCTTCCTTGGGAGGGCATATCTGGAGTCCGTTCGGGGCTTCGGAGAGGGGAAATCGTCGCCATCATCATCATCAACCATCCTCCATCACCAATTTCAAGATGCTCACCGCCGTGCGTGAGTAATTCCATCGTAGGCTTGCTGGACGGTGATGGGTTGGATGAGATTATAACTGTTGCATGATGAATGCCATCCGACATAATTATCCATCATTGATCCATTGCTTACGAGCTTTTCACATATTGATCTTTGCTTCGTTACTTTTCTGTTGCCACTGTTACGATTGCTACAAAACTGCTACTGTTACTTTTGCCACCGTTACCGTTACTTCCATACTACTTTGCTACTGAATACTTTGATGCAGATATTAAGTCTTTCAGGTGTGATTGAATTGACAACTCAGCTGCTAATACTTGAGAATATTCTTTGGCTCCCCTTGTGTCGAATCAATAAATTTGGGTTGAATACTCTACCCTCAAAAACTGTTGCGATCCCCTATACTTGTGGGTTATCAAGACCTTTTTCTGGCGCCGTTGCCGGGGAGCATAGCTCTATTCTCTGAGTCACTTGGGATTTATATCTGTTGATCACTATGAGGAATTTGAAAGATACTAGAACCAAGATTTTTCCCTCTACTACGAGGGGAGGTAAGGAACTGCCATCTAGCTCTACACTTGATTCACCTTCTGTTTTGAGTAAGCTTGCGACACCTACACCTGCTAGTAATTCTGATATGTCGCAAGTGATTGATGATGCCACTTCTGCTATGCATGATGCTTATGATGATACTACTACTTTGCTTGATAATACTGTGCCACTAGGTGAATTTCTTGATGAACAACTTGCTAGGGCTAGAGAGAATGAAATTATTGAAACTGAAGATTATGATTCTCCCCCTAGATATGAATTACCTGTTGTACCTGAGGGTTATATTATGGATGAATAAACTTCTAGAGACTTTCTTGCTTGCAATGATAGAGAGGATCTTAAGAAACTGTTAGCTAAGCTGAAGGAAAAGTCTTTGAATGCTAGAATGCAATATGATCCTAAGTTTGCTACTTTACCTATCTTTGTTACTGATAAGGATTATGAATTCTCTGTCGATCCTGAGTTAATTACTTTGGTTGAATCTGATCCTTTCTATGGGTATGAATCTGAAACTGTTGTGGCACATCTTACTAAGTTGAATGATATAGCCACCCTATTTGCTCATGAGGAAAAAATTCGCTACTATTATATTCTTAAATTGTTTCCTTTCTCGTTAAAGGGTGATGCTAAGTCATGGTTTAATTCTCTTGCTCCTGGTTGTATGCATAGTCCCCAGGATATGATTTATTACTTCTCTCAAAAATATTTCCCTGCTCATAAGAAACAAGCTGCTTTAAAGGAAATATTTAACTTTGTGCAATCTGAAGAAGAGAGTCTCCCACAAGCTTGGGGGAGGCTTCTCCAATTACTTAATACTTTGCCTGATCATCCTTTCAAGAAAAATGAAATACTTGATATCTTTTATAATGGACTAACCGATGCTTCTAGGGACCACCTAGATAGTTGTGCTGGTTGTATTTTCAGGGAACGAACTGCTGAACAAGCTGAATTGCTATTAAATAATATATTGTGTAATGATAATGATTGGACTCTTCCCGAACCACCACCTAAGCCAACTCCGAAGAAAAGAGGTATTCTATTTCTCAGTCCTGAAGATATGCAAGAGGCAAAGAAATCTATGAAAGAAAAAGGTATTAAAGCTGAAGATGTTAAGAATTTACCGCCTATTAAAGAAATACATGGTCTTGATAACCCGATACAGGTAGTAGAGGTAAATTCTCTTTATAGATTTGATGAAGCTGATATTCCTCATAATAAGTCTGCTAGTCAAAGCTTGGATGAGTTTGATAATTTTATTGTTAAACAAGAAAATTTCAATGCTTATGTTAGTAGACAATTGAAACGTAATGCTCACATGCTTGATTACTTGGGTGATTATATGAGTAGAACTGTTAATGATCTTAAGCTTATTAGTAAACATGCTTCCATGGTTACAACTCAAGTAGAACAAGTACTTAAGACACATGATGATTTGCTTAATGAATTGAATAGTAAGAACAATGATAATGCTGTTAGGGTTATGACTAGAGGTGGTAAGATGACTCGGGAACCTTTGTATCCTGAGGGCCATCCTAGGAGAGTTGAGCAAGATTCTCAGAGAATTAATACTGATGCACCTAGTCCTAAAAAAAAGAAGAAAACTGATAGGACTTTGCATGCTTCTAGTGAACCTGTTATAGATACACCTGAGAATCCCAATGATATTTCTATTTCTAATGCTGAGACACAATCTGATGATGAACATGAACCTAGTGATAATGTTAATGATGATGTTCATGTTGATGTTCAACCTAGTAATGATAATGATGTAGTGATTGAACCTGCTGTTGATCTTGATAACCCACAATCAAAGAATCAACGTTATGATAAGAGAGACTTCGTTGCTAGGAAACATGGTAAAGAAAGAGGACCATGGGTTCAGAAACCCATGCCCTTTCCTCCTAAGCCATCCAAGAAAAAGGATGATGAGGATTTTGAGCGCTTTGCTGAAATGATTAGACCTATCTTCTTGCGTATGCGTTTAACTGATATGCTTAAAATGCCTCCTTATGCTAAGTATATGAAAGATATTGTTACAAATAAAAGAAAGATACCGGAAGCTGAAATGTCCACCATGCTTGCTAATTATACTTTTAAGGGTGGAATACCAAAGAAACTTGGAGATCGAGGAATACCAACTATACCATGCTCCATTAAAAGAAACTATGTTAAAACTGCTTTATGTGATCTTGGAGCTGGTGTTAGTGTTATGCCTTTCTCTTTATATCGTAGACTTGAATTGAATAAGTTGACACCTACTGAAATCTCTTTGCAAATGGCTAATAAATCAACTGCTATACCCATCGGTATTTGTGAGGATGTGCCTGTTGTGGTTGCAAACGTTACTATCTTAACGGACTTTGTTATTCTTGATATTCCCGAGGACGATAGTATGTCGATCATCCTTGGTAGACCCTTTTTGAAAACTGCAGGGGCTGTTATTGATTGCAACAAAGGCAATGCCACTTTTCATGTTAATGGTAATGAGCATATGATACACTTTCCGAAGAAACAACCTCAAGTTCATAGTATCAATTCTATTGGAAAATTTTCAACTATTACTATTGGAGGTTTTGAATTCCCTCTCCCTACTGTCAAAAAGAAATATGATATTCTTATTGTTGGGGACATGCATATCCCCGTTGAGGTAACCTAGTGTTATTTGAAAATTCTCCGGTTTCATGTTATTCGAAAGAGGTTTGTTAATAAGACTTTATCAACCTTGTTAACGGATTCCTTTTGATGAGCATGAGATGGATGAATTTAGAAGGCACAACTTTCTGTACTTACTTTTTACTTTCTGTTATTTAGATTAAATAAAGCAAAAATAGTATTTTCTGTCTGTTTTCTGAATTATCCGTGCAATAAAAAATATCCCAAAAATAAAAGTTGTCCAAATGCCCTGAAAATTTAGTATGTTTTTTATAGAATATTTTAGAATTTCTGGCACTGAGCATGCACCAGGGGGATGCACCAGTGGGCCACAAGGGTGGAGGGTGCGCCCTACCCCCTGGGCGTGCCCCTGCCTTGTGGGTCCCACGTGGGTCCCATCCACTTATTCCAGTACCTATCCACTTCGTCTTCCTCCAGAAAAAATCATCCCGTAGCTCAAACCCGTGTTCTTGCTTATTTTGCTGCCACTTTCGATCTCCTTGCTCAAAGCTCCATTTACAAAACTGTTTTGGGGGATTGTTCTTCGGTATGTGACTTCTCCAATGGTCCAATTAGTTTTTGTTCTAGTGCTTTATTTATTGCAAATTTTTGCTGCTATGGTACACTACCAGTTTCTTGAGAGGAATGAACAGTCCCTCCATTACCGACTAATCTTTGACAGACGGCGTGCTGTCCATATTACCCTTCCTGCTCCTGCCTTCTTTAACTTTCAGGAAAAATGGGAGATATTTTGTAACTAGAGAGGAGGCGAACGAGTATGAGAGAGCAGCGGAGGCTGCTCGCCTTCAAGAAGCAGCTCGCCAAGCGGTAGCTGCCGCAGCACAGTACAACCCCAACTATGATTTCGGATACAATCCAGGCCAGTCGTGGCCCTAAACCAACTTAGGCCAAAAGCCTAAGCTTGGGAGAGTACGTATTTCTCACCGACATTACATTCATGTTCACACACTCATTCCAGTTGTCGGTGTTCATACTTTTTCATTGTATTATCCATGTTAGTTTACTTTCTTTTTCCCACTTTCTTCTTGTGTGTTTGAAAAAACTTTGAGAAATGCAAAACAAAAAAAATTAGTTATAGCTTATTTCCCTACCATGCTTAGTTGTAGTATTAAAGAAAACCCAAAAAGATTTCTCGTTCTTCTTTTGCTTGTTGGGAGCTTTCCCGTGTAAATAGTTTTTCTCGTTCCTATTTTACTTTCTTCAGAAAAACAAAAACTCCAAAACCATTTTAGTGTGTTTCTGTGAAATTCTTTTTCTTTTCTTTGGGGGTCGAGAGGAGAAGACCACGATGAAAATGTTGAGTGGCTCTCATATGCATTATTGTTGATCTAACAAAGAGCCCATATTACCTTGTCTTCTCCTTTGAATAAATGTTTGCAGATTCCAGCTTAGTCCAATGCACGTGCACTGCTATTATTATTCACATCATTCGGTCGTGCAAGTGGAAGGCAATAATGACGATATATGATGAAATGATTGGGATGAGGAAAAGCTGGTATGAACTCGACCTATCTTGTTTTTGTAAATATGATTAGTTCACCGTTCCTGATTCAGCCTATTATGAATGAAACATGTTTGCAATGACAATTAGAGATTATAGTTACTCATGCCATGCTTAATTAGCTAGGAGTTTATAATGGTTTACTTTGCGTGCCAACATGCTTTTAAAATGGTTGTGATGTAGTATGATAGGATGGTATCCTCCTTTGAATGATTCGAGTGGCTTGACTTGGCACATGTTCACACATGTAGTTGAAAGCAAGATCAACATAGCCTCCATGATATTTATGTTCATGGTGATTGATATCCTACTCATGCTTGCACTCAATATTGGTTACTCTCAATGCATGTTTATGACAGTTGTCGCCCTCTAGTTGGTCGCTTCCCAGTCTTTTGCTAGCCTTCACTTGTACTAAGCGGGAATATTGCTTGTGCATCCACTTCCATAAACCCAAAGTTATTCCATATGAGTCCACCATACCTTCCTATATGCGGTATTTACCTGCCGTTCCAAGTAAATTTGCATGTGCCAAACTCTAAACCTTCAAATGATAATCTATTTTTTATGCCCGAATCGCTCATGTAGCGACTGGGGGCTGTTAGTATCTTCCATGCTAGGTGGGTTATTCTCACGATGAGTGGACTCCGCTCATCATTCATGAGAAAATGGCTGGTAATTGGGATGCCCAGTCCCATGCTCAAATCAAATCAAAATAAATTAAAACAAAACTCCCCCAGGATTGTTGCTTGTATGAACGGTACCCATTGTTTCGGACTAGCCGTGGAGTGTGCTTGTTGGTTGAGGGGGAGTAAAAAACTTTACCATTCTGTTTGGGAACCGCCTATAATGTATGTAGCATGGAAGATATCGATATCTCTTGGTCGTTATGTTGACAATGAAAGCATACCGCTCAAAATTATATTCATCTCTGTTTCAAAAAGCTCGAGCTCTAGCACCTCTGCAAATCCCTGCTTCCCTCTGTGAAGGGCCTATCTATTTACTTTTATGTTGAGTCATCATTCTCTTATAAAAAGCACTAGTTAGAGAGCACCACTGTCATTTGTATGCTTTGCTATCAATTGATATTGAGTATGACTGTGACTGGATCTCTTTTACCATGAATTACAATGTCTAGTCAGTCCTTGATCTTCAAGGGTGCTCTGCATTTATGTTTTGCGGTCTCAGAAAGGGCTAGCGAGATACCATCTTGTTATATCATATCATGATTGTTTTGGAAAATTGTTGTCATCCGAGATTTGTTATTATTACTCGCTAGTTGATTGTGCCATTGATATGAGTAAACGTGAGACCTAAATGTTATTGTGAATGTAGTTAGTTCATAATTTTGCTGAAAACCTGAATGCTGGCTATACATATTTGCAACAACAAGATCAAACAGAGTTTGTAAAAGTTTTCCTGTATCACTTTCAGTTTGTCAACTGAATTGCTTGAGGACAAGCAATGGATTAAGCTTGGGGGAGTTGATACGTCTCCATCGTATCTACTTTTCCAAACTCTTTTGCCCTTGTTTTGGACTCTAATTTGCATGACTTGAATGGAACTAACCCAGACTGACGCTGTTTTCAGCAGAATTGCCATGGTGTTATTTTTGTGCAGAAATAAAAGTTCTCGGAATGACCTGAAACTTCACGGAGAATATTTTTGGAATAAATAAAAAATATTGGTGAAAGAATCAACCGAGGGGGGCCCACCACCGGTCCACAAGGGTGGGGGGCACGCCCCCTGGCTTGTGGGTCCCACGAAGCTCCACCGACCTCAACTCCAACTCCATATATTCACGTTCGGGGAGAAAAAAATCAAAGAGAAGGATTCATCGCGTTTTACGATACGGAACCGCCGCCACCTCCTGTTCTTCCTCGGGAGGGCAAATCTAGAGTCCGTTCGGGGCTCCGGAGAGGGGAAATCATCGCCATCATCATCATCAACCATCCTCCATCACCAATTTCATGATGCTCACCGCCGTGCGTGAGTAATTCCATCGTAGGCTTGTTGGACGGTGATGGGTTGGATGAGATTTATCATGTAATCGAGTTAGTTTTGTTAGGGTTTGATCCCTAGTATCCACTATGTTCTAAGATTGATGTTGCTATGACTTTGCTATGCCTAATGCTTGTCACTAGGGCCCGAGTGCCATGATTTCAGATCTGAACCTATTATGTTTTCATGAATATATATGTGTTCTTGATCCTATCTTGCAAGTTATAGACACCTATTACGTGTTATGATCCGCATACCCCAAGGTGACAATAATTGGGATTCTTTCCGGTGGTGACCGTAGTTTGAGGAGTTCATGTATTCACTAAGTGCTAATGCTTTGGTCCGGTTCTCTATTAAAAGGAGGCCTTAATATCCCTTAGTTTCCATTAGGACCCCACTGCCACGGGAGGGTAGGACAAAAGATGTCATGAAAGTTCTTTTCCATAAGCACGTATGACTATATACGGAATACATGCCTACATTATATTGATGAATTGGAGCTAGCTCTGTGTCACCCTAGGGTATAACTGTTGCATGATGAATGCCATCTGACATAATTATCCATCATTGATCCATTGCCTACGAGCTTTTCACATATTGATCTTTGCTTCGTTACTTTTCCGTTGCCACTGTTACGATTGCTACACAACTGCTACTGTTACTTTTGCCACCATTACCGTTACTTCCATACTACTTTGCTACTAAATACTTTGCTGCAGATATTAAGTCTTTCAGGTGTGGTTGAATTGACAACTCAGCTGCTAATACTTGAGAATATTCTTTGGCTCCCCTTGTGTCGAATCTATAAATTTGGGTTGAATACTCTACCCTCGAAAACTGTTGCGATCCCCTATACTTGTGGGTTATCAACAGACATGGTCTCGGAACACTGGAGACTGAAAGGTCGAACGTGAGTCATATAGTAGATATGATCAACATAGAGATGTTCACCATTGAAGACTACCCCATCTCATGTGATGATCGGACATGGGTTAGTTGATTTGGATCATGTATCACTTAGACAACTTGAGGGATGTTGATTTAAGTGGGAGTTCATTAGTAATTTGATTATTTGAACTAAAATTTATCATGAACTTAGTCTTAATAGTTTTTGCATATCTATGTTGTAGATCAATGGCCCGTGCTACCGTTCCCTTGAATTTTAATGCGTTCCTAGAGAAAGCTAAGTTGAAAGATGAAGGTAGCAACTACACGCACTGGGTCCATAACTTGAGGATTATCCTCATTGATGCACAGAAGAATTATTTCCTTGATGCACCGCTAGGTGACAGACCTACTACAGGAGCTGATGCAGATGTTACGAACGTCTAGCAGGCTCGATCTGATGACTACTCGATAGTTCAGTGTGCCATGCTTTACGGCTTAGAACCGGGACTTCAAAGACGTTTTGAACGCCACGGAGCATATGAGATGTTCCAAGAGCTGAAGTTGATATTTCAAGCTAATGCCCGGTTTGAGAGATATGAAGTGTCCAACAAGTTCTATAGTTGTAAGATGGAGGAGAACAGTTCTGTCAATGAACACATACTCAAAATGTCTGGGTATCATAACCACTTGACTCAGCTGGGAATTGATCTTCCAGTTGAGAGTGTTATTGACAGAGTTCTTCAGTCACTGCCACCAAGCTACAAAGGCTTCGTGATGAACTATAATATGCAAGGGATGACGAAAACGATTCATGAGCTCTTCGTGATGCTGAAATTGGCGGAGGTAGAAATCAAGAAGGAGCATCAAGTGTTGATGGTTAACAAGACCACTAGTTTCAAGAAAAGGGGCAAGGGAAAGAAAGGGAACTTCAAGAAGAATGGCAAGCAAGTTGCCGCTCCCGTGAAGAAGCCCAAAGATGGACCCAAGCCTAAAACTGAGTGCTTCTACTGCAAAGGAAATGGTCACTAGAAGCGGAACTGCCCCAAATACTTGGCAGATAAGAAGGATGGCAAAGTGAACAAAGGTATATTTGATATACATGTTATTGATGTGTTCCTTACTGATGCTTGTAGTAGCGCCTGGGTATTTGATATTGGCTCGGTTGCTCATATCTATAACTTGAAACATGAGCTGCCGAATAAACAAAGATTGGCTAAGGACGAGGTGACGATGCGTGTCGGGAATGGTTCCAAGGTTGATGTGATCGCCGTTGGCACGCTACCTCTACATCTACCTTCGGGATTAGTTTTAGACCTCAATAATTGTTATTTGGTGCCAACATTGAGCTTGAACATTATATCTGGATCTTGTTTATTGCGAGACGGTTATTCATTTAAGTCAGAGAATAATGGTTGTTCTATTTATATGAGTAATATCTTTTATGGTCATGCACCTTTAATGAATGGTCTATTCTTGTTGAATCTCGATCGTAGTGATACACATATTCATAATATTGATGCCAAAAGATGCAAAGTTGATAATGATAGTGCAACATACTTGTGGCACTGCCGTTTAGGTCATATTGGTATAAAGCGCATGAAGAAACTCCATGCAGATGGACTTTTGGGATCACTTGATTATGAATCATTTTACTGGTGAACCATGCCTCATGGGTAAGATGACTAAAACTCCGTTCTCCGGAACAATGGAGCGAGCTAATGACTTTTTGGAAATAATACATACCGATGTATGCGGTCCAATGAGTGTTGAGGCACGCGACGGGTATCGTTATTTTCTAACCTTCACAGATGATTTGAGTAGGTATGGGTATATCTACTTGATGAAACACAAGTCTGAAACATTTGAAAAGTTCAAAGAATTTCATAGTGAAGTGGAGAATCATAATAGCAAGAAAATAAAGTTTCTACGATCTGATCGCGGAGGCGAATATTTGAGTTACGAGTTTGGCCTTCATTTAAGACAATGTGGAATTGTTTCACAACTCACTCCACCTAGAACACCACATCGTAATGGTGTGTCCGAACATCGTAACCGTACTTTATTGGATATGGTGCATTCTATGATGTCTCTTACCGATTTGCCTTTATCGTTTTGGGGTTATGCATTAGAGACAGCCGCATTCATGTTAAATAGGGCACCATCTAAATCCGTTGAGATGACACAGTATGAACTATGGTTTGGCAAGAAACCTAAGTTGTCGTTTCTTAGAGTTTGGGGATGTGACGCTTATGTCAAAAGGCTTCAGCCTGATAAGCTCGAACCCAAAGCAGAGAAGTGCTTCTTCATAGGATACCCTAAAGAAACTATTGGGTATACCTTCTACCATAGATCCGAAGGCAAGATCTTTTTTGCTAAGAATGGGTCATTTCTAGAGAAGGAGTTTCTCTCGAAAGAAGTGAGTGGGAGGAAAGTAGAACTTGATGAGGTAGTTGTACCTTATCTCGAATTGGAAAGTAGCACATAAGAGAAAACCGTTCCCGTGATGCCTACACCAACTAGAGAGGAAGCTAATGATGATGATCATGAAACTTCAGATCAAGTTACTACTGAATGTCGTAGGTCTACCAGAACATGTACCGCACTAGAGTGGTATGGTAATCCTGTCCTGGAAGTCATGTTGTTAGAAAACGGCGAACCTACGAACTATGAAGAAGCTATGATGAGCCCAGATTCTGATATGTGGCTTGAGGCCATGAAATCTGATATAGGATCCATGTATAAGAACAAAGTGTGGACCTTGGTGGACTTGCCTGATGATCGGCAAGCCATTGAGAATAAATGGATCTTCAAGAGGAAGACGGACGCTGATGGTAATATCACTGTCTACAAAGTTTGACTTGTCGTAAAAGGTTTTCGACAAGTTCAAGGGGGTGGCTACGATGAGACTTTCTCACCCGTAGCGATGCTTAAGTCTGCCCGAATCATGTTAGCAATTGCCGCATTTATGATTATGAAATCTGGCAAATGGACATCAAAATTGCATTCCTTAACGGATTTCTTAAAGAAGAGTTGTATATGATGCAACCAGAAGGTTTTGTCGATCCTAAAGGTGCTAACAAAGTGTGCAAGCTCCAGCGATCCATCTATGGACTGGTGCAAGCATCTTGGAGTTGGAATATACGCTTTGATGAGGTGATCAAAGCATATGGTTTTATACAGACTTACGGTGAAGCTTGTATTTACAAGAAAGTGAATGGGGGTTCTGTGGATGACATATTGCTGATTGGAAATGATATAGAATTTTTGGATAGCATAAAAGGATACTTGAATAAGAATTTTCAATGAAAAACCTCGGTGAAGCTGCTTACATATTGGGCATCAAGATCTATAGGGATAGATCGAGATGCTTAATAGGACTTTCACAAAGCACATACATTGAAAAAGTTTTGAAGAAGTTCAAAAATGGATCAGTCAAAGAAAGGGTTCTTGCCTGTATTGCAAGGTGTGAAGTTGAGTAAGACTCAAAGCCCGACCATGGCAGAAGAAAGAGAAAGGATGAAAGTCATTCCCTATGCCTCAGCCATAGGCTCTATAATGTATGCCATGCTGTGTACCAGACCTGATGTGTGCCTTGACATGAGTTTGGCAAGGGGGTACAATAGTGATCCAGGAGTGGATCATTGGACAGCGGTCAAAATTATCCTTAGGTACCTAAAGAGGACTAAGGAAATGTTTCTCGGTTATGGAGGTGATAAAGAGTTCGTCGTAAAGGGTTACGTTGATGCAAGCTTTGACACTGATCTGGACGACTCTGAGTCTCAATCTGGATACGTATTGAACATGGGAGAAATTAGCTAGAGTAGCTCCGTGCAGAGCATTGTAGACATAGATATTTGCAAAGTACACACGGATCTGAATGTTGCAGACCCGTTGACTAAAACCTCTCTCACAAGCAAAACATGATCACACCTTAGAACTTATTGGGTGTTAATCACATGGCGATGTGAACTAGATTATTGAATCTAGTGCAAGTGGGATACTGTTGGAAATATGCCCTAGAGGCAATAATAAAATGGTTATTATTATTTTCCTTAATCATGATAAAGGTTTATTATTCATGCTAGAATTGTATTGACCGGAAACTCAAATACATGTGTGGATACATAAACAAATACCGTGTCCCTAGTAAGCCTCTACTAGACTAGCTCATTGATCAAAAGATGGTTAAGATTTCCTGACCATAGACATGAGTTGTCATTTGATAATAGGATCACATTATTAGGAGAATAATGTGATGGACAAGACCCATCCGTTAGCATAGCATATGATTGTTCAGTTTATTGCTACTGCTTTCTTAATGTCAAATACATATTCCTTCGACCATGAGATCATGCAACTCCCGGATACTAGAGGAATACATTGTTTGCTATCAAACGTCACAACGTAACTGGGTGATCATAAAGATGCTCTACAGGTATCTCCGAAGGTGTCTATTGAGTTGGCGTGAATCAAGATTGGGATTTGTCACTTCGTATGACGGAGAGGTATCTCTAGGCCCTCTCGGTAATACAGCATCACAAGAAGCTTGCAAGCAAAGTGACTAAGGAGTTAGTTAGAAGATGATGTATTGCGGAACGAGTAAAGAGACTTGCCGGTAACGAAATTGAACTAGGTATGGAGATACCGATGATCGAATCTCGGGCAAGTAACATATCGACAGACAAAGGGAACTACGTATGTTGTCATAAAGGTTCGACCGATAAAGATCTTCGTAGAATATGTAGGAACCAATATGGGCATCTAGGTCCCGCTATTGGTTATTGACCGGAGAAGCGTCTCGGTCATGTCTACATCATTCTCGAACCCGTAGGGTCCGCACGCTTAACATTCGTTGACGAAATAGTATTATATGAGTTATGTATGTTGGTGACCGAATGTTGTTCGGAGTCCCGGATGAGATCACGGACATGATGAGGAGCTCCGGAATGGTCCGGAGATAAAGATTGATATATAGGATGATAGTATTTGGTCTCGGGAAGGGTTTCAGAATGCACCGGAGTATTATCAGATCACCGGAAGGGGTTTTGGAAGGCCACGGGAAGTTATTGGGCCTAACGGGCCAAGGGGAGGGGAGCACACCAGCCCACAGGGGGCTGGTGCGTCCCCATCCTGGC
This sequence comes from Thinopyrum elongatum, assembly GCA_011799875.1. Classification (NCBI taxonomy): domain Eukaryota; kingdom Viridiplantae; phylum Streptophyta; class Magnoliopsida; order Poales; family Poaceae; genus Thinopyrum; species Thinopyrum elongatum. Next base: position 480,666,492 of record CM022300.1, on the reverse strand, counting down.
CGCCGGCCCTGTAAAGGAAAGGGGAGGGGCTAGGCCCCTCCTGCCGTTCTCCACACAAGGGAGAAAGGAAGGGGAAGGCGCGGCTAGGGCAGGCGGCTAGGGCAGGCGCCTAGGGCGGCCGCCGGCCCCCTTAGGGCGCGCCCTAGGGCAGCCCCTCCTCCCCCTCCACCTATATATATGAGAGGAGGGGAGGGGGCAACACACACCCCGAATCCCCAAGCCATGTGTGGCGCCCCCTCTCCCTCTAGTTCTAGTTCCTCCTCCGTCCATGTCTGTTGTGCTTGGGGAAGCCCTGAGGAATAGTTTCACCACCACCGTCACCACACCTTCGTGCTGCCAGAACTCATCTACTACTTCGCCTCTCTTGCTGGATCGAGAAGGCGAGGACGTCATCGACCTGAATGTGTGCTGAACACGGAGGTGTCGTACGTTCGGTACTTGATCGAGACGGATCGTGAAGGTGTACGACTACATCAACCACGTTGATAAACGCTTCCGCTTAGCAATCTACAAGGGTATGTAGATGCTCTCCCCCTCTCGTAGCTATGCATCTCCATGGATAGATCTTGCGTGTGCATAGAATTTTTTTTGTTTTCCATGCAACGTTCCCCAACAGACAGGTTTATGCACTCCGGTGGAAACACAAGATCTCTAATCGGGCTATGTGGACGCGTTCCTGTGTCGTGTCCTTGCTAAAGGTGATGGATTGAAACTTGGCTTTGAGGATGAGAATCTGGAGTTCAACCTTGGTGGACTCGCCATCATCGGCGCACGTGCGGCGATTCCTTCTTGAAGGCGTAGCCTAGGAGTTGTGTATTTTCCGTTTCTGATGTGTCTTGTAACATAGGGTTAGTGGCTATCTAGTGGAGTTACGGGCGCGAGGCATGCGGCCTCAGGTTTTTCTTTCACTTTTTTTCTGGGTCGATGTTGTTCAGCTCCTAGATTTTGCATCTTTAATAATATGGCTGTGTGCAACAAGAGATGCAGAGGCTGGAGGTATTCCTCCTTTTCAAAAGAAAACACACATGTTTCAACTCGATGCTTATATCTGATATGTAAGCTGTAGAACACATGTTTAATCCTTAAACCACAATGCTATATACATGAAAACTATCACTAGGTGTGAGATGTCCTTTCAATGATAGGTCGATATGACAGAAAAGTAACATGACTTGGTGTGTTGCCATGTGATGAAATCGTCAAATGATTGAGTATGCATCAGGGTCTGAAGGATCCTTTGAACATCAACATGGTTAAAATAGTTATGATGAGCTCCTTGTCCCATCGAATCAGTTAGATCAACTACTTTATCCAGGACTGCATGACCGCGCCTTGTCATCACCATTCTTGAAGGGATCAAGGGGACCAAGGACGCCACCAAATATTGACCTAGCATCCATTACCAATTCTCCAAGTATGTCCCACCACTACTACGGGATGCTGCTAACGCGACACTATGATCAGAGACCCTTCAACGAAACTGTGTGCGATGCATTAATCGCAAACGGGGATGTCAAAAAACCATCAAAAAGATGCAAAACGTTTGCGATGGCGGAGACATCAAACATGGTTCAGATTTTAGTTACGTGTGCGATGAGGGGCATATGGTTGATCCATACGAACTGTTTGCGATTAGACAGAACAACAAAAACGGGCAGCCATATCAATGTGTGTGCGATATACGGCATACAGTTCGCTCCGATGAACTGTCTGATATTAGGGAATGCAACAGAAACGGTCAGCCAGATCAAGGTGTGTGTGATATATGGCATACGGTTCACTCGGACAAACTGTTTTTGATTAGGGAACACAACAGAAATGGTTCAACTTAACAAGATGTGTGTGATATGCGGCAGACAGTTCACATAGATGAACTATTTGCGATGAGCCAAAAAAACACAAACGATCCGTGTAAAAAGGATGTGTGTGATACGCGGCAAACATCCCACTCGGAAGAACTGTTTGCGATGAGAAAATATAACACAAACGGTTACTAGAGTTAATTCGTCTGTGATTATGTGTGTACTAGAGTTAATTATTGCATATAGCAAATGAACATAGTCGGGAATAGCCGTCCAACAATATTATTTTCGATGACATGCATTAATATATTCTTAGTTAAATCTAAGGTCAAAGTTTGGTACTACAAAATACAAAGGGGGCCAATAAAGAATAAACCACGACAGAGGTAGTACCTACAGGAACACAGACGCCCAGTATGAAAGAAAATGTGGGTCAAACCCTAGTTGAAAAGGGCAACAATGTCTAACTCCAGCTTACAAAAGGTACAAAAGCACGAGGATTAATTGTTCATCAGGTTTACACATAACCCGGATTGAACAGGACAATGACATCTAACTCAACCAAAGTTTTCGGCAGTTACAATCAAATGGATCAGTCTGATCCATAAAATCAAGATCCCAGTACAATAATTCTACTGCTCCATGATGACCACAAGCTGTTGTAAATAGAAGCCGAACACGATCAGAAGCCCTTAGGTCCACCTGAAACTTCTTTTTATGATGTTCAGAACTTGCAGCCATGAGTAATTTCTTGTTGAAAAACTTAATCCTCACGGACAATAGTGCCCTCGCATTCAACATGAAGAATGTGACAAAGCTAGTGTTTGCACTGTTGGATAAATATCGTTCCAGCGTTACTGTCTTTAAATGAATGTCATGAGATCTGAGAAAATCCCCGTGCTTCATCAACCATCGATTGGTTATACCTTTTTCTCCATGTGTTGTTGCCTAAATAGAGATGAAGATTGAAAACAGTTAATGTCTAAAAAAGATTATGTTGAAAGAGTGATAGCTGAATGATTAATTATAGTACATTATATATGGGCTTTCAATGTGCGTGAAATCATCACCTTTATATACAAATTCTCCAGACATGGAAAGCATTGCAGCAAAGCAATAATGATGTTGAGATCAAAACACCACATACTGATATATAAGGTCTTGACAGAATCCACCACCACTGATAGGATGGACAAGCGCTTCATTGAGCATAGAACATAATATTAGCACTGAAAGTGTACTCCAAGATGATACTTAACTTATGCGCACAAATGAAAAATGCAAATTACAAAAGTGTACATGAATAATATACAGTACCTCAATAGGTGTGGAGGCAAACACCATCTCGAACCATTTAAACGGATCACGAATTTCACCCAAGGTCTCCAGTTTAGGCGCAGAGACCACAGTTATTTGCGAAGGTTTATAACAACAATCAAGGACCAACCTTTGAAGTGAAGGGGCATCTTCGATGATGAGCTCCTGTCCTTCAAAACTAATTCCAATGCTTACAAGGTGAGGTGACTTTATTTTGAGACAAGGGATATCGATTCCTGCTCCAAAAACAAGCACCAAATGCTCCAGTGCAGGGCAGCTGGAGTGGATGATGATGTGCAGTGAGGCCTCCGATAGATGAACCAACACAAGCGCAAGTTTTTTCAGCAATGGCAGTCGAAGCATTTGTACCAGATTGTCTGCTAGATGGCACCGGGTCAAGGTGGCGGTGTGGAGAGAGGAGGAAAACCATGAGATGGGCATCGGTGGTGAGGGCACAGATGCAGCTATTGGTGGTAACCTATCGCTGTAGTAATGGTAGAACTCAAGCTGCTGGAGTTTATCGAATTGACGGGATGTCAGCCAAGCGGCCACCGTGCAGGGTATGTCCAGCAGGTAGCATGCCGGGATGCAGATGTGTTGAACGGAGCCCTGGTGGGAGGAGATGATGGCTCCGGGGAGTTCAGAATCATCATCGACAGATAGCTGACGACAGTCGAGATTAAGAGGCGCGACCTGCCACAGAGTGCGCCACCGAGATGCGAGGACTTGTGTGCGGCAGCCATCCTTGGTGGGGAGAAGGGAGATGATCTCCCCAAGGATGCCGTCCGGGAGATCGCTGATGCGGTCCGCCGGAGATTCTACTGGTTCCTCAGGTCCGGGGGGGCGTGGCCGCTTCTGGCCGCGCAGCTGGGTCCAAGATCTACATCCGGCGGCGGCGCTGGCCGGAGCCTCATCTGTGTACATACCAATCTGAAAGAAAAAAAAATGGCAGAAACATACATGTAGGACATTCAAAATCAATTCTCAAGATCTGGAAGAAAAAAGGCACAAACATATATGTAGGACATTCAAAATCAATTCTCAAGATCTGGCCACGAATTATTAGCACGCAAGCTAACCCTAGTCGGATTATTAGCAAAAATCATTTGTACAGAACAAACAATTAATCACTAACTCTATACGGATAACATTCAAACAATCAATACACTACGTGCATCTAATGGATCTTAATTACTCTGATTTCATGGACTGAGAGAACATAACCATAGGATTTGTATTCCAAAAAAATTATAGAGGGGGGAGGGGAGTAACCAGAGAAAACACATGATATGTTTGTCACACAGATGGGTATATAGATGACTAACCAGTTTTCCGTCGGAGTCGCAGTCGTTGCCGGAGTTGCTGTTGACCTCCGGCTCCGGCTGGGGGGGCACGACGGCGCCGACGAAGTCAAGGTCATGCTGCTGCCCGCGCAAGACCTCATCGGCGGCGACGGCAACCTCTGTGCCCAGCTTCACGCGTTACGCGGGTGCTTCACCAGCCCCGGCGTCGCCACTCCCTCCGATGGTGCGCTTCGGCGGCATCCTCATACACTCCAGAGTCCAGACGTTGGTGACCACTATGGACCAGGGGTGCGGCCGCCTATTATGGCCGGCGGCTCGGGCGCGCAATTAATACTGACCAGTGGGAGCGAGGCAGGCGGCGGTCAAAAGCTGTCTCGCCTCCCGGTGAGCCTGCACGGCGGACTTCTGTCATTCCTACCATCATTTCACGCAGCTACTCGCATGCCTCCCGTCAATACGCACACCTGCACGCACGCCTCCCGGTATGCCTGCGCGGTGGACTGCTTGCATGCATCCCGTCAACTCACGCCTGCTCGCACGGCACATGGGGCGTGTGGCAGCACGTATATTTTTTGGTTTATTGATGATTCATTCTGCCGCTTTACTGCTTAACTGAAGCATGGCACGGTCTAACGCACACGGTCCGAATAAATAATCCGTATGAGATATTGGTTGCCAGTTTTTAATAATCTCCCGTTTGTAAAAAGATTATATCAAAACGGGTCTCATTAACGAAAAAATACAATATCACAGTCTACTGGTGTCCATATATGACACCACGATAAGTTTCATGAATTTCAACTAAGTTTTGGATTTACTGAATTTTAAAAATATATATTCTCAATATTTTGAAATCTCTTGCACAGGGAAACATGCACCCAGGGACACATATGATTTTGCAATCCATTTTGGTGCACATGTAGCTCAAATTTGATTTTCGCACATTAAATCCCTAGGAAATCAATCAATGTATAAAAACCATCGAATGATGTTTGTTTGTTTTTTTAAATTTTAACACGACACTCCGCCTTTGGTCACATGTTCACTGCAAAAAAAGTTTGACATGCCTCAGAGTGGCTGTGGTGGTGCGGGATGTGTGTGTCTGTGTGTGTGTGGGGGGTGGGGGGGAGGGGTCCAGCAGTACACTACGAGTCGTGAACCTCCGTGTGGGATTATTGATCATTTTGTGAGTCATATATGCCACATCAAAGTCATGAATTGGTTATTTAAAGCATTACACAGCCCTTTCATACATAATGTTCGGGCCACATGCATGCATTGGTGGTCTCGGACACTCTCCCTCATGCGGTTATCAGCGACGTGCCCATTCGTTAGCCCGCAAAGGTTTTCAGTTTCCACCGACAACGAGAGGCATTTGACCAAAAGGTGGATTCATCTTGGCATGTGTGTGGTGTGGATCATGGTGGGATTCCATATCAAAGTTCGAGCACGTGCGTACACACTCCCACCGGCTTGAAGTGAGGGGGCTACATGCATCGTGGTGTAGTGCGTTTCCGGTTTGCGAAGCATGTGCCACGTCAAAGTTGTGCATTGGGTATTCAAACATCACATAACACACGGGCGCATGCACGCGGCGGTTTTGTCCTATGACATCACTCGCGTGTGCCTCTCTCTGTGGGCCCACGAGGTCGTCGTCGACCAGTTGAACGTACAACTAGAGAGAGGTTAATTTGACCAACAAGGATGGTTCTTTTTTGGTTTGTGTTACGTATATGCATGGTATAGGAGTATGTACATGTCAAAGAGGGGGAAACATGAATACTCTATATATATGCGTGGCATAACCTCGCTCCATGTGGGGACTTTCCGGTTCCCGAGGCAGGTGCCACATCAAAGTTGTACATTATATTGGTATTCAAACATCACGCAATACCATGCAGGCGGTGGTTGCCCTATATATAGGAACTCACTCGCGTGTGGCGCTTCCATCCGTGGGCATGCAAGGTTGTCCTCCATTCCTTTGACCCAACGAGAGAGAGGTTAATTTGATCATCAAGGAATGATTCTTTTTTGGTTTGTGCTATACAGTAGAAGTACATATATACCACATGTCGAATGGGGGCGTACATATAGCACATACCACGCGTCATGAACCTCGTGCTCTCTGTGGGGACTTTTTGGTTTCCTATATACGTGGTGCCACATCAAAGTTGTGCATTGCTTATTCAAACATCATACAAACACCTTTTTGGGCCACATGCAGACGGTGGTACGTAGTCCTATACAGGATGATCACTCGCGTGTGACGTACGCTTCGCTTCTGTGTTGGGCCCGCGAGTTCATTGTCCATCACTTTGACCCAGTGAGAGAGAGGTATGTTTGACGAACAAGGAGGATTAATTCTTTTAGGGCTGTGTTACTAGGTGTATATATAGTACGTGTCGAAGGGGGGGTGACCAGCTTGGTCCATCACTTTCACCGACAGCGTGAGAGAGGTTAACTAATTTGACTTAGGAGGGGATTAATTTTTTGTTTTGTCTTGATATAGATCATGATGTGAGATTACATATATATAATAGCGCATCTGTACACATGAATCCATCCCGCTGGATCGAAGGGGGGGCGAGCACACGACACGTCATGAACGACCTCTTGCTCTGTGTGGGGACCTCTGCGATTTTCAACGCATGCACCACATCAATGTTGTGCATTGGGTCGGGTATTCAACACATATGCATGCATCACACACCTCCACAAATATGTTCAGGACACATGCAGGCAATAATGGTTGTCTTTGGACACACTCTCACTCGCTTGGTTATGGGCGGCAAGCCTATATATATTCGTGGGCCCGCGTGGACGTCCATCATTTTGACCAACGACGAGAAAGGTTACTAGGGTGGATTATTCTTCTTTGCTTCGAGTTACCGTATAGTAGGTCGACCCATTCCCAGCCTAATTAAGTTTGAGCGCATGCTACGCGTCATGAACCCTCGCTCGGTGTGGGGATTTTATGGTTCCAAAGCATGGTGCCACATCAAATTTGCGCATTGGGTATTCAAACACCACACACACCACTTCTATATACATACTTGGGCCACATACACAGAGTGGGTTTGTCTTCATACAGTACTCCCTCGCGAGGTTATCGGCGACAAGCTAGCCCATTTTGCGGGGCCGTGTGGACGTCCATCACTTTGACCAACAACGAGCGGGGAGAGGTTGTACGACCAAGTTGGATTCTGCTTGGTCCGTGTTACAGTACGTCTTGGTGAGATGCCCTCCCCCCGATGTGTGTGTGGGGGGGAGGGGGGCTACTTCGCGCTACCTGCAACCTCCGTGGGGTCGGGGAAGTCCGGTTAATTTGCGAGGCACACGTGCCACATCAAAGTTGTGAATGGTAGTTAAATATCACACACCACACCCTTTTCATACATATAGTAGGGCCACCTGCATGTGGTTCGTATGTGGTCTCATCCATCTCGCACCACAAGCACACATTTGTGGGTCAGCACACGGTCCACCTTTGTCGGAAAGCGAAAGGGGAAGTTTGACCATATATATATGATGGACTCCTATAGGTTTTGTGTTACGGTAAGTTGAGATTTCAGACTTAGCTATTTGGGGGCATGCATTCATAGCTAGGATTCCCTTATCGCCGACACGAAGTGGGGTTCGTAGGGGGTGGCTGACTAGCAATGATGTGCTTTTGTGCGACAGGTGCCACATCAAAGTTGTGCATTGGGTATTCGAACATCAAACCACTCTTTTCATACATATATTTGGTCCACATGCAAGTGTGTTGGTGTTCTGACCCTCTCCCGCGTTATTCTTTTTGCCAAATTTATAAACAGCACACGAGTTGGATGTAGAAACCGTCTGCGATTGGGTACGCAATAGACACGGTTCGGTCAGACTACCCGTGTGCCACGCCCGTGCCCTGCAGTCCCTCACATCAGCACAGTAGATTGGGCTCCATGAGGCTTGCCTCCCGGTCTCGAAAATATCTACTGCCTCGTAATCTCAAAAATATCTACCGCCTGGAAGGTTTTAATGTTTCATAGCACACGATTAGTATGTGCGGACCGTGTGCGATGTCTGTTACTCCCGCTCTGCTTCAGTCCCTTGATTCAAATTTTTAGTAGCCCCGGCATTTTACTCCCGCCTTTGCATCCCTCGCAATCTCAAAAATATCTGCTCGCCCTTGATTCAAATTTTCAGTTGCCCCGCCTTGTTACTCCCGCCTCTGCATCCCTCACAATCTCAAAAATATCTGCTCGCCCTTGATTCAAATTTTCAGTTGCCCCGGCATTTTACTCCCGCCTCTGCATCCCTCGCAATCTCAAAAATATCTGCTCGCCCTTGATCCAAATTTTCAGTAGCCCCGCCTTGTTACTCCCGCCTAGTAAAATTTTCAGTTGCCGCGGTATTTCCTCAAACACCACCTTGCCCTCCCCCCCCCTCCACACACACCACACACTCCCCAAAACCTCCACTCACACAGACACACACCACCCCTCCCTCGCTCGAAACCATTGGTAGGTCGCCGCCATCGCCGCCGCCGCCTCCATCCTCAACCTCTGCCTGTGTGCCGGGGAGCTCGAGGAGCCAATGGCCAAAAAGAGGTTTATCGCGGCCTCTTAGCCCGACACTGGCGAGGTGTCCCCATCTTCCTCCGCGCGCTCTTTATTGATCCGCCGTCGCCGGTTGACCGATCCGCCCGCCGCCGCACCTCTACGCCGGTTCGAGGACTTCCCCGTCCTCCCTCGGGCTTGGCCGTTGACGAGGTCCTACCTCAGGGTCCGGTAGCGGCGGTGGGGGACGTGTGTCGCCGAGATTACAGATCGGGAGACCCACACCCGCCGGTGGCTCGGTAGCTTCCACACGGCCGAGCTCGCGGCCATGGAGTACAACCGCTGGCAGGTCCGCTACCACGGCGCGGCGGCTAAGCTCAATTTCCCCTTCGGCACACGTCCGGTCGACCTCGTTCCGCCGGAGCAAGGGGTGGTGAGCTCGGCTATGGCGCGGGAGTACCGCGAGGCGTGGGAGCGCCTCGAGGCCGAGGCCGCCGACGAGGCCTACATGCAAGAGCTCCGCCGGCAGCACCCGGAGCTCGTGGAGGCGGAGCGGGTGATCTTTGCCGGCGCGGAGGGCGGCGAGGTTATCGTGCTCTCCTCCGATGATGAGGTCGAAGGCGGCGAGGACGATGGCGCGGAGGGCGTCGAGGTGGGCGGCGAGGACAAGGAGAACGACGTCGACGAGTGGAGGAGTGTCTTCCACAACGACCTCGACGACGGCACCGGCCCGGATCCGGCTCGCGGCACACCGTACCTGACGAGGAAGGATTGGCTCGACCGCCACTTCGACCAAAAGTAGTTTAACTTAGTTTAAATTTATGTTTTATGTTCGGTTATGCAAAACTATCTATGTTTAGGTTTGAATGCATGCTACTTTCAGTTGAACCTGCTTTGAACTTGATCAAATTGAAGTTTACAACGTTAAGTTTAGGGGATCGACCAGAAACGGCCAAAAATTGCTGGAGTATATATATATCCACTAAGAGTTTTAGTCCATTAACTTTTAAAGGATCGACTAGAGATGACCTTATGCCTTGTTTATTTCAGTTCTTTACAATGTGATGCTCTATATGTGCAACTATTTGCCGTGCAGTTCAATTTCATCAATAACAGTTTCAACAATACCACTATGAATTACGATATTTGGTTGTTGTTAAGGATTTTGCAGTTAACATGCCTTTTTGTTTTTTTAACAATAACTAGTGTACTTTAGACCTGCACAATACCAGTTTGAATGACTATTTGCTTGTTTTTAAATGTTATGCCTGATGCAGTTAACACACCTTTCCACTTCTTGTTTTGCTTAACTAGCGTGCTTAAGCCTGCACACTGAAGCTATCATTTGTAGATTATGTTGTCTACCATGGATATATTTGATTGATGTTTATCCTGTTGTGCTTAACATGCCTTTATATGTACTCATACAGGACAATATTGAGAACAGTGTTGTTTTCCATCGAGTTTAGTTTCACCGCATTGCTTATATGTACTCACTGTTCAGGATATCGGTAGCTGGTACCATATAGCCTGGGGGCTGATAAGGGATTAATCGTCGAATCGGACATTTCACTGAATATATATGTAACACATTTATCAGTAGGTTAACTAGGGCCATATTTAATATATCTGAGGCTATATAGCAACATGCATTGTACTGAATGACTAAATATGCAATCCCAGGCTACATAGCAACAAGGAACAGTGTTACCTTAATGTTCTGATGATGTCTAGATATACATGTAATAAAATCTTATATAATGGAATGGAGGGAGTGTTGTACTACATCATTTTGCAATTGTTGTTTAGCTTCTAATATTAACTTGGTGCTTTTAGGTACATATGTCATTGCCAAAGATCCACACTTCGACCCTTTCTGCGTATGGGGCAATGAGATATTCATGAACCAGCATCAAGTGAGGAAACTGATAAAGATTGTTATTAAAATGGGTCAAAAGATGTCAATCGAACTATTTGTTTACACTTTATGCAAGACAACAGTGAACTGCAGGGTGGTAAGTAAGGACTCTGTAGCCTTCTTTTTACTGCCCGTAATGAGTTGTGTAAGATGTCAATGTCTGAATCTTTTTTTCTTTGCAGTGGATCCTAAAGCAGTTTACTCAAGATTACCTCTCAAACTACATGATTGGCGGCCGGCCATCACAAGGGGTTGGACTAGAGTCGTGCGTGCCTTCTGCATCCAGGAGAGCACAATAGGGCCATTCCGCTTCACCTTGTTCAGCAACCAGAATGTCTGTCGCCTCTTTCTTTACCATCTGTAATAGTACAAGTATAGAACCCTGCTTCATCATTCTTTATTTGGTGCTTATGTAATTCTTAAACATATGTATCTGTGAATCAAGTAATGCATTGATTGTTTGAACCTGATGGATATGAATAAAGCTATAGCCTACTTTCAAGTTCAAATTAGGTACAATTTTAAATAGCAGCAATTAAATTAGGATGAAATTACGGTGTGTAGGTCATTACGGCGCACACGGTCAATAAAGTACAGCGTGTGCGATATACATCATAATCCGACACGGTTCACGGAGAGAAAATGTGTGTAACAATGCCCACAGTTGCCATTTGCAAAGCGTGTGTGATGTCAGACACTATCACATACGGTGCGGGAAAACTAAATGTGTGTGATTGTCTACCTATCGTACACGGTTTATAATCATGAACTGTTTGTGATGTGCCAGGCATCGTAAACGTAGAGCCAGTTTGGTACGTGCTTGGAATCTGCCTGGTTTTAGGTAAAACCACAAAACTCCGACTGCGATGGCAATGCGAGCACAAACGAGTAGTAAGGATGAAGCGTTTGGGATATTCGAGATATTGGAAACGGTTATATAGGGAAAACTGTATGCATCAAGGCTCCCTATCCCTGACGGTTTCTAGGTCGTGTGGGAAGGACCCCCTATTGCCCACACTTACTTGGCGACGATTCCAAATGCCGTCGCGGAAAGGGGTTAAAAATCGTTTGTATAGCACCTCGCTGTACCAGTGCACCTTGAAAATTTGAATTTCCGCGATGATGATCTGTCAGGTGAACAAGGATCACTTCTTCATGTAGGCGTCCAGTAGATGAGTATGGAAAAATATTTAGCTCTTAACACTCGAGCATGGAGGTAATCCAGGTTGGCGATCAACCGCCAACATTGCTAAATTAAATGAATGAAAATCTCGGAAGCCTACACCAATCCTTTTCGGGGAACACAACTTCCACCATGTGAAGCACTACATTTTCTTGCTTTGATCACCATCACGCTGTCAGAACTTCGCAATTGCATTACACATACTTTTGTAAACTCTCTTCGAGATCTTAAAGATGGACATGCATAAACTGGATAGATTGTGCCACAACTTGTATAAGTATTTCTTCCCCCCACACAGAAGTTCTTCTCCTTCCAACCACAAATTATAATAATGACGCGCTCATGGAAGTGAATAAAGTCATCGCTTCTATCCACCCATCCACACCGGTATTGTGAGGTATTTGTCTCTTAGAGCCTCATTATCAATGTTTAGATGCAAACAATATCAACTCTAGTATCAGTATCTGTGCTGGGACTAAAGAAAGTACCAGACTACACACTCGCCAATTGGCCTTTGGCACAATATGTGTCTAGTACTTTGTCACACGGAAGTTGCATTATTCACATTGGCCTTCATGAGAATTAGAGGATCATTACTGAATAAACTAGGGCACTAGTTGCTTGTTCATCACATCGGTAACCTTGGGAAGTTTCTTTTCCTGAATGGCTTGGGTCTGTTTCAGCAGCTTTTTTCGAAGAAAAGAGATGAACCCTCTTAGGGCATCTTCAAAGCTGACCAGCAAACCGGACACCACATCCGTACGCAGAACACGCGCGGGGGGGGTGTGGTGGAGGGGGCAGTCCGCGGACACTGATGCGGGAGCCGCCATCCAACCATAGCCACATACATTTCAAGCCGGATTTCAACAAACCAGACGAGTTACATGCAAATCGGATAATTTTCATACAAACTGGAGCACATTCATTACATTTCGGACATTTTTCACAAAAAAGAGAGACCGAACCTAAACCTAGCGTACATCGGTGCCCGTCGTCCAAGTCCTTGTTGTTCCCTTTCGGCGACCACGTCATCCATCTGCCTTCTTCATGAGCGGCGGGGGCAAGAGCCGTGAAGTTAAGGTGCGGTCGCTGGTGAGGAAGAGTAGAACACGGGAGACTGACCGACCCACTTGGGACTCGAGGCCCCGCCGCCTCCCCTGCTCTACTCCTCCTCGTCGGAGTCCATGACCTGTCTGTCGCCAGTGGACAGTGGACGTGAGGTCGATGATGGACGTGGACGGGCCGACACTGTCCTCCTGCCACATGCGCCCCCGAAAGTTCGGTGGCGGCGTTCTCATCCTCGGTCACCAGTGTGGCCTCCGCGTCGATGCTCCTCATGCGCCTGCCGGAACACCGACATAGGCGCCGGCGCAGGCTGCTCCTCCGCCATGGCGGCGGTGAAGTGCGCTTGCGCCCGCTCCATAGTCAAGCCGGCATGCACTAACCCGGGTTGTGGCGCTCACTTGGCATCGCATTATTGCAAGGTAGGAAATGAATCAAAGATGGAATACTTTAAATTTACTCCTTTTTTAGATAAAAAGAAAGGATGGGTAACTTGCTCCATCACTTGGCATCGCATTATGACAAGACGGTACTGAGTGAAAAAAGGGAAAACTTTAAATCTTATTTTTTGGTAAAAACGATTATTATCAATTGCCATCGGATGCTAAGTTTAGCATGAGTTTAACTCTACTTGTTTCTAGCTAATTACACTTAGCACGTGAATGGCAACCAATTCATCTCTCCCTTAGATTTCCTTCATCAACATATCGGATCAGGATGATGATCCAAGATCAACAGGCCAGCAGTAATTGCACGTCCTATACATGCAATGCAAGAGGGACGAGTTATATATTTATCTGCAACTGCGAGGACGTGCACGCTCTGCTCGTCCCTTCCTCTCCTCCATAATCACCGAGTTAATCTCTGCCCCTGAGTGGCCGAGTTCCACTGATGGGTCCCAGGAAGTTTCTCTTGGCCACCATTACTACCGTATCAGTTCTTCTTTACATGTTTCCGCACGCCAATTCGGAGTCGGTAGCCCTCCCTCCCGAATCGGCCTATGGCCCAGCCGCAGAGAGTCCAGACGCGGGCGCGCCGGAGCTCAGCCCGGGGCCGCCGCCGATGGTATTCGACGTCGACGACTACGGCGCGTCGGCCGGCGGCGACGCCACCGAGGTACGTGAAACCAGCTAGCCAACCAGAGCTGCTCTGTTTCTTCCGAGCTCTAGATGTAACAGCACTCCGGTCATGACCCGTGCGTGCGTTACAGGCGTTTCTGGCGGCATGGAAGGACGCCTGCAACTCCTCCTCCGACCCATCCCTGTTCCTCGTGGCCCACGGGAAGACCTACCTCCTCATGCCCCTCAGCTTCACCGGCCCCTGCAGGGCTACCACGATCACTGCAATGGTGAGTCAGGCCACCGGTGATCGATCACAATACTACGCATACCGTTCTCCTTCCGCATGCTCTGTTCGTGATGTTTGTGTCGCGAGTGATCAGATCAGGGGAACGCTGGAGGCCCCGTCGAACCGGTCCGTGTGGCTCGACGGAGATCGCCGGGAGCGGTGGATCACGTTCGAGGACGTCGACGGCCTCCACGTCATGGGCGGCGGGACGCTCAACGGCCACGGGCAGGAGTGGTGGATCAACTCATGCAAGGTCAACAAATCCATGGTACTTACCTAGTGCTCCTCCTACCTATGTTGTACACATTTCTGCGACAGAGGGAACCTGACTCACCGAACCTGCATCTCCTTCTCCCTCTTCCGTCAGCGATGCGTCGCCGGCCCGACGGTACGTTCTTGACACCAAGATTTCTCCTGGGGTCATTGCATATGTAGTACCAATCGGGAATGTTGTTCATCGGTGTGCAAAACTTGCAGGCCTTGTACTTCAGAAGCTGCAACCATCTGGTGGTGGACGACCTGGAGGTGAAGGACAGCATGCAGATGCACGTCGTGATCGCAAACTGCTGGAAAGCAGCCGTCTCGCGGCTGTTCGTCACCGCGCCGGGATGGAGCCCCAACACCGACGGGATCCACGTATCCAACAGCAGAGAGGTGTCCATAACCAACTGCATCATCAGCACAGGTACACTCCAATGCATATATGCATGAAAACATCATCCGATTCATTTATCCAGTAGTATTATGTGATCGATTCGGCGAGCTTTGGTTGGTAACTGTTCTTTTCTGCTTGCTCTTGTGAGTTGTTGCAGGCGATGACTGCATATCCATTGTGTCTGGCTCTGAGTTTGTGCGGGCATCAGGCATATATTGTGGACCGGGCCATGGAATAAGGTTCGTATTTGTATTTGACGCCTCCGCTCTCCAAATGGTCAGCATTAATTTGAATTTGACGCCTCCACCGTCCGTCGCTAGAAGCCACTGAGATACGACACTGTAGTACAAAGGGTTTTCTGAGCCTCTGACGTTCTGTTGGCATTGGTTGCCGTCGCCCCGCAGCATTGGCAGCCTAGGAGCGAACAAATCGCGGGCCCATGTCTCTGACGTGCTGGTGGAGAAGGCCACACTGATGGGCACAACCAACGGTGTGCGGATCAAAACATGGCAGGTAATGCATGACCACCTTGCTGCCAAGCCACGGAAACCTCCAAAATCTCTTGCGTTTTTGAAATTTGAGCACCATGGATGGTAGTACTCTACGTGCTCTCATTACAAATACAGATACGGTTGCCTGAAAATTGGCCCGTACAATCATCTGCTACTCCATTACATATGCCACTAGTATATATCGACACTTATGGGGTCAATGCTTATTATGATTCCATTGACAGGGAGGAGAAGGGTCTGCAGAGAGGATTACTTTCCAAGACATAAAGGTGTACAATGTCACTAACCCTATCATCATTGACCAGAACTACTGTGACTCCAAGAAACCATGCTCCGAAGAGGTACTTTTCCTACAGTAAATCCAAATCTCTTTCCCTGATTTCTCATCCACATCTTTCTAGCAGTTGACAAGTTTTTTAACATGCTTCCTTAAAAAGGTTTTTAACACACAGTAAAACCTTTTTTTTTGCAGGACTCAGCTGTTGCCATAAGTGACATACGCTACAACAACATACACGGAACCAGTTCTTCAAAGGTTGCCGTCAAATTCATTTGCAGCAACGCTGTCCATTGCGATGGCATTGTGATGCAAGATGTTTCTTTGGTCGGGCAAAAAGGGGCCTACCTTACATGTTCCTCCGTGAACGCCAGGGTTATAACACCAGGATTCAACTCCCCTTATTGCACCGCGGACATGTAGTTTGTTTCTCTGTTGCACAAAGTTGTGCCCATTTATACTCTGTTTTGTAGAGGGTGTTTAGCCCGGGGGTACTTTTTTAGGGAGTTTTGGTATTTACTAGTCCAAAAGTACCCTCGGCACCCATGTACTGACATACAAAAAAAAAAGAACACCCATGTACTCATTTAAATCATTGTGCGTAGACTTTTCACATGTACTTGTTTTTTGGTTTTTTTTGCGGGATACGTGTACTTGTGTTAACTATATGTCAGTTTGAAATTTTGAATATGAAGGGGAAGACGGACGTACAAACACATGTGCAGGCAGGCAGGCAGGGTGCCTAGAGCATCTCTAGTGGCTTGTCTAAATTTGGTAGTATATATCTTCACATAGACAATGGTGTAAACTTTTTTCATTTTAGACAACCTCAGTTTTCCAGTGGATTGTCTGAATTTGGTAGTCTATATTTCCAACGGCTATATTTTGGACGTGGCGCGGGCGTCCTCCTCATCTCCAGCTGCTCCGGATTGGCGTGGGAGAGAGCTCGCGAGGAGCAGCTCTGGTTTGGACATCCTCGCTCGGTAGTCCAAATATAGACGATGTGTAGCTAGTCAGATGGATGTCTAAAATTTAGACCACGCCATACATCAACCGCTGGAGATGTTTTTTGGCCTCCGGTGGTCTATATTTGGCTTAGACTATGGGATACACTAGCCACTAGAGATGCTCTTAGACTTTAGTTGTGTACTTGTGTACGCTGAACGCTAGTCTGTACGCATGTGCTTTGCGCGATTGTGAGAAGGAATATGGACGGCGTCCGGTGCAATCCATCCATCCATTGGTGTACAAAAAGTAAAACGTCCGCCAGTCTTGATCGAAAACTTGAAGTTCCTGAGAAAAAAAAACGTTCCATCCATGTGGTCCTCCCTCGAACATGCGTGGGAACTGGGAAGGCATCGATTTAGGATGGAATTCGTCATACGACCTGTTGACACCAGATTTTGACACGGTCAAGAACTTATTTAAGATGGCCTCAAATGGAGAAGTGATCTACATAAAAGAGTTCCATATTGTTGATATAAACATCTTTGAAGTTTGGGCCATCGTCGTCCGATTTCATCTCGAAGGCCGAAACTATGCTCAAAGTACTAAGATCTTATATTCAGAGTACAGTTTGGCCGATTAAGCCCCCAAGACGACCTCAAATGGAAAAACTTTCTACACGAATTGTCTTCGTCTCGTCGAAACGGTCGATTTTGATATAAAATCATCCCAATCCGAGTTGGTATGCAAAAGTTAGAGGCAACACTTTGCGGACCGGTCCTGAGTGAAAAAATGACGCTGAGGGACCAGACACCCACCTAGGTGGTGTCTGATGGGTCGCGTGAGTTATTCGGCCTTTGCCGGCTGAATAAAGCTTGCCGGCCGAGTAAAAAGCTTGCCGGCGTGGAAAGCTTGCCGGCGCGAAAAGCTTGCCGGGGTGGAAATCTTGCCGGTGTGGAAAGCTTGCCGGGGTGAAAACCTTGCCGGCGTGGAAGCTTGCCGGTGTGAAAGCTTGCCTGGGTGGAAATCTTGCCGGTGTGAAAGCTTGCCGGGGTGGAAATCCTGCCGGTGTGGGAAGCTTGCCGGGATGAAAACCTTGCCGGTGTGAAAGCTTGCCGGGTGGAAACCTTGCCGGTGTGAAAGCTTGCCGGGGTGGAAACCTTACCGGTGTGAAAGCTTGCCGGGATGGAAATCTTGCCGGTGTGGAAAGCTTGCCGGAAAAAAGCTTGCCGGAAAAGTGGAAGCTGTCAAAGTCAATCCGACCAGAAGTTGGAGATGGGCTCGAAAGGTTATTCAGATAACCTCAGATGGAAAAGTATTCTACACAGAAGTTGTGCGTATCGTCGAAACGGTCAACTTTGCTTTTGGAGTCATCATCGTCGGAGACAGTATACGGCCTGCAAAGTTGTTACAAGACTCGGACAGCTAAGAAAACTGCATAACAGAATCCGACCCACAGTTAAAAATGGGCCCTAAAAGTCATAAAGACGGCCTTAAAAGGAGAAGTGACACGCGTTGTATTATGCAGATCATCGAGGCGAACAAGTTTGATGTTGAACTCGACTCCATCCGAGTTAGTATGCGATTTCTACAGCCCGTGCAAGAAACAGGACAGAAGTATGAGACAGATTCGGTCTGAATCCGAGTTGGACTGAAACTAGAACTGTAGGACGTGAATTGATGTAATTTTCTTGTAATGAAAGCCTAGATGAATCCTTTACTTGTACGGGAAGTCCAGCCGCCTCTTATATATGTTAGGGGTGACGGCCGATTGAGACAACACACAATCGATCTATCAATATATCACCTTTTACCTTTACCTTTATCTCTCTCCCTTATTCTTCTTCTTCCTCGTTCTTCGTTCATTCTTCTAGTTGCAGGGCGGCGATCCACGAGGCCCTAGGGGCGATCAGGTCGACCTAGGGCAGCCCATAGCCGCCGCGCGCCCTGACGGGGTCCCTCCCGGGCGTGTGGGGTTTCGGGTCCTGAAAAGCACCCGCCGGATTGCTTGCGTACCACGCCTCCGGACGGGTCTCCTTCGACGTGAGCTGCGGTGCATCACCCCTGGCGTTGGAGGTACACGGTGACGTGTTCATGTGCGAACACACTTTTTGGCGACTCCGCTGGGGACAAAGCTTCGAGCGGTCTCCAGCCTGTTCTTGCTACGAGGAGAGCGTCATCAAGCGGCTGCAATCTACGACGGTAACATGTATCATCAATCCCCTTGCGTAGATGCAAATAGCCATTATGTTGGTTTTGCTAGATCTCCCAATGGACATGTCATGTCGGCTAGCCCAAACGAGCAAAAGCCGACTAGTTATTTTGTTGGAGAAGCTTGGAATTTACACAATCGCGACATGCAACTTATGGATCCGAACTTTCGTGCATCGGCAACACCTTTCAATATGCCGGTGAACAACACGATGAGTTCGAGTGATCAATATAGGACACCTCATGTACAGGAGGGCGTCTCACAGTTTTATCCATCGGCAGCCGACTCGCAATATGCGGGTTCATCCCCAAACATGCCGATGGATGGGGGTATCGGCCATGCTTCTATTAGCTATTCGGCCGGTTATCCTCAGTCATCATATACTACACCTCATGAGATTAATTGTTTAGCAGCATATCCAACTAAGCGTATTCATGACTCGGCTCACCGTCGTGGTTATGGCCGAGTGAATGTAGATTCTACAGGAGCATCTGTGCCTAATATTGCAGGAGATGAGGTGGTTTTGGCTGCTTTAAAAAGTTTAGCCCAAAATAAAAAAATTAGCGATCTTTGCCTTGGGCAACACGAAAAGGGCTTGGTTCCTGATTATGAGGCGATAAAAGCTATGGTTTTGCAAGAAGACAAAGTGTTGCCAATTGATCAAATTGGCGAGAGAAAATATGGTTCAACAACAGTGCATATGTCTTCACCTATCATTGCAGCATGTTATACACCCCCTATACAATTGCAAAAATTCGGCAACATAAGTTCATTGCCGAAAAATTATAAAAGCATTGGGGGGCAGGCCGATCCACGCAGGTCCGAATTTAAAGAAAAATATGTGGCCCGAATGGACAAGATCAAGCCACAGCTTGCAGGAAATTGCGTCAATAATTTTACCACACCGACTCTTGAGGAATTACCAGCAGAATATCGACAGGCTTATGAAGCACTCAAGAAGAAGCGTGAAGAGGAAGATTTACAAGAATACGTCAAGTGCTTTCCTCCATGCAGCAACCATGGTGGCCCTTCTGCGATGCTGAGGCAAGATAAAAAAGAAGCTTTGCAAGCAAATCAACAACAGAAGATTGGCTCGGCCAATACTGTTGATTCGGTTGAAACCAATTCAAATATGACTAAGTCGTCTGTAGCCGAGTCGAACGATTCCTTTAAAGCCAAGACAATGGTGGATTCGGTTGAAACCGGATTAAGTGCATCGAGCCAATCAAGGCCGACTGCATCGCCGGCTAGTGTCAAGTGCATCAAGCCAGTTTTTGTCGGGTGTACCAAAACAGAAGAAGCAAGCTTCACTGAGCAAAGGAACGGTAAACGCAACAAATTGGCCATGCTTGATTTTTCTGAATGTGAGGGAGCTTACATACTACCCTACGAGTTCCGTGCCAAAGAAATTGATGAAAATCAAGAGCAAAGTTATATGGCCGAACAAAATTCGGTTAATGATGAACATCAAGAACAAGAGCATTCAGCTAATAAAGAGTATCCGAGTGAAATCTACTTCTCAAGTCCAAATGACATGGCACGAGATCCTGAAGAGGAAGATGAGGCGTTGGAGAATTATCCAGAAGTGGAGCAAAATATTGTTCTAGTTGTGCAACCATCGTGTCCTCCAGACGTCTTCACAAAGGTACACCTAGCAGACAGTTTACTCAATTTCCAATTTGATCAAAATCATATTGTTGATGCACCCATTAGCAAGATTCTAATTAATTTTGGAAGACCAATTGAGATGAGTAATCTGTTTGTTAGAAATAAACTTGTCACTAATCATGCTGGTCAATATATGGTACCATTCATAGAGACTAAGAGACAATTTATCGCAACCAAAGTTGTTCCCATCATGTCAACTAAACTTTATATTCATATGGACAGCTTTGTTTGTTTCATGCCTGGCTAACATTTGGTCTCAGATGAGATGTATATTCTGTAATTATTTTGGTTGCAGAAACATAATGCCAGGTTCAAAGTTCTCCAGGATAGCCGATTCAAGAACATCGGAAAAGGAGGGCAAAAATCGATACATAGCTGAGTTGCATGGCGTTAAGCCAGCACCACTCAGTTGTTTAATTCCAAAGCCGGTTTCACATTATCGGTTAATGGACGAGCAGTGTATCTTTAGTCCGGGCATAGGTGATCACATCATCGGCACATCACCGACTAATCCTATTATTATAATTGATCACAATATTGAGCCGTCAAGACAAGAGCGAATGCAATGTTTATTCGAGCAGAATGTCAAAGACGGCAACGTGATTCATCAATCTACACAATCGGATAACACAGGACGATTGGAGTTTGTTGAGGCACGAGCATATGGCCAGTCAGATCAGATTGGCCTTGATGGCGATCAAATGTTGACTCGGCTATCTCAAACCGATTCATCTAAAGGTGGACAGGTACACACCAATGATGACGGGATCAAGTCTTCAAGCAAGGATATTGTTAAAAATTGCATCAACAACAATCTTGAAGACGGGAATTCCATCAAAGCTACAACAGAGACATCTAGCACTGGGGGGCAACAAGAAAATCCAAAGATCAATGCAAGTCAAGCCAAAGGAGATAAAGGCCGCAATAAGCACAAGCGCAAGAAATCCAAAGTTACTTTTGCACAATTATTAGATAAATATTAAAAGAAGAGTGAAGAGAAAAGTGCTTATCGGTCAACTAATGCAAAAGCATCAAGATCACCCCCTAGGCGCAAATATGAGGATCGGTATTGGCAAAGTGAGAATTTTAATGCAACATATTCATATCCTTATTTTGGGCCGCCAATGCCAATGCCGTGGATGCCTCCCTATACTCATGTAGATCCATATCCATCACGGGACAGGTATGATACAAGGGCACATTCTCCATCTTATTTTAGACCATCTCACCAATATTATGCAGCTCCGAGAAGATCAACATTTGAACAATCACATGTTAAAGACCGTTTCAATCATAAGGAATCGGTTCGGACCCCATGGACGAAGAAAGAGGTGGTCAAGCAAGTATACCGGGTCAAGAAAGATGGTCATAAGTGTGCTACTTCAGATTTGATCTCAAATAACGAAGAGTCAATTAAAGTGTTGACATTAGCTACAAAAGGCAAAGAAGTGGAGCAATCAATTGTTAAAAATAAAAGGGTCAAATCTGAAGAAAAGAAGTTGAGAGTGCACAAGGCCAAAAACGAATTGCCATTGGTCAAAACAGAATCACAGCCGAGATGCCCACTCGGCTTATCGTATTGGCAAAAGAAGGAATTACAAAATCTTAGTGCACAAGAGCTGAGACAGAAGAACATGGCGTGGGTTCCCAAGAGGATCAATCATAACAAAAATGATGTGCATGCTTCTATCGCAACAAGTACAATAAAAGTGAAGAAAGAGAAGAATGGAAGCAACAAACAATTAAGCCGAAGGTGTGCATCACAACATCAAAATCTTCGGTTAGCACATCATCCATTTTCTTCAACCATGCCATTGATGCCTTTGCCATGGAATTCATCCATAGGTATGATCAATTACCCTCCATGGATTTATTTTGATCCATGTATACAGCATAATTTTCTATATCATAACAGGGTATTACCAAATCACTATACATTTGGTTAGTTACATTTTTGTTGCTAATACAAAGGGGCCAGAATATTTATTGCTATTTCATTTATTTATTTGGGCTATACATACTTTGGTGGGTGAATTCTACATGGACCTCATGGTAATGGCCGATATTTATCTATCGCCCTAAGAATATGTCAAAGTATGGCCGGTGTAGTATTCTAACATCGTCCATAGTTCGATTGGAGAGCGAGTCAAGTACTCTGGAGATTATGTTTTGATAGTTGAATTCATAACAATGGCCACGGTGTTGGTGTTGTTTATATATCTCCATATAGTGCTGTTCTGTGAAGCCTCATGCCTCTTAAAATATTTATTGCACAATAATCAAAGCCGAATATGCAATGTTATTCGGTTTGGAACTTTTGCCATATGTGCTAAACATATTGAGGCTTTTGGTGATTCGTTATGAGTAGTGCAACAAATATCCAAGGGTTATCAATGTTTTGACGAATCACTTATAGTTTATCTCGAGGTATGTCTAGATGTAAATTTTACCTTGGGTTGCTTTAATACTGCTCATATATCTAGACATGACAACTGAAGAGCAAATGAGTTGGCACAGCAAGTATCTGGCTACTATGTTGATCATGGTGTATTGCATATATCTATCAATAGTCGATGCTTATTCTTGCCAACATAGGTAAGGCCGAACGAAAACCCACTGCTTCGGCTACTAATGAAGTGTTTATGCTGGCGAAAGCAAGGATTCGAGAAAGTTCATTGTTGATTATCTGCAAGATCCTAGCAGAAGGGTGGACAATATGGTTGATGGATGGTTTTGACATGCATATCTATGGAACTTTATAGTCGGATTAATGAAGTTGAGAAAGTTTCACCCAAGCTTGCATCAAAATATTCACAAAAGCAATGGCTGATATAAACTTATCGTCCTAAGAACATGCAAAATGGCCGATGGAGTGTTGACATCGTCCTTAGAGCAAGCTATGTGCAAGTTATTTTTCGGCACACAAGCTTTGCCGAAAAACAGGGGGGCATGTGTTGACACCAGATTTTGACACGGTCAAGAACTTATTTAAGATGGCCTCAAATGGAGATGTGATCTACATGAAAGAGTTCCATATTGTTGATATAAACATCTTTGAAGTTTGGGCCATCGCCGTCCGATTTCATCTCGAAGGCCGAAACTATACTCAAAGTACTAAGATCTTATATTCAGAGTACAGTTTGGCCGATTAAGCCCCCAAGACGACCTCAAATGGAAAAACTTTCTACACGAATTGTCTTCGTCTCGTCGAAATGGTCGATTCTGATATATAAATCATCCCAATCTGAGTTCATATGCAAAAGTTAGAGGCAACAATTTGCGGACCGGTCATGAGTGAAAAAATGACGCGAGGGACCAGACACCCACCTAGGTGGTGTCTGATGGGTCGCGTGAGTTATTCGGCCTTTGCCGGCTGAATGAAGCTTGCCGGCCGAGTAAAAAGCTTGCCGGCGCGAAAAGCTTGTCGGCGTGGAAGCTTGCCGGGGTGGAAATCTTGCCGGTGTGGAAAGCTTGCCGGGGTGAAAACCTTGCCGGCGTTGAAGCTTGCCGGTGTGAAAGCTTGCCGGGTGGAAACCTTGCCGGTGTGAAAGATTGCGCGGGGTGAATTGGAAATGGTGGAAATCTTGCCGGTGTGGAAAGCTTGCCGGGATGAAAACCTTGCCGGTGTGAAAGCTTGCCAGGGTGGAAACCTTGCCGGTGTGAAAGCTTGCCGGGGTGGAAATGTTGCCGGTGTGGAAAGCTTGCCGGGGTGAAAACCTTGCCGGCGTGGAAAGCTTGCCGGAAAAGTGGAAGCTGTCAAAGTCAATCCGACCAGAAGTTGGAGATGGGCTCGAAAGGTTATACAGATGACCTCGGATGGAAAAGTGTTCTACACGGAAGTTGTGTGTATCGTCGAAACGGTCAACTTTGCTTTAGGAGTCATCATCGTCGGAGATAGTATACGGCCTGCAAAGTTGTTACAAGACTTGGACAGTTCAGAAAACTGCATAACTGAATCCGACCCACAGTTAAAGATGGGCCCTAAAAGTCATAAAGACGGCCTTAAAATGAGAAGTGACTCCCAATGTATTAAGCAAATCATCGAGGCGGACAATTTTGATGTTGAACTCGACTCCATCCGAGTTAGTATGCGATTTCTACAGCCCGCGCAAGAAACTATGGGACATATTCGGGCTGAATCCGAGTTGGACTGAAACTAGAACTGTAGGACGTGAATTGATGTAATTTTCTTGTAAGGAAAGCCTAGATGAATCCTTTACTTGTACGGGAAGTCCAGCCGCCTCTTATATATGTTAGGGGCGACGGCCGATTGAGACAACACACAATCGATCTATCAATATATCACCTTTTACCTTTACCTTTATCTCTCTCCCTTGTTCTTCTTCTTCCTTGTTCTTCGTTCGTTCTTCTAGTTGCAGGGCGGCGACCCACGAGGCCCTAGGGGCAATCAGGTCGACCTAGGGCAGCCCATAGCCGCCGCGCGCCCTGACGGGGTCCCTCCCGGGCGTGTGGGGTTTCGGGTCCTGAAAAGCACCCGCCGGATTGCTTGCGTACCGCGCCTCCGGACGGGTCTCCTTCGACGTGAGCTGCGGTGCATCACCCCCGGCGTTGGAGGTACACGGTGACGTGTTCGTGTGCGAACACGACCTTATGTATCAGAACCAGTTTTATATCATTGACGATGCACAGTTTCCGGTGCTAAAGTTTTGTACTACTAGTATACTTCGTGCACCTAGCTAGCGGCCGGCCGGCACACATCACACATGCACCCTCATCCGCGGTGGTTATACTAGGACCCCATGCCGAATCCAGCCAGGCAGTTAGAGCATCTACAGTCGGGCGCTCTAAACCGGCCTCAAACGCCGGGTGACCCGCCCGGTCACTGATCAATCACAGAATTTCGACTCAGATGGATGCCTCAAACGTCCGGGCTGACCGGCATCCCTCATATTCAGCTTAAATATAAGGCAGATATGAGAACGTTCGGACACGGGCGCGCGCCCGTCACGTCGGACCCGACAGCCCGACCTCGTACCAAATTACACCAAATTCATCCCTCAGAACTGTCGGATCCATTTGCTCTCTCCTCTCTTTTTCTTCTTTCGCGTCGTCCGTCTCGCAGCTCCACCGTCGCGCCAGCTTCGGCAGAGCAGTCCTCTCTTTCGTCCTCGCCGCTGGGGACGTTGTCGCCGGTCCGGACACCACCGCGGTACGTCCGGCAACTCTCTGGCTCCGGCTTGCGCTTGATGTGTTCGACACATTGTCTGACCGGATTTTGATTTTATTAGGGAAAATGATGGATTTCGATGCTTCGTCGGACGAGGAGTATGGACCGACGGAGCTTAATCAAATGATTCAAGATGAGTTTTTCGATTCTTCAGATTCAGACGAAGAAGTAGACATGATCATGCTCATGAGCATGTAAGAGGAAATGGACCGGCAAGTGGAGCATATTCTCAACTTCAAGGGCTCAATCAAAGGGAGAACAGTGATCAATCGGGATAAGGTGTCCGGAGCTCGGCTACTGTAGAGGGACTATTTTACTCCCAAGCCTACTTTCCCGGATGATCCATGGTTCCGTCGCCGTTTCCGCATGCGGAAGCCATTGTTTTTGCGCATTGTGGAGGGAGTGGAAGCACATGATGACTACTACAAACTCACAAGGGATTGCTGCGGACAACTCTCTTTCTCTGCCAAGCAGAAGTGCACGGCTGCTCTGAGGATGCTTACACTTGGTACTGCTGCAGATGCCATTGGTGAGATGGTCGATATGGGGGGAGCACATGCCTGAAGACTACTGTCAAGTTTGCCCGCACCGTGGTGGAGGTGTTTGGACCTGAGTATCTCAGAGAACCAAATGCGCAGGACACAGAGAAGTTGTTGGCTATTGGAGACGCCAGCGGGTTTCCAGGAATGCTCGGACCAATTGATTGCATGCATTGGCAATGGAAGAACTGTCACAAAGGTTTGGATTTGCGGGGAACGTAACAAGGTCACACCAAAGAGGCCACCATCATACTAGAAGTAGTGGCATCAAATGCCTTATGGATTTGGCATGCTTTCTTTGGAATGTCGGGTTCTCACAACGACATCAACGTACTTCAACGATCTCCGGTGTTCAGGAGGCTTTGCAATGGGGAATCACCGCCGTGCAATTACACCGTCAACGGCCGAGACTACAATATGGGATATTATCTTGCCGATGGCATCTATCCTTAGTGGACGGCGTTTGTGAAGACCATATCCGAACTGCATGGCAATAAACAGAGCCACTTTGCAACAATGCAGGAAGCGGCTTGGAAGGATGTGGAGAGGGTATTTGGTGTGCTTCAAGCTCGTTGGGGAATAGTTCGTGGCGCTGCAATGATGTGGGAATCGAAAACTTTATGCCAGCTCATGACATGTTGTGTTATTTTGCACAATATTATTGTCGATGATGAGGGTGATGATGTAACTCAAACTAATGATTTCGAAGCACCAGGAGAACAAGTTGATATCCCGGAAAATCAAGATGCAAGTCAGCTCATGAACTTTCTGCGGATGCATCAGAATCTTCGAGATCATCAGGTGCACGCGCAGCTACTCAATGATCTTGTGAAACATATGTGAACCCACAATGGAAACCAAAGAGCTAATGTTTGAGTTGTGCACTTAAAATAAATTTTATATAAACAATATTTATGTTCGGTACCAAACATTTGTTATTTACGTGCGACAATGGCATGTATGATCGACGTGCATGGATTTAAGAGTTCGGACTTAAAATATGTGGATGCCGAAAGTGAAATATAAGGACCCGTTCAGATGGGTCCACGGACGTGTCCGCGGACGTATAGGGCGCCGGATTTGTCAAGTCCGGGTGTAGATGCTCTTAGCTCCCAGTTTCGCCGGAGGATCGAACTCGTACGTGCTCCGCCGCACGACGTTTCGTCACGACGGGCGTCGACTTGAGACTTGCACCGGCGTGCGACTTCAAATTTTCAACCGAGGCCAACGACCAGCACCTGCGTGTGCGTGCCCCTGCCGTTGCAGACGGACAATTAACGGACCCCTCGCACGCACATCCTCGTCGTCCTCCCCGCTGCCAGTTCAAAACGTGCCTGCCTGCTGCCGCTCAGCCGCTCCACATGCGTCCAACTCGAAACCAGCCAGCCGAGCTGCACGGCACCCCGAAGGCGCCCACCGGCCGGAGCCACGTCGGCGTCGCGTTTTGAACTGGCCTTGGGCTGGCCGCGCCCCGAGACGACAAGCGAGGACCTGCGTCGAAGCGCAGCGGCAAGGGCTGGTCCGGCCTGGATTAAACCGGGGCGCGGGGTCCCGCGTGTCACTCGCGGCGGGGCGGAGCGGAGCACGCCCGATGCAGGCCCGGCCGACCTGCGCGCCCGAGGTGTGGCAAAACGGCCACATTAACTACGGCCTCCCCAGACCCGGCTCGAGCCAGCGGCCGGATCATATTTTAAAAAATGTTTGGGTCCAGCGCCCTAGTTCGGCCGCGCAGCCGGTCTGTCTCTGCCTCTGCCTCTGCCTCTGCGCCTGACTGGCTGCATGGCGCGCTCGCGCAGTCGGCAGCGCAGTCGGGTGCGCGAGCCGGGCCGGGGTCTCACGAGTGTCCCGGCATGGCGTGGCAGACACGTGGAGCGGCGCGGCACAGTTACCACACCGAGCGGGGCGGCATGCGCTACGTCTCCGCGTGACACGGCCCGGTGGCGGCAATGGCACGGAGCGGGCGCGGTCACCGCGTACGGCTGAGGCGCCGTGCATCGGACTCTAGCTAGCCTTGTGCGTACGTACCTTTTTCTGGACGCCAAGGACTTGGAGTAGGACTGGCACTGTACCGGCCTAGCTAGCTAGGCTACCGTGAGAATCTAGGCTTTTTGAGGATGATGCATGCACGTTTCCATTGTGGCTCTGTAGGAGGAGTACGTACACAGCCCAGAAGTTGACGATGAAGGAATGATTGAATGCTCGATTCGCCCTGCTACTAGGAATAGCTTCGTTGAAAGCTAGGCTGCTTTGCGGCCATATGTGAGGTTGGCTCACGCGAGACCGTCCAATTTAATTTCCCTGTTATGCATTGTCGTGCCGTACACAGCTCCTAGTCGTAGTACCGCTCGTAAATATATATATATATATATATATATGTAGTACCGCTCGTAAATGGTTCTGCACGTTAATTCGGCATGCCCAGGTACACAAGTGGCCACCTCATTACTGTGATTGAGCTCGTGAAGTTTGAACTGCCAAACAGAACATCGTAGATTGCCATATATATATATATATATATATATATATATATATATATATATATATATATACGCAAAATGCGTAGTACTAGCTGTATTTGGCTCACATTCATTTTTAAATGTTTTGTAGTTTTTTTTTTTGAATCGGGCTATCCCTTTCCATTAAACATAACGAAAATACACCGGTATACAGAGCACAGGAGACGGGAAAGAGTGGAAAGTGAGTTCACACACTGCCAGGAAACTCACCACCCACATTCGTCATCAAAATGGATTCAGGGCAAGGTAGAGAGGTACAGTAACCCTGCTTTCCCCCCTCTTTCGTCCGTTGGATCGCAAACGGACCGACCAGATTTGATGGAACAGTCCCCGTGCTACAGTAACGTGAACAGTACGCACCAGTACCCGTCAAACCGTGTCCCATGAACAGTGCGCGAACTACAGCGTTTCGCCCGATCTGGACCGCCACCCCCTGATCCAACGGCTGTGGGGCAAAGGCAGGCCACTGTAGCTCTCTACCTTGCCCATGGCAAGGTAGAGAATCCGCGCCCCATCAAAATATGCCCTATGAGACAAAAATCTGGATAACACCACAATTCAAACTAGCCCTATTACATGTAAACGAGAAGCCAACAAGGCTACCAAACAGGAAAGAGTAGATAACAAGTTTTAACACGAACATGCCAAAAGAAACGAGCAAATGAGGTGCAAAAATACCAGCTTCACCATTCAACAGAGTCGCATCCTCCATGGCTCCTTACCCTCTAGTCACCGATTGCTGGGAAGCACTGCTGATCCTCATTAAGTTCATAGTGTTGTTGCGTAGATGATCAACTCCCGTCTGCAACACCACCATATCTTCTTCTTTTTAAGGACATGACCAATATATCCACAAAATACACACAAAGAAAACAATCTCAAAAGGGGCTTAATAAGCTTTTTCTCAAAAGTAGCTTGATTTCGAGCATTCTAAATAGCCCGAGTAATAGCCGCAACCCCCATAGTATAACATTTGTCGCCATGAGGAAGAAACGAATAACACCAGGAGTAAAATTGCTAATGGTTGTTGGGGCATAAATCAACCCAAGACCACACCAATAGATCTCCACACAATTTTACCATCTGGACAAGTAAATAACACTTGCTGGGAGGATCTCTCCTCTCTACAAAAAAGAACACCAAGGATTGCCATGCCAATTCCTATGTTTCATGACTTGCCTGGCAAACACAACATTTTGGAACATTTGTCATAAAAAGAATTGGATTTTTAAAGGGATCTTGGCACTCCAAATCCACTTGAAATTGCATCTAGTAATAGGTTCCTCACCATTTATACATGGACTTAGTAGTATATTTAGCATTTTTATTAAGCCCCCAATAGACAGAATCACATTCACTAAAAAACTAAAGATTGTAATGCATGAGTAGATCTAACACCAGTGAGAAGTTAGCTCAGGATCCATACTCCTCCTAAAGAAGGATTTAACATCAATCTGACTGGATTGAGATTATGTAACATCTTTATCGGTGCAAATATCAAAGTGCCTAGGGTATTTATCACAAAGCGGCATTTATCCACTAAGTGGAGTCCCACCAAAGTCTCGCTATATTGCCTGATTTCAATATGAATCCTCCTACCAACCATATACAACTCTTTTACTTTAAGAATGGCTTTCCAACATGGAGAGTCAGAGAATTCAGGCTGAACAGTAGCCACAATCTTATCCTTAAGTTTCTAGCTTTGGCAATATCTTGCCAAATCCCTCTAATTTCCACCACCATTTAACCATAAGGTTTATATTTTTTTCCTCGGATCCTTAAGCCCGAGTCCACCCTTATTTTTGGACCTGCAGATTCTATTCCCCTAACAAGGTGATATCTTTTTTTCTTGTTGCAACCTTGCGAGAAAAATCTTGATGTATGCTTATCAACTTTCTCAATGGAAGTCTAGTTCATCAGCCCCATAGACAGATAACATAAGGATATGTGGGAAAGTACAACATTAAGGAGAGTATGTCGACCCCCTCCCCCTCATGGAGGCTGCATTTCCCACCCAAGCATCAAACCATTTAACATATTTCTCCTCAAGGAAGTCCCAATCAGAGGTTTTCAGGTTGGTAAAGCTAACTGGCATTCCTAAGTACTTAATAGGACACTGACCTACCTCATGGAAAAAAGATCAACATAGTTTTTCACAGCCTCATCATCACCCCAACTGTGAAAATTTCAGTTTTCTCGAAATCCACTTTGAGGCCACATATCATCTCGAACTTCACCAGGAGCATTTTGAGATTTACAGCTTTATCCAGATCATGATCTAAGTAAATGAGTGTATCGTCTCCAGATTCCATCACAACTTCGTTTTGAATCAAATTAGGAGCTAAACCACAAATAAGGTTGCTAGATTTTGGCATTTTAAATCATTTTAGTTAGGCATTCCGCAGCCAGATTAACGAGGAACGGGAAGAGCGGGTCTCCTTGCCTCACCCATTCGGAACTTTGAATCTAATGACCCGTACAGTTAGCGAGTTCAATACTAATAGTCCCAATGAAGGACCCGCTTAATCTAACCACACCAAGTCTCATCGAAACCCCACAAAAAGCATGACACTGTAACAAAAAATCCCAGTCCACTTTGCCGTACGCCTTTTCAAAATCAAGCTTAAGAATGATCCCTATGCGTTTCTTTGCATGAGTGTAATGCAAGAGTTCGTGTAGGGACATGATGCTATCCATGGTACTTCTATTCTTAACAAAAGCAGTCTAGGTAGGGCTAATCAACTTGTCAGCATATTTCTCGACTTTACAGTCAAGCACTTTTGTAATCAACTTATAAGGACATCTAAGGAGACAAATCAGTCTATATTATTGTATCTATCGGCACCAACAATAATAGGTAATAAGGTGATAACCCCATAGTTGAGACATTGAACGTCCAACGTACCCTTGTGAAAACCGTGGAAAAGGGCCATGATATCATTCTTTATAATACCTCAACACCCCTGATAAAATTCGATGGGAACATTATTCGGACCTGGAGCCCTATTGGAATCTATGGCGAACAAGGCATCTTTAACTTCTTGCTCAGTAAATTCTCTAATAAGATCATCGTTATCCTGATCATTAAGTCTCTCTTAGCTAGTCGACATATCAGGAAGCATATGAATAAGGTTTCTAGGGTCAGGGCCGAAGTGAGTGTTGTAGTACTCAGTCGCATGACTAAACAGTTTATCAGCACCTTCAATTTCAACCCCCTCACAATTCAGAGAATGAATGGTGTTTTTCCTCCTACTACCATTAGCTATTTTGTGAGAGTAATCAGTGTTATAATTACCTTTCAGCGACCATCGCTCGTCTGACTGCTGGAGCCAGTAAATCTCCTCATTAACCAAGATATTACTAAGCTCAGCATTAAGGTCAATGCTCCTATTATATAGCTTAGAGGGCAAAGGACTGATTTCCTCCAACTCCTCGAGGGTCGTGATCTCGCCTCAAAGCTCTTCTTTCCTTTTCTTACCATGGACAAATTTATCAGACCACCATAGCTTAGAAACATTTAACCCTTTTCAACATAATATTGAGAATATCTATGGGATCCGAAGAACTTACCCTCTTGCTCGAAATGCCATCAACGATAACAGGGTAATCCTTATTCGTGAGGCAGGTTAAATCAAACCTAAACTCTCTCTATTTAGGGTGTTGATACGTCTCCGTCGTATCTATATTTTTTGATTGTTTCATGCCAATATTATACAACTTTCACATATTTTTGGAAACATTTTATATGATTTATTGGACTAACCTATTGATCCAGTGCCTAGTGCCAGTTCCTGTTTGTTGCATGTTTTTTGTTTCGCAGAATATCCATATCAAACAAAGTCCAAACGCGATAAAAATTTACGAAGAATTATTTTGGAATATTTGTGATTTTTGGGAGGTGGAATCAACGCAAACGGGGGCCCACAGCCACCACGAGACACCAGGGCGCGCCCCAAGGCCCAGGCACGTGGTGGTGGGTTGTGCCCTCCTCGTAAGTCAGTTGGAGTTCTACTTCGGGCGCAAGGAATCTTATATCTGGAAAAAAATCGTGTTAAAATCTCAGCGCAATAGTTACGGATCTCCGAGAATATAAGAAATGGTTTTCGGCCAGAAAAGAGGAACGCAAAACAAAAAAGAACAGAGGGATAGATCCAATCTAGGAGGGGCTCCTGCCCCTTCGCCGCCATGGAGGCCCTGGACCAGAGGGGGAACTCTCCTCCCATCTAGGGGGAGGCCAAGGAAGAAGAAGGAGGGGGGCTCTCTCCCGGTGGCGCCGGAACGCCGCCGGGGCAATCATCGTGTGACGGCGATCTACTCCAACGACCCCGTCATCTTCACCAACATCTTCATCACCTTCCCCCATCTATCTACAGCGGTCCACTCTCCCGCAACCCGCTGTACCCTCTACTTGAACATGGTGCTTTATGCTTCATACTATTATCCAATGGTATGTTGCCATTCTATGATGTTCGAGTAGATTTTTGTTGTCCTACCGGTAATTGGTGAATTGCTATGGTTGGTTTAATTTGCTTGTGGTTATGTTGTTGTCCCTTGCTGCCTTCATATGAGCCCGCGTGTGGATCATACCATAGGGTTAGTTGTATGTTGATAGGAATATGCATTGGAGGGCAAGGGTGACAGAAGTTTCAGCCTACCATAGAAATTGATGCATACATGATTGAAGGGGGGCCAATATATATCTTAATGCTATGGTTGGGTTTTACCTTAATGAATGTTAGTAGTTGCGGATGCTTGCTAATAGTTCCAATCATAAGTGCATAGAGTTCCAAGTAAGGGATGACATGCTAGCAGTGGCCTCTCCCACATAAAAACTTGCTATCGGTCTAGCAACGTAGTCAATTGCTAAGGGACAATTTCGCAAATACTACCACCACTAATCCACACTCGTTTTACTAAACTTAATTGTTTCTTTATTTAAATAGCACCTAACTTTTATTTTCACGTTCTTTATTATCTTGCAAACCTATCCACACCTACAAAGTACTTCTAGTTTTATTCTTGTTTTAGGTAAAGCAAACGTTAAGTGTGCGTAGAGTTGTATCGGTGGTCGATAGAACTTGAGGGAATATTTGTTCTACCTTTAGCTCCTCGTTGGGTTCGACACTCTTTTTTATCGAAAAAGGCTACAAACAATCCCCTATACTTGTGGGTTATCAAGACCTTTTTCTAAGGCCGTTGCCGGGGAGCAATAGCGTGGGGTGAATATTCTCATGTGTGCTTGGTTGCTTTATCACTAAGTAGTTTTTATTTTCTGTTCTAAGTTGTTCTCTATCTTTAGTTATGGATATGGAACATGAAATACAAAAAAAATTAGTTGTACTTGCTACTCATGGAGATGGGGAACCTCCTAAAACCCTCGATGCTTGTTATGTGAAAAATATTAAACACTACTTTGATAATCCTGAGAAAACCCCATTCAACATGATAATGGGAGACACGTTGGATCAATGTGAATACTTTAGGGATTATCGCTTGACACAAAAAGAGAAACTATTGTGGGATCAAATTTATATGTTGCATTGGTATGCTTGGAATTTATGCCAGAGATATGATTATACTTGTTGCTCTAGGATGAAGGCTCCACACCTTCCCTTTTCATGCAAATTTAATGATAATGAAACCTTAACTTCTTATGCTAATGGTAGATATGATTACTATGATGTGGAACGAATAAAAGAATTTTTTGCTTTTAAGGGTGCTTATGAAATTGAATCTATGTTTGAAAAGTATGAAGATTATGATGATGCTGTTTATAGACCTGAAAATTTTGCTATACTTAAATATTGCTATGAGAATTATAAATACAATTACGATATTGATGTATTTATTGAGAAAGTCTCCGCTGTCCAAGAAGAGACTAATATTTTGCAGGAATCTATGGAAGAAGAAATTGATGACACTGTGAGCTCATTAGATGAAAAAGATGATGAGGAGAGCGAAGAACAAAAGGAGGAAGAGCGGATTAGCTACCTGTGCCCACCTTCTAGTGAGAGTAACTCTCCAACTCATACATTGTTTAATGTCCCTTCGTTCTTACCGAAGGATGAATACTATGATAATTGCTATGATCCCGTTGATTCGTTTGAAATATCCCTTTTTGATGAACTTGATGCTTGCTATGCTTGTGGCCAAGATGCCAATATGAATTATGCTTATGGAGATGAACGTGCTATAGTTCCTTATGTTAAGAATGAAATTGTTGCTATTGCACCCACACATGATAGTCCTATTATCTTTTTGAATTATCCAAACTACACTATATCGGAGAAGTTTGCTCTTATTAAGGATCATGTTGATGGGTTGCGTTTTGCTACTACACATGATGATTTTGATGAATATAATATGCATGTGCTTACTGCTCCTACTTGCAATTATTATGAGAGAGGAACTACATCTCCACCTCTCTATGTTTTCAACACGATAGAATTGTAAGAAACTGTTTATGCTATGTATTGGCCTTTACTTGATGTGCATGAATTGTTCTTTTATGACATGCCGATGCATAGGAAGAGAGTTAGACTTCGTCAATGCTTTATATATGTTGCTTTGTGCTCATTACTAAATGCTAAATCATTGTTAATTAAAATTGGCTTTGATATACCTTGGGATCCGGGTGGATCCATTACTTGAGCACTTTATGCCTATCTTAATGGCTTTAAAGAAAGCGCTGCTAGGGAGACAACCCGTAAGTTTTAGAGAGTCATTTTATTCTGTTGAGTGCTTTTATAAAGTTTAAAAACAAAAAAAATATAGAGGGGTAAAAACTTTTTCAAAAAGAGAAGCGATTGGAAGGTTATGCATTGGAGAAGTGAGGGTTGACCTTGAGCACTCGTGTTCATGCTCATGGAAACAATGTAGAATTTTTCATGGAAGTTTCTCACAAATATAATTATCCCCTTGTAAAAATCCATAGTATTATAAAAATAATGTGCCAAGATTTGCCTTTAGGATGATTAGATTGCTTGTTGGTATGTGCGGTGCAAAAACAGAAACTTTGGCTGTAGTGCGTGATTTTACATTTTTTTTACTGGAACGTCCTAAGTTTCTGAAATTTTTACAAAGTACTACTATGCAAATTGTTTATATTTTCCTAATTTTTCAGAATTTTTGGAGTTACAGAAGTATGGTCAATGTTCAGATTACTACAGACTTTCTTGTTTTTGACAGATTCTATTTTTGATGCATTGTTTTGCTTGTTTTGATGAAACTATCTATTTTATTGGTGGTATAAGCCATGGAGAAGTTATAATACAGTAGCTACAATGCAAAACCAAAATATGAATTGGTTTGCAACAGTACTTAAAGTAGTAATTTGCATTATTATACTAACGGATCTCTTTGAGTTTTCTGTTAAGTTTTGTGTGGATGAAGTGTTCAAAGATCGAGGAGGTCTCGATATGAGGAGAAGGAGGAGAGGCAAGAGTTCAAGCTTGGGGATTCCCAAGGCACCCCAAGTAAATATCCAAGGAGACTCAAGCATCTAAGCTTGGGGATGCCCGGAAGGTATCCCATCTTTCTTCAACAAGTATCGGTATGTTTTCGTTTTCATTTCGTTCATGTGATATGTGTAAATCTTTAGTTTTCATTTTTCTTTTATGCACCATGCTGGTATGAGATAGTCCATGGTTGATTTATAGGATGCTCATTGCACATCACTTATATCATTTGAGTATGGCTTTATAGAATGCTTCATTTTCTTCACTTATATCATTTGAAGTTTGGATTGCCTGTTTCTCTTCACTTATAGAAAACCGTTATTTGTAGAATGCTCTTTTTCTTCACTTATATTTATTAGAACATGATATTTTGTAGAAAGAATTAAACTCTCATGCTTCACTTATATCTATTTAGAGAGTCAACAGGAATTGGTCAATTGCATGGTTAGTCATAAAATCCTACATAAAACTGGTGGATCACTGAATATGATATGTTTGATTCCTTGCAATAGTTTTGCGATATAGAGATGGAATATGTGGGAGGTACTAGTGAATGATCGTGTTTAGTAAGATATTGGTGTTAAGGTTTGTGATTCCCGAAGCATGCACGTATAGTCTCTCGTTATGCTATGAAGTTGGAGCATGATTTATTATTGATTGTCTTCCTTATGAGTGGCGGTCGGGGACGAGCGATGGTCTTTTCCTACCAATCTATCCCCCTAGGGGCATGCGTAGTAGTACTTTGCTTTGAGGGCTAATAAACTTTTGCAATAAGTATATGAGTTCTTTATGACTAATGTGAGTCCATGGATTATACGCACTCTTACCTTTCCGCAATTTGCTAGCCTCTATGGTACCGTGCATTGCCCTCTCTCACCTCGAGAGTCGGTGCAAACTTCGCAGGTGCATCCAAACCTCGTGATATGATACGCTCTATCACACATAAGCCTTATTATATCTTCCTCAAAACAGCCACCATACCTGCCTATTATGGCCTTTCCATAGCCATTCCGAGATATATTGCCATGCAACTTCCACCGCTTCCGTTTTGATAACTTGAGCATTCATTGTCATATTGCTTTGCATGATCGTAAGATAGCTAGCATGATATTTCCATGGCTTGTCCGTTTTTTGATATCCCTGCTACGCTAGATCATTGCACATCCTGGTACACTGCCAAAGGCATTCATATAGAGTCATACTTTGTTCTAGGTATCGAGTTGTAATTTTTATTTCTTTTGATTTGTAAGTAAATAGAAGTGTGATGATCATCATTATTCATTATTAGAGCATGACCCAGTGAGGAAAGGATGATGAAGACTATGATCCCCCCACAAGTCAGGATGGGGCTTCGGACAAATATATAAAAAAAAGGAAAAAGTTAGGCCAAAAAGAGCCCAAGAAAAAAGAAAAAAAAAGAAAAAAAAGAGAGAAAAGAGAGAAGGGGCATGCTAATTCCACACTTGTGCTTCAAAGTAGCACCATGTTTTTCATATAGAGAGTCTCCTATGTTGTCACTTTCACATACTAGTGGGAATTTTTCATTATAGAGTTAGATGCACACCCACTTAGTTTTCATGTTGAGCTTTCATACACTTATAGCTCTTAGTGCATTCGTTGCATGGCAATCCCTACTCCTCGCATTGATATCAATTGATGGGCATCTTCATAGCCCGTTGGTTAGCCGCGTCGATCTGAGATTTTCTTACTTTTTTGTCTTCTCTATATTTACCCCTATCATCATACTCTATTCCACCCATAGTGCTATATCCATGGCTTGCACTCATGTATTGCGTGAAGGTTGAAAAGGCTGAAGCGCGTTAAAAAGTATGAACCAATTGCTCGGCTTGTCATCGGGGTTGTGCATGATAAATACTTTGTGTCGAGAAGACAGAGCATGACAAGACTATATGATTTTGTAGGGATAGCTTTCTTTAGCGTTGATATTTTGAAAGACATGATTGCTTGTTGGGATGCTTGAGTATTGATGTCTTTATGTCAAATTATAGTTGCTTTGAATCACTTGTGTCTTAATATTCATGCCATGATTAGATATATGATCAAGATTATGCTAGGTAGCATTCCACATAAAAAATTATCTTTTTTATCATTTACCTACTCGAGGACGAGCAGGGATTAAGCTTGGGGATGCCGATACGTCTCCATCGTATGTATAATTTTTTATTGTTTCATGCCAATATTATACAATTTTCACATATTTTTGGCAACATTTTATATGATTTATTGGACTAACCTATTGATCCAGTGCCTAGTGCCAGTTCCTGTTTGTTGTATGTTTTTTGTTTCACAGAATATCCATATCAAACAAAGTCCAAACGCGATAAAAATTTACCAAGAATTATTTTGGAATATTTATGATTTTTGGGAGGTTGAATCAACGCAAACGGGGGCCCACAGCCACCACGAGACACCAGGGCGCGCCCTAGGGCCCAGGCGTGTGGTGGTGGGTTGTGCCCTCCTCGTAAGTCAGTTGGAGCTCTACTTCGGGCGTAAGGAAGCTTCTATCCGGAAAAAAATCGTGTTAAAATCTCAGCGCAATCGGACTTACGGATCTCCGGGAATATAAGAAACGGTTTTTGACCAGAAAATAGGAACGCGAAACAGAAGAGAACAGAGGGATAGATCCAATCTAGGAGGGGCTCCTGCCCCTCCGCCGCCATGGAGGCTATGGATCAGAGGACGAACTCTCCTCCCATCTAGGGGGGAGGCCAAGGAAGAAGAAGAAGGAGGGGGGCCTCTCTCCCCCTCTCTCCCGGGGGCGCCGGAACGCCGCCGGGGCAATCATTGTGTGACAGCGATCTACTCCAACAACTCCGTAACCCGCTGTACCCTCTACTTGAACATGGTGCTTTATGCTTCATACTATTATCCAATGATATGTTGCCATCCTATGATGTCTGAGTAGATTTTTGTTGTCCTACCGGTAATTGGTGAATTGCTATGGTTCGTTTAATTTGCTTGTGGTTATGTTGTTGTCCTTTGGAGCCCATCATATGAGCGCGCATGTGGATCACACCATAGGGTTAGTTGTATGTTGATAGGACTATGCATTGGAGGGCAAGGGTGACAGAAGCTTCAGCCTACCATAGAAATTGATGCATACGGGATTGAAGGGGGACCAATATATATCTTAATGCTATGGTTGGGTTTTACCTTAATGAATGTTAGTAGTTGCGGATGCTTGCTAATAGTTCCAATCATAAGTGCATAGAGGTCCAAGTAAGGGATGACATGCTAGCAGTGGCCTCTCCCACATAAAAACTTGCTATCGGTCTAGCAACGTAGTCAATTGCTAAGGGACAATTCCGCAAATCTTACCACCACTAATCCACACTCATTTTACTAAACTTAATTGTTTCTTTATTTAAACAACACCTAACTTTTATTTTCACGTTCTTTATTATCTTGCAAACCTATCCACACCTACAAAGTACTTCTAGTTTTATTCTTGTTCTAGGCAAAGCAAATGTTAAGTGTGCGTAGAGTTGTATCGGTGGTCGATAGAACTTAAGGGAATATTTGTTCTGCCTTTAGCTCCTCGTTGGGTTCGACACTCTTATTTATCGAAAAAGGCTACAATTGATCCCCTATACTTGTGGGTTATCAGGTGTAATTTGTCATCTTCACCTAAGGACATCAAAGGAGGAATATGATCGGAGATATCACGCACAAGCTTCCTAACAGAAACCAAAGGAAAGATGTCTTCCTGGCAACTAGACATAAGGATACGATCATGTTTTTCCAACATGGGATGGGAATGTTTGTTTGACCAGGTGTACTTCCCTTCACTAATGATATTTCCCCCCAAATCAAGGGTACTAACAATCGAATTAAATAAATCAGTGAAACGATGAGGAAGCATTTTCTTATTTTTCTCACCACAATTTCTAAGAATAGTAAAGTCACCTCCGACAATATATGTAATACTCGTTCCGACAAAAGGAAGCAAGCTCAACTAAGAATTCCTCTTCGAACTCCTCATGATCAGGTCCATAAGCCACAAGGAGGCCCATTGACACTTATTTTTTAAATCCAACAAATCAATTTGCATAATATACTTACCCATGGCACAAGGCAAAACCTCCAAGGTTTCTTTCTTAGTGCCACAAAGTTGCAACTAGCTTTGCCTCTAGAAGGCAACCAATTCAACCCAAATCTATCAAAAGAATCAATCTTCCTAAGATAGCTATTAGGAAATTCTTTCTTCCTCGTTTCCTAAATACCTAAAAATCACATGATTGATCACTTATAAGGTCAGAGAGGCAGGTGCCCATTCCCTTCTTGCCTGCCCCTCAACAATTCCAAATGAGCCCTCTCATTTGGAACAATTATTATTATAATACAACCTTGTAATTTGACAAGGAAGAGAGGCAGAGTGACCAACATTCACAGGTTCCCCATTTTGACTTTTTGGCTTCTAGTCAAAGGTTTGGATATCACAACCTTGACCTTCTTTTCTTTACCTTTTTAGATCGAACCACCTCAAAATTATCTTAATCTATATCGTTCTCATCTAGCCAATTCATATTAACAGGGGATTTTTTTACCCAACCCATTAATGATAAAGATGTGATTAACATGATTATCATCAACATCCATATCAGTTTCTTCAGCCAAGTTTATATTTACAACATGAAGCTCTTTCAACACATCAATACAAGCAAAATCATTATCAGGAATAATCACCTCCGTCTTAGCAACTTTACAGGTAATGTCCTAATTAGAAAAAACACTAAAAGAGTTCATATCACGGGGAGGTGGAGTACCTTCGAGGTTTTTGTTTCTAGTGGGATTAGTAGCTCCGGTCTCAGCATCTTAATGATCAGCCTGGACATTTCTCCGGCCAGACCTCAGACTAACCACAGGGGTAAAGGAGGAGTAGGAATCATTTCCAAAGTACAATCAGAGGGAGGAGAGTCTACCGCTTAGTTATTGGAGATCTTCAGATTCGGGTCTAGCTCACCAGAAACTTCGTGTACCTAAGAAGAATTAATAACATCAACAACATATGATTTTTGACATTAACATGGGAGACATTCACATGTACCTCCAGAATAGAAGAGCTGGCAGGAATATTAGCTGAAACAATTATAAGGAAAGTTACGGCCCATTTCTCAGATCCCTCAACACCTTGATACACTTTTCTAGTCTTCCTCTCATGCTCTTTAGCAAGTTCCTCAATGAGGAGGGTACTATCCACATCATTTTAAGAAGATTCAGGAGATTCTTTTTTCCATACTCACATCAGCACTAGCTTGCTCTTTATGAGGTACAGAAGAAGAAGCCCTAATACTACCAGAGGGGGTAAATAGCATTATAATCAAGATTTCCTCTACCCTTCTACGCTTAGGAATATGAGTGTTTTTGTCAAACTCTGTCATTAGCAACCGAAGCAGCAATGACCTCAGCAGGAGGATTTCTCACTAGAACTTTTTCAAATTGATATAAGAAATGATAAAAATGGCCACCCAACACACTATCAGCAGAGCACGGGAGTTCATCCACACTCTTGGAAGCCAATTTTAGCTCTAACATGTGAAGGACGGTGCAAAGTGGAGATATCTATCTCAAGAGGAATCCCCACAAGGCCTCAGGCAAAAGCAACACCCTTAGCACAACATTTTTCTAGTGGAATCCTACTCACTTTTACCTAGGATACTTTCTAAACTCCCTCGGATCCAATAACATCAGACCAAGGAGACAAGCGAACAACATCACCACATGTTTTCAGAGTAATGCGCTCAACATACAAGGTTTTATTCACTTCAGACCTATTAGGGAAAGACATAACATACTGGTTAGGGCCAATCAGACGTGCAGTTTAACGCCAACCAATCCCCATATAAGCACTAAACCCTTGTTCAATCTCACGAGTAGTCGCCTCTCTCTCAACCACTAAAATCACCACAATGTTGGATCTATTCTCAATCTGTTTGGCAGAATTGAAACATGGATATAATAGAACCACTGCTCTCTAGACCGAAAAGCACACATGGTAGGAATGCACTCCCATGGAAGAAAGGTAGTGCAAATGATTGACAAGTGCCCATTCTTATTACATCTCTCACACGAAGCTTGAGGGCATTGAACAATAAGGTGACCAGGAGTGTTACAAGTGTGACAAACCTCATTATTCCTCTTGGAATCGCTACCCTGGGCAAATGGAACTCGCCCATTTAGGAAGCGGGAGCGGCTTCACACTGGACGATGAGCTTTGCTGCCGCCCGTAGCAGCCGCACGCTGGTCCGACTCGGCAGCGGTTGATGCTGGTGTTGCCAGACCCAGAGGCAACGTTGGTGGAGGAATTCCCTTGCTCTTTGTCGTGCGTGGCCGAATTATAAGACGTTTTGTTAGGCTAAAAATAACATGTGGGTCATAGCTAGTAGTTTTTTTGCGGCGGCGGCGAGGGGGGGGGGGGTGTTGGAGTGGTGGTGGTCACTAAAAGAGTAGTTAATGCAGTATACCGAAGGGATTTTGTACTTCAACAAGCTGATGGGGGAATATCCCACAAAATAAAACAGTTTGTCTAATTCACATCTAGATGTTTTGTAAGGATGTCACATCTAAGCTTCCATAAATAACGCAGCAACAAGGGAAAAAAAACTGAGATAAAAAAATAGACCATAAACATAATAAACATCAGGTTAGATGTGATACAACTATGTCACACCTAGATGTGCCCTAAACAGACCCAAATAAAAAAAAAAAAGTGGAGCATGCATGGAACGGAATTCCTTGCAGTACTAGTAGCCACATCTACCGCTCAAAAAAAAAAAACCAATAGCCTCATCTTTTATTTGCTCTCTGCTCTTCGCAAGCACACACAAGTGGATTCTATACTACGACTAGACAGACTCGTTTGAAAGAAAGATGCTGCCGCAGCTTTGCGCTGCACGAGTGGCTGCTGCTGCTGCGCACAAACCAAAGTTGCCAAATGTCCATCCCTGCGACGCCCGGCCCAGGCCTCCCAACAGTCAGTCACCCAAAACTATACTGTAGCACCCAGCAGTGCCGGCTGTCCGCTCGATCCCGTCCGTCTCCTCGCATCATCAACCAAGCAGTCAGTCATTGCTCAATCGCCGTTGCGTCGGAGTCCCGACCGGTCTGGGGCCGGGGTTGGGGGTACGCCGGTCATTTCCGCGCAAAGATCCTTTCAAATTGTGGGTTTTCACGGAAAACGAGACACACCGCCTCCATTCCCCTGCCCTGCCCTGCCTTTTTCCCTCCTCCGACCAACGCCTTCCCCGCACCACCAAAAGCACCCGGCCGTTGCCACA
The DNA here is from genome assembly GCA_011799875.1 of Thinopyrum elongatum. Taxonomy (NCBI): domain Eukaryota; kingdom Viridiplantae; phylum Streptophyta; class Magnoliopsida; order Poales; family Poaceae; genus Thinopyrum; species Thinopyrum elongatum. The sequence continues at coordinate 480,622,757 of CM022300.1, read as the reverse complement.
TAAGCCCCGCCCCATCGAGGCAAACAGAGCCCACGCCACGCCACGCCCATCCGTCCACATCCGCACCGCACGCACCCCTCGCCACCCGCGCTCTGCTCTCCGCGTTCGGTTCAAACCAAGCGAGCGAGCGAGCGTCCTCGATGTCCGCGCGGCGGCCGGCCAGGGCCCAGCACGCGACGGCGACGGCCACGACGACGCCGCGGATCCTTAACCTGGCGAGGAGGTCGTCGGCGGCGGGCGGGAGGCCGAGCCGGAGCGTGGCCCGACCGCAGCAGCCCCGCCCGGCTCCCAAGGTGGTCAACCTCGGCGCGCTGTTCGAGATGGAGCGCCGCGTGCGCGGGCTGGAGTCCGCGCCGCCGTCGCCGCCCTGCGCCGTGCGGCCGCGGGAGGACGCCGCGGAGCAGGAGGAGAAGTGGCGGTTCCAGGCGGAGATCCTCCGCGCCGAGTGCAACTTCCTCCGGATGGAGCGCGAGGTCGCCCTCCGCAAGCTCGACTGCCACCGCGGCCAGATGGAGGCCGCCCTCAAGACCGCCGTCGAGACGCTCGCCTCGGTACGGCGCGTCAAAACACCCGCCTTTTTGGTCGTCTCGATCGAACTTATTGCCTGATTCGTTGCGACAGAGTGATTGATGATGGCGGACTGGTGGTTGATCGTACTGCTTTTGGTTATGGATGATGCAACAGGGGAGGAAGAAGATAGACGCAAGTGGCGAGGTCGGCGTGGCGGCGGCGTTGGAGGAAGGGATCGAGGACCTGGAGGAGATGATGCAGGAACTCCGGGTGGAGAAGGAGAGCGGGAGGAGGGCGATGAGCGGCATGCGGGAGCTGCGGCGGAGCCACGGCCGGAACTTCGATCGGCAAGCGTCCTCGCTCCGCCGGCGCCTCGAGAGGATGCCACCAGCCGACGCCGAGCCCACTATCAAGGACATCCGCGAGATCGCGCGCCCGGTCTCCCCACCGCTGCCTCCGCCTGCCGAGCACAGCGACGGCGATGACCACGTCCCCAACGCCAATCTGTCAGACGTACGTAATGCGCCCAGAGACAACACGTACACTGTGCCGTCGATCTTAATAACCGTGGCGAACTCGTGATGTTTGATGATCCATTACTAAAGGTGCAGCATTTGCGCGAACGACGTACGTACGCATTGCAGGTGGAGATGCTGAGGGTGAAGATGGAGGGGATGTCGAAGGGCATGCGCGAGAGGATGGCCGAGTACGGCCGGCGGCTGGAAGCCGTCGCGGCCGGCGGCGATAACTCCGGCTGCCAGTCGAGGAAATGCGGCAACCGGCACAGCCGAAAGGCGAGCGCGTGCAGCCAGAGGAGCTGGAGCGGCAGCAGCAACGCGAGCAACGGCAGCAATGCGGCGGCGTTCCGGCAGAGCGCCTCGCACGGCGCCAGCGTGGCCTCCGAGAAGCATCAACACCCGCAGAAGGTAGGATTCAAATTTGCTCCTTGCTTACTGCTCATAATACTGTTTTAGCCACTACGCTCAGTGCTCCACTAGCCCACTTTGCTCATCTTATTATCCCATTGCTTCGTACCGAAATCAAGATTAGTGCCCGCGCTTAACTTGCTGGCGTTGTTATTACTACTAGAGTGTTGCTTGATCAGGGTTGGGCACCCGAATGTCGTTGACTCGGGTGGGTACAATGCAACTACTGGTCAGCGACTTGACGGCATCATGAATCCACGATCAGATTGGGCCCCTTTTGTCTCATCCGGGAGTTTTGAAATGGCCTGCAGCTAGCCCAAGATGAGTAATTGATCATGGATGCATGCAATGCAATGCAAGCCTGCGTGTTGTGGGGATGGCGTGCACAGGGTTTTGCACTGGTTTGGTGGGAGATGAGTAATTGATCCGATCCACCGGGTCCACCACAGATCATCCATCCATCCATAGATTGGCGCGGTAGATCGGCAGCTGCCCAACAGCAACACGAGATGTTAATGGCGCTTGTGTGCAAAAGCAAAACCTATCATAAAATCCATGGAGATGGATTGATACGACGGCAGTGTATGCTTCTGTTAACCACTGTTGCAGTTGATGTGGTGGATGGGATGATGGGCCCATTCTTCGTTTCTTCTACACTAGTAGCTCGTAGCCGTAGGCGATTCAAAAATAGCTTTGCCATATGATCTCCCATGATACTATGATTTGAACACGTCAATGATTGTTAGTTGGCCCACATTGTCAGTGCCGTTGCCGTTGGTGGTCCTGGGTCAGGGTTCTCCCTTTCCCCTTACTTTTGGAGATTGCCAGGGGTCTTGGAATTTGGAAATATTCTGCTGCCTTTTTTGTACCATTGCTCGTGCGAGACCTGTGCCAGTGAGATACTTTTCTGTCAATTTTAAACTGCGTGTTCTAGTTCTGTGAACTGCGTGTTTTTATCAAAAAATGGTTGGTTCTGTTCTAGAGGAAAATGGTCTAGCAGTAGTAGTAGTAGTAGTAGTTCTGAGCATTTACCTGTTTGTCTATTAAAAAAAGAAGTTCAACTACAAAAAATTGCAAGCCGCTTTGGTGCTGAAATGTGACGTTGCCATGGCTGATTGTTCTGAATGGCTCACCCACACCCAACGGGCATGTTTAAATGCAATGCAAGTGCAGATTTGAAACTTTAGAGGAACTGCACTTTTTTTTTGCAAGAGAGAGAGATAGCACATGGCCGCAGCATGGTTTATGATGTATCTGGGCCATGTATGACCAGTGAATAGGATTGGGGTGCCCACAACAACAATAAGAAGATAGCTAGCCTTTCCTGTCTTATGCAAAAGGTATATGGGCCAGGCCCAAAGGCCAGTGAATAGTATTGAGGTGCTCATTGTGTGTTACTGCACAACTACTTCCGCAATAACTATTGTGCCACTGGACCATCTGATCTGATCAAGTGCGCATTTTCATTGCACTGTCAAACTTATTTGTTGACTGAAGCTAGTTTGAATTGGCAACCCTTGTTTGTTTATGTCACAAGAAAGGAAACTCTTGTTTGAAGAGGCATCGCATTCACAGATCATACATCTTGTAATTATGGCTGAGATATCCACCATTATAGGCTTTCAGCTTGGATGGGGATTTGGTTGACACATACTGGGGGAACTTCTATTGCGCTCTCTCACTCTGTACATTCTTCCTTTTTATGGCCCAAAGATGTTACATTACATGCATGCATTGGGTACGCGCACCGAAAGAAAATTCGAATCGAGTTAAATTATGTCCTGCTAAAATCTTTTCTTCATGCAGAATGTGGCTGAAGACTGTAAGTTGGTGCGCTCTGGTAGCTGCTGCGATTGCAAGGAGATTGTGGGGAAGATAATGAAGCAAGTGAGAGCGGAATCGGAGCAATGGACTGAGATGCAGGACATGCTGGAGCAGGTCAGGCTGGAGATGCAAGATCTGCAGTCTTCCAGGGAAACATGGCAGCGCCGTGCCATTGCTTCCGACATCAGCCTTGGTTCCTTGAATTCTGAGGTCAGTGGCCTCTAATTGTGCTTGCATCATCAGTACCTAGAAATGCTTCTTCTATTGGGTTTACATATTCTGTTGTGCTCTGTTTTGATATCGTGTCAAAAGTGATTTTGCCTTGTTGAGGTCGTGGTAATTGCATCTTCCTTTACATACTGGTCTGCTCATGCTACTTACGTGCATCCACTTTGGGAATTCAGACTATGAAGCATTGGCTGAAACAAAGGAGTACTCATTTCAAGTAGGAGTTCTGTTCTTGCGCCTAAATATTACAACCTTGATTTCTTACTCTAGAGTTTGTGTCAGAATCCAATGATGAACAAGTCTTTTTATACGTACTAAATATACAGCGCATGTTCAGACACACTGCTTTGCAGTTCTATTGGGAATGGCCTGCATGAATCTCTAGTTTCAGACTGAGTTTCTCTTTTGACAAAAGTTTCAGAATGAGTTGAACAAACCCTTTTCGTATTGCTTTCTCCCCAGACCTACACATTTTCAGATGTTCACATTATGGCCAGTGATGTTGTTATCTGAAGAAAATTCTTGTTAACATTCACCAGATGCTGGAGTGGAAACAACGCGCGCAGGCGTCGGAGCAGCATGCCGAAGAGCTCCAGAAGAAGGTCTCGGAGCTGCAAGGCAAGCTGCACACCTTCAAAACCCATTTCCCCGCCCCAAACCTGCCCAGCCAGGCATGGTCTGAGGCTTGCAGGATGGAGAACCCGCGGGCAGCCAAGGCCCAGCACCACCACCGGCCACCGCAGCAGGACTGCGGCAAGGAGAAGGAGAAGCACGTGCTGATCTGCCGCGTGAAGCACTCGCCCAGCGTCATCCCGAGGCGCTCGCCGCTGCAGGACATCGGCAACATCGCCTTGCCGCGGCGGCAGCAGTGAGCACTGACCACCCTCTTCTGGAACCAAGGTTTCCGGCAGGAGTGGGGAGAGATGAACTCTGTCACTTTAGTTTAGTTTAGCCTCTAATAAAGTAATTTACTACTGCTAATCTAATAAGTAATCACCACGACTGACTTCTCGTCAGTCAGGTCTGTAGTGGTGAGTAGCCACTGAGCTCAGCTGGGACGGAGTTGCTTTGCGTAGTACAGTGTCGAGGAATAGGCGCGATCAGTCAGAGGTGTATGCAAGGCGAATGCCTCTTTTTTTCCTGAGATTAATTGGCAATTTTGTTTCCTGCTTCTTCCAAGATCTGACGATCATGTGTGTAACAGTAACTGCGAGCATACAGCCAGCCACGGCACCTCCATGGGTCTACTGTATGTGTGAAGCGAGAAAAACAGCCACGGCGACATGCAACTTCTCAACTCTGAATCATGTTTTTTTTTTTTTGCATGAGAACATGTTTTCTTTTTTAGATCATCTAGAATGATGAACTACAGGTACAATAATACCACCGGAGGCTTTATTGGCGCTAAACATGTGACTATACATGTAAGAATCTGAGCTAGTGATTGATCATGGAGACCCAAGCGCAGTACGTGCACACGATCTTCTGGGAGATGTAGACGTAGACGGCGAAGGAGAGGCTCATGAGCGCCACGTCCTTCCAGTCCCCCTTCTGCTTCGGGCTCAGGCTCTCCCGCACGTCCATCCCCGCCTTCACCACGCCGCTGTGCGCCCTCTCGGCCATGGTCACCCACCATGCCCTCTTCTTTCCTCCTCCTCCTCCGTCGCCCATCGGCGGCTCGGTGGGAAAGCGGTTTTGGCAGCGGAAGGAGGGCCTTCGCCTAGGCACGCCGGCGTTGCGCCGTCGTCTCAAGGCTTGGGACAGATGTGGAGCGGTGATGGTGGTAAGGGAGGCCATTGCATACTGCGATCTTGAGGAGTACTGGAGGTGTGATCAGGGTATGGTGTTATGTGGAGTTCTCCAACACGAGAGGATAAGTAGCTCCTGACTACGGGAGGAGGAGAAGGGAAGACAGTGACAAGTAGGCGTGTCATTTAGCAGCAAGCAGGCTGGCAGTTGGCCCAAGCAAGCTCATACTCTCGAGATATTTTGTACAACTTGGTCAAAATCACACTAGATTTCTTTTTTGTGTGTGGAGGGAACAGAAGGACTCTACTGCTTATTTATTTTTCAAATAAGTAATACAAAAGAGAAGAGTTCAATGAATAAAAGAAAAAAAAACATAACAAAACCATAGGTTACAATGATATAAGCATCTCATACAAGTGCGAGAATCCATCTGGATTAATCGAATCTCTGAACTCAATCTTCAACAGTTGAGGATTGTCTCCTTGTAGCTCTGTATGTACACCAATGGAGCTCCTCCTTGAACCATTTTCGACAACGGTATAGGCTTGGGGTCATCCCTGTGAAGATGTTGTCGTTTCTTGTGGTCCATACGGCTCAGGAAGCTAGGATAATGATTTCAAATGCGAAGGGAACATTTAGCAAGGACATTGATTTGAACCTGCAATCCTTGGTCAGTACGCGTCCAGTTAGGATAAAGATGAGACCAACTTATCTTTGCAAATGGGCAGCAAAAAAAGAGGTGGTCTCTGGTCTCTAGGATAGAAGATGCACACACCGGTCGTGACACCACTTTCTAAACAAAGGTTTCCAAAATCCAATGCGGAACCAAGCAGTAAGGGAAATTCATCAAGATAATTATTAGTCGAAAACCAAAGTGGAACGGAGAGAACGGAGCCAAAGGAGTAGGAACAACAGCTGGGGAAGCACCATTACAATCCATGGGATGCGGTATAATCAGGGATGAAAAAGTGCTTTCTCTGCTACATGCTCTAGTGTTCAGTCTATTGCGGAGGAGCAGCCAAAGCAAAATCTTGTGTTTCAATTGGCAACGAGAATCCCAAATTCATTTAACTACAGGCATAACCTCATGTTCCCCAATAAGAGGAGAATAAAGAGTGGAAACTTGGAATGTTGCAGCTGCAGCCGGGATTTGCCAAATATTTGAATCTTCCAATAACTACGTCTCTTGGATTAGGTGAGCTAGCTCCTGATACCGTGCAAGAACCTCTTTAGAGAGGGGTCAATGAAAATTGTCAGACAGGTCCTCAGCCACAAATTGTGAATGGAATGTGGGATCTTTGGCAAAAGAGTGTAGGTGTGGCCAAATTTGAGAGTGGATTCGATCATTCAATCAATATGCCCAACACAGAATGTTGTGGCCATCCTTAACAGAGCAAACGACCAGGTATTTATAAATGGGTAAAAGTTTAAGACATACTTTCCCCCAAAAGGAGCAATTAGCCAATGGAGTTGTTGGTAGCCCTTGTGAGTAATATGCTTCCTAGATGAGATGAACCCAATGTGGGTTAGCATGATTAAGGAATTTATGCACCATTTTTTCACAGAAGATGGTTGTTTTGAACTTGAAGGTCCAAAATGCCTAAGCCCCCTTGTTTCTTCGGTCTATGATGACCCGCAAGTATAGGGGGTCGCCATAGTCTTTGAGGGTAGTATTTCATTCAAATTTATTAATTCGACACAAGAGGAGCCAAAGAAAATTTATATGCCTTAGTAGTTGAGTTGTGAATTCAACCACACCCGAGAGATAACTTTCTTGCAGCAATTTATTAGTAGCACGGTAATATGATAGTAGTGATAACAGAGTAATAGTAACAGTAGCAGCAGTAGTAGCAAGTTTGCAGAATAGTAGCCTGACAGTGTCATACACCGGGGGTGGCTCATTCGGAGGAGCTCGACCCTAGGCCTTGCCGGGGGCCCACAAAGGTGGTTTTTCAATATAAGCAGTAGGCACAACTGGATCAACATTGTAAATAATAGTTTCATCTTTAACTATGACAGGTTCTTTAATTTCTTCTTTAATAGGGGGATGATATTTAAACCACTTCTCTTTAGGGAGATCAATATGAGTAGCAAATGATTCACAAAAAGAGGCTACTATCTCAGAGTCAAGTCCATATTTAGTGCTAAACTTGTGAAAAGTATCAGTATTCATAAGAGAATTAACACAATCAAAATCAAGCTTAATACCTGACTCTTTACCTTCGTCGAGTTCCCAATCTTCAGAGTTGTGTTTAATTCTTTCTAAAAGATCCCACCTGAATCCAATAGTATTCTTCATAGAAGAACCAGTACAAGAAGTATCGAGCATGGATTGATCATCACGAGAAAGCCGAGCATAAAAACTCTGAATGATAATTTCTCTAGAGAGCTCAAGATTGGGGCATGAATATAACATTGACTTAAGCCTCCCCCAAGCTAGAGCGATACTTTCTCCTTCACGGGGCCAAAAATTATATATATAACTCCGATCACGATGAAACTAGATGCATAGGATAATTTTTTTGGTGAAATTCCAACTTCAATCGATTCCAGTTCCAAGATCCAATATCATCGCATAGCTTATACCATGTCAATGTTTTTTCTCTTCAAAGATAAATGGAAAACCTTCTTCTTAGCTTCATCTCCGGATAAACCTGCAATCTTAAATAATCCATAAATTTCATCCACATGTATCAAGTGCATATCAGGATGTTCAGTTCCATCTCCTGCATAATGATTAGCTAGCAGTTGTTCTATTATACCCGAAGGAATTTCATAACCAATATTTTCAGTAGGTGCAGTAGGTTGAGGGGCAACTAATTGTGCTTCCGGTCGAGGTGAAGATACCCCGAACAAACCCCTCAAAGGATGGTTCTCCATAGTAACAAGTGACAATAAATTTCAGCACGTAATAATACTTTTTCCTTACCAAGAGCGCTTCACTCCCCGACAACGGCGCCAGAAAAGAGCCTTGATGACCCACAAGTATAGGGGATCAATCGTAGTCCTTTCGATAAGTAAGAGTGTCGAACCCAACGAGGAGCAGAAGGAAATGACAAGTGGTTTTCAGCAAGGTAATTTCTGCAAGCACTGAAATAGTCGGTAACAGGTAGTTTGATAGGAAGATAATTTGTAACAAGCAAGTAACGGTAACGTTAAATAAAGTGCAGCAAGGTAGCCCAATCATTTTGTGGCAAAGGACATGCCAAAACGGTCTCTAATAATAAGCAAAGCGTTCTTGAGGGTACACGGAAATTTCACCATATCACTTTCATCATGTTGATTTGATTCGTGTTCGCTACTTTGATAATTTGATATGTGGGTGGACCGGTGCTTAGGTGTTGTTCTTACTTGAACAAACCTCCTACTTATGATTAACCCCCTCGCAAGCATCCGCAACTACGAGAAAAGTATTAAGATAAAATCTAACCATAGCATTAAACTTTTGGATCCAAATCAGTCCCTTACGAAGTAGCGCATAAACCAGGGTTTAAGCTTCTGTCACTCTAGCAACCCATCATCTAATAACTACTCCATAATGCATTCCCTTAGGCCCAAAATATGGTGAAGTTCCATGTAGTCGATGTTCACATGACACCACTAAGGGAATCACAACATACATATCATCAAAATATCAAACACATATCAAGTTCACATGATTACTTGAAACATGACTTCTCCCGTGACCTCAAAAACAAATGCAACTACTCACAAGTGATAATCATGCTCAAGATCAGAGGGGTATTAAATAGCATAATGGATATGAACATATAATCTTCCACCAAATAAACCATATAATAATCAACTACAAGATATAATCAACACTACTAGTCACCCACAAGTACCAATCTATGGTTCCGGTACAAAGATTGAACACAAGAGATGAACTAGGGTTTGAGAGGAGATGGTGCTGTTGTAGATGTTGATGGAGATTGCCCTCCCAAAGATGGGAGAGTTGTTGGTGATGATGATGACGATGATTTCCCCCTCCGGGAGGGAAGTTCCCCCAGCGGAATTGCTCCGCCGGAGGGCAAAAGTGCTCCTGCCCAAGTTCCGCCTCGAGACGGCGGCGCTTCGTCCCGAAAGTCCCCCTCTGATTTTTTTCTAGGTCAAAATGACCTATATACCAGAAGATGGGCACCTGAGGTGGGCTGGGTTGAGCACAACCCACCAGGGTGCGCCCAGGTGGGTTGTGCCCACCTGGTGGGCCCCCTCCGGTAGTTATTTGCTCCAGTATTTTTCATATATTGCAAAATAATTCTCTGTAAATTTTCAGCTCATTTAGAGATGTGCAGAATAGGTAACTCTGACGTAGCTTTTTCAGGTCCAGAATTCCAGCTGCCGGCATTCTCCCTCTTTGTGTAAACCTTGCATATTATGAGAGAAAAGACATTAGAATTACTCCAAAAAGCATTATTATTAATAAAAACATTATAAATAACAGTAGGAAAACATGATGCAAAATGGATGTATCAACTCCCCCAAGGTTAGACCTCGCTTGTCCTCAAGCGAAAAACAGAAATCGGAAAACATGCCCACATGCTTAGAGAGAGAGAGGTGTTGATAAAAACAAAATACGGACATAGAAGCATCATGCTTATTATGATAACAGCAAGGAACTTTAACATAAAACTTTATCACACAACTTTTATCATATAGCTTCTCATGAACAAGTAACAATTCATCACAACATTGAAGAATAAAGCATAAACTCTATTGAAAACCAACAAACTATGTTCTCAGCCAACTTTGCAACTACAATTCATCATATTTTAAGGAAGGGTCACGTGTCGGAGCCTTTAGGCAAGTTCACATACTCAACCATCATTTAACCTTCTATGATTGCTAACACTCACAGCATACCCATGAACAAAAAGTTTCAACCGGACACATAGAAATATAGGGTCTTATAGTTTCGCCTCCCAACGTATTCACCTCAAGCGTGATGTCAACAATAATAACTCATGCCCACTCATATCCAACCGGATATATGTGCCTAGATCTTTCCTCACCACATGATGCTTGCAAAAGAGAAAATAAAAAGGAATAGGGAAGAATACTTTGACTCTTACATAAAAGTAAATGCATAAAAGTAAAAGATAGGCCCTTCGCAGAGGGAAGCAGGGGTTGCCATGCGCTTATTTGTTTGTATGCCAAATCCCTTAATGCAAAATAACGTCATGTTATATTGCCCCTTATGATAGCAACCTTTATTATGCAGTCTGTCGCTTTTATTACTTTGCCATCACAAGTTCATACAACACTCAATTTTCTCTTACACTAAATGATCCAACATATTTAGAAGCAATTTTTATTGCCTTATTGCAGCAATGACAACTTACTTGAAGGATCTTACTCAATCCATAGGTAGGTATGGTGGACTCTCAAAATAAGATTTTGGGTTTAAGGGTTTTTGGATGCACAAGTAGTATCTCTACTTAGTGGGGAGTTTTTGGCTAGCAAAGATATTGAGCAAGAACCACATGTTGAAGGATCTATGACAATATAACTTCTATGTGAATATGAACAAACATAAATCATTACGTTGTCTTCCTTGTCCAACGTCAACAATTTTGACACATAATATTTAATGAGGGCTCACAATCATAAAAGATGTCCAAGATAGTGTATTTGCATGTGAATCTTCTCTTCCCTTATTAATTCTTTCATGAATTGTATCATTGACCAATGCTATGTTTGTCAATCTTCAATAAATTTTACCACTTACACTTTTCCTTATGTGATGTCATTACTTACCATAAGATTAGCATATGATATTTTTCATTTATTTTCCTTTCTTTTTATTGAAAAAAAGAGTAAAGAAGCAAAACTCAAACTAATCTTTATTATATATCTCGCACACGATTACATAGATAGATAGATCACTAGGCAAGCACTCGAAAAGAAAGGATCGAACTAAATTTTTATTCAACTAAATCATAGGATAACTAAAGATCGAACTAAAATAGATAAAGGCAAAGATAGTGGTGGTGATATGATACCGGGGCACCTCCCCCAAGTTTGGCACAAGCCAAGGGGAGTGCCCATACCATGAACTCATGTCTCCTTTGGTAGGGAAGATGATGATGATGGTGGTGAAGTAATAGCGGGCTTATCCTCCGGTTTCCATGGCAGTGGCTCACCATCATAAGAAGAAGTGTGAGTCTCATGAGTCCTGCAACTCGAAGCTAAACTCATACCTTTAAATCTCGCCTCATATTCAAAGACTTGATTTTGGAGATCATAGATTTGGCTTTGCAGAAAATTGATTTGCTCGTTGAGGGTGAAGACGATGTCCTTCATGGACCGGCCATCCACCTTGAGATCACGGGTGAAATCCGCAATCATGAGGTGATTGGCATTGAGTCCATGCTCCACCATCCCCTTGCACTTGAAAACCTCTTGCTCCATAGCTTCGAGCATAGCCTCCACGGTTCCCGTCCTCTTGGGCCCCTGGACGTCCCAGATATGGAGCACCCCCTCACGCATCTCAATGGCTTAAGGGTGCTGCATCACCTCCCGCAAATACGGGTTGATGACGTTCGGGAAGAACTTGTCCTTGGAGGAACTCGAAGCGGCCATGGCGATCTAGATCTATCAGAAAACAACAAGAAAGAAGAACAGAAGATTTCTCCGCGATACGGTGGTTAATACGTCCGGGGGGTATATAAAGATTTTTTATCTTGGGAAACAAGCAAACGGGAGGAAAACGGAGTCGGGAAGGTTCCCGAGGTGGGCACAACCCACCTGGGCGTGCCAGGCAAGCCAGGCGCGCTCTGGTGTCTTGTGCCCCCCCCCCCCTCGGTTGCCTTCCTGGTTGTTTCTTATTTTCCTAATTTTTAAAATATTCCAAAACCGACAAAAAATATTTTTGCGGATTTTCCGGAGTTCGTTTACTGACCGTATCACGTACCTCCTTTTTTCAGGATTCTGGAGTGTTTCGGAAGGTTTCTTTTATGTGTTCCTCCGGTGTCATGGTTTGAATAATATTGCTTTCAACATTAATAGGCGTACCTGAGATATAGTGTTTAATTCTTTGCCCATTAACCACCTTCGGGTTAGTACCTTCGGCATTATTAATCTTGATAGCTCCAGAGCGATAAACCTCCTCGATAATATATGGTCCTTCCCATTTAGAGAGAAGTTTTGCTGCAGAGAATCTGTAACAAGAGTTGTACAAAAGAACATATTCTCCCACTTTGAATTCCCACTTTTGGATTCTTTTGTCATGCCATATTTTAACTTTTTCTTTGAATAATTTGGCATTTTCATAAGCTTGGACTCTCCATTCATCTAATGAGCTAATATCAAATAACCTCTTTTCATCGGCAAGTTTGAAATCATAGTTAAGTTCTTTAATTGCCCAATATGCTTTATGTTCTAACTCCAGAGGCAAATGACAAGCTTTTCCATAAACCATTTTATAGGGAGACATACCCATAGGATTTTTATATGCTGTTCTATAGGCCCAAAGTGCATCATCCAATTTCTTAGACCAATTCTTTCGGGGCCTATTAACAGTTTTTTGTAATATTAGTTTTATTTCTCTATTGCTGAGTTCAACTTGACCACTAGATTGAGAATGATAGGGTGATGCAATTCTATGGTTAACGTCATACTTAGCTAGCATTTTACGTAAAGCACCATGAATAAAGTGTGAACCACCATCAGTCATTAAATATCTAGGGACTCCAAACCTTGGGAAAATAACTTATTTAAGCATTTTAATGGAAGTATTATGATCAGCACTACTAGTTGGAATAGCTTCTACCCACTTAGTAACATAATCAACAGCAACCAAAATATGTGTATACCCATTAGAGGAAGGAAATGGTCCCATATAATCGAAACCCCAAACATCAAATGGTTCAACATCAATTGAATAATTCATAGGCATTTCTTTACGCTTACCGATATTACCAATTCTTTGACATTCATTACAAGATAAAACAAACTTACGGGCATCCTTAAAGAGAGTAGGTCAGTAAAAACCAGATTGCAATACCTTATGAGCAGTTCTATCTCCTGCATGATGCCCTCCATAAGCTTCGGAGTGACATTTCCGTAAGATTTGTTCCTGTTCATGCTCAGGTACACAACGTCTAATAATACCATCTACTCCTTCTTTATAAAGATGTGGGCCATCCCAAAAGTAATGTCTTAAATCATAGAAGGATTTTTTTCTTTTGTTCGTATGTGAAACTAGGTGGTATGTATTTAGCAACAATATAATTAGCATAGTCAGCATACGAAGGAGTGTTACGAGAAACATTTATTGCATCTAGTTGTTCATCAGGAAAGCTATCATCAATAGGTAGTGGGTAATCAAGTATATTCTCTAACCTAGACAAGTTATCAGCTACGGGGTTCTCAGCTCCTTTTCTATCAGTGATATGTAAATCAAATTCTTGTAGCAAGAGAACCCACCTAATGAGTCTAGGTTTAGCATCTTTCTGTTCCATAAGATATTTAATAGCAGCATGATCAGTGTGAACAATTACTTTGGAATCAACAATGTAAGATGTGAATTTATCACAAGCAAACACGACTGCTAAAAATTCTTTTTTAGTAGTAGCATAATTTCTTTGGGCACTGTCTAGAGTTTTACTAGCATAATGGATAACATTTAATTTCTTATCAACTCTTTGTCCTAGAACAGCACCAACAGCATAGTCACTAGCATCACACATAATTTCAAAAGGCAAGTTCCAATCAGGTGGTTGAACAATAGGTGCAGAAGTTAAGGATTTCTTAAGTGTTTCAAAGGCTTCGACACAATCATCATAAAAAACAAATGGAACATCCTTTTGTAAAAGATTTGTAAGAGGCCTAGAAATTTTAGAGAAGTCTTTAATAAACCTCCTATAGAAACCAGCATGACCTAGGAAACTACGAATACCTTCGATATCTTTAGGACATGGCATTTTCTCAATTGCATCAACTTTAGCTTTATCCACCTCAATACCTCGTTCAGAAATTTTATGCTCCAAGGCAATACCTTCATTAACCATAAAGTGGCACTTCTCCCAATTCAAAACAAGATTATTTGCTCACATCTCTGCAAAACTCGATCAAGGTTGCTTAAGCAATCATCAAAAGAAGTTCCATGAACAGAAAAATTATCCATGAAAACCTCAACAATCTTTTCACAAAAATCAGAGAATATAGCAGTCATACATCTTTGAAAGGTAGCAGGTGCATTGCATAAACCAAAAGGCATATGTCTATAAGCATAAGTTCCAAAAGGGCAAGTAAAGGTGGTTTTCTCTTGATCAGGTTGTGAAACAGGTATTTGAGAAAAACCAGAATATCCATCAAGAAAACAAAAGTGTGTGTGCTTAGATAATCTTTCCAACATTTGATCAATAAAAGGCAAAGGGTAATGATCTTTTCTAGTTGCTTTATTTAATTTTCTGAAATCAATTACCATTCTATAGCCAGTAACTATTCTTTGTGGGATGAGTTCATTTTTATCATTAGGAACAACAGTAATACCTCCTTTCTTAGGGACACAATGAACGGGACTTACCCATCTACTATCAGCTATGGGATAGATTATACCTGCTTCCAGAAGCTTTAATATTTCAGTTCTTACCACTTCTTTCATTTTAGGATTAATACGTCGTTGATGATCAACAACGGGTTTAGCATCAGGTTCCATATTAATCTTGTGCTGACAGAGAGTGGGACTAAAGCCCTTAAGATCATTAAGAGTATATCCAATGGCAGCACAGTGCTTCTTCAGAATTTTTAATAATCTTTCTTCTTCATGTTCTGAAAGGTTAGCACTAATAATAACAGGACATATCTTTTTCTCATCAAGATAAGCATATTTCAAAGTGTCAGGCAATTGTTTTAATTCAAACATAGGATCACCTTCAGGTGAAGGAGGACCTCCTAGAGGTTCAATAGGTAAATTGTGTTTGAGCAGAGGTCGTTGTTCAAAGAAATTTTTATCTATCTCATTTCTTTCATGCATATGCATATCATTTTCATGGTCTAGCAAATATTGTTCTAGTGGACCAGTAGGGGGCACAACAATAGAAGCAAGACCAGTTATTTCATCCTTACTAGGTAATTCTTTCTTATGAGGTTATCTATTAAACTTGGAAAAAATAAATTCATGAGATTCATCACCAAAGCGAACACTGATAGTTTGTTTATGAAGAGCTAGTTTTCTCCCTCTCCTGGTTGTGTGTGTGTGTGTCAAGCTATGAGTCGACCCTCCTACATGGAGGGCTCCTAGGGGGTCTTATAGGCCGTCCCCCCAAGGTTACCACGGTAAAGATATGTGGGTGCGGGGCCCTGGAGTCATCGCCTCATGCCGGCCAGTGGGGCCCGCCGGCTACTGAGGCCCTCCGTGTGTGGGTCCCACCGACGGCCCATCACTGTGGCACATCGTTGAGTGCGCTGATTTGCTACGGGACCATGTGGGGTCGCCGTCACCGACTCCAGGGCGCGGTCTCGGGGCACACTGTAGCCACACCTGCCTCGGTCGGGGGCGACAGGAGCACTGTAGCCACGCCCACCCCGTTGTGGGAGGGGGCTGTCCGGTCATTCGATCGGGCGGAGCAGGAGCCGGCCCGGCCAGGTCGAGCCTCATCGCCACGTCCAGCCGACCCAGAGCCGCATGGCTGGCTGGGAAGCTAGCCGGATGGGGGGGCACTTGACGCCCCGTTGTTTTGGAAAATCGCCAGGTCCCAGTTTGCCTTCCCGTGGATCATCCCCCTGACAGTAGTCCCCGAAGCTGGCGGGGACCA
The DNA here is from genome assembly GCA_011799875.1 of Thinopyrum elongatum. Classification (NCBI taxonomy): domain Eukaryota; kingdom Viridiplantae; phylum Streptophyta; class Magnoliopsida; order Poales; family Poaceae; genus Thinopyrum; species Thinopyrum elongatum. Next base: position 480,606,760 of record CM022300.1, on the reverse strand, counting down.
CCGGCGGCAGGTCATTGGCACCCCGGCAACTTACACCTTGACGGTTGTGAGGTCCGAACGTGCTGGCTGCTGTGGTTTGCGGCTGGCTCTGCACCCGGCCGGGGCGGGGGACCGAACGGGCCACTAGCCCACCAGCTGTTTGACCAAAGTCGCGCCCGCCACCTGGAGGTCATGGGCAGGCCTAGCCCTGCCAAGCCACACGCACAACGGGGCATCGCTGAGGATAGGGCCCACCAGGCCTCGTGCTCGGCCCACGCGACGGATCGTCTGCGAGGGGCCCGATCAGTTAAGCTTCCCGGGCAGTTAATGCGCCCATGTATTGCGGGAGGAGTGGGTGGTCATGGGCGCAAACGCCCACTTCCCCACAATCTCCCCGAAGGTTTTAAATGAGGGGGAAGGGGAACAGCTGAGGCTTATATTGCCGCTCGTCCCTGCCCCGCTACATCTCCTTCTTCTCATGTCGTTCCTTCGTGCGCGCACGCCTGCACGTCGAGCTTCGCCGTCGCCGTGCATGCCAGGACCGCCGCAACGTCATCCCGGCGCTGCTAGGGAAAGTGCTCACCGAGCTTCGCATCGCCGCTGCGCCCACGCCACGGTCAGAGATGGCGACGACAAGGTGTTCGTGGGAGGGCTCCAATGCCCCCGAACAGTTCATCGAGTACCTTCGCCTCCGGCGGATGCTGCCATCAACGGTGCGCGTGAAGGCGCTAGTGGCTGGCAGTGAGACCGCACCTCAGCCACGGGCCGGGGAGGTCATCGTCTTCGCCGAGCAGTTCTCCTGCGGGTTCAGCCTCCCCGCCAGCGTGTTCTTCCATCGTTTCCTTGATCACTTCGGGCTTCAACCCCACCACCTCGGGCCCAACTCGATTCTTCAGCTGGTTGCGTTCATCGCCTTCTGCGAGGGCTAGACCGGACTCGAGCTGTCGGTGGACATATGGAACAGGTGCTTCTCCCTCAAGCCGCATTTGACACCGACGCCGGAGGGCCCAGTCATGACCGCCTGCGGGGCGGCTCTCGTGACCGTCCGGTCAACGGGGGCATTTCCCAAGCTGCTGCTGCATGAATCTATGAAGGCCCCGGAGAGGCCTCAAGCGGGGAGCACCCGAAAAGACGGACCCTGTCCCTGGACAGGGTGCGAACGGGATTCACCAGTTTGGGCAATTACCTGCAGACGGCCACCCCGATGGTCCAGCGCCAGCTCAATGAACTCGAGCAGGCCGTCGTGGTGAGTGCTTCAGTTTTCTCAAAACGTCTTTTAGTGGGGGGGCGCCAGCGCACCCACTGGGTGTAGCCCCCGAGGCTTGGGCTGGCTGCAGAGCAGGCAACTCAAGCCTCACTACAAAAAAAGTCACATCCGTGACATTTTTTGGCCTGAACGAGAAGTTTTTCTGTCATGCTTATGACACTTCTGTGACAATAATTGTGACAAAACCACATATCATCATAGATGTGGTGGGCTCCTACTTCTATGACAAAAAATCATGACAGAAAATGGGCTTTTTGTCCTAGGCCGGCCGGAGACGCACTTGCATGACAATCTTTGGGCCGTCCATGACATAAAAAATCATGGTAGAAGTGAGGGCGAGGAAATTTTCGCGGAGTTCCCGGTTACGGTGGGTTGGTCGGGGCCGAGCGATGCACTGTGGTTTGCGCTTTTCGCTCGTACGTGCGCGTGGTGCGAGTCGTGTCGCTATAACTAAACCCGAGCGAGAGGCCTTCACTTACTGAACCCAAGTAATCGCGTGTTGCTCTGAAGCCGATCGATCAATCCCTTCGCTGCTAACTGAACCTGACCGACTCCTTCGCTGCTAACTGAACCCGACCGACTCCTTCGCTGCTAACTGAACCTGATCAATCGCTGCTGCTGCTTACTGAAGCCGATCGAACCCCTGTGCGAGACGTAGCTAGCCGGTTGGGTTGCCTCTGGATGAACAGTGCATGTTGCTGCCGCGCGCGCGATACGTAGAACGAGTCGAGACGTGGTGAGTCGAGCCAGTTGGGTTGGCTGTGGATGAACAGTTCCCGGTGGGGGTTGGATGAACAGGACCTCGGCCGTGTGTAGCTAGGCGGTTGCGTCTGGATGAACAGGACCCCGTGGTAGTACGCGGTTGATAACCCACAAGTATAGGGGATCGCAACAGTTTTCGAGGGTAGAGTATTCAACCCAAATTTATTGATTCGACACAAGGGGAGCCAAAGAATATTTGCAAGTGTTAGTAGTTGATTTGTCAATTCAACCACACCTGGAGATTAATTATCTGCAGCAAAGTGATCAGTAGCAAAGTAATATGATAGTTTTGATAGTAATAGCAACAGCAATAGTAACAGTAACAATGATAGCAATAATTTTGTAGCAAGTGTAACAGTGACGATAGCAGTAGTAACTTAGCAAGAACAATATAAGAGAAATTCGTAGGCATTGGATCGGTGAATTCGTTGGATGATATTCATCATATAACAATCATAACCTAGGGCGATACAACACTAGCTCCAATTCATAAATATAATGTAGGCATGTATTCCGTAAATAGTCATACGTGCTTATGGAAAGAACTTGCATGACATCTTTTATCCTACCCTCCCGTGGCAGCGGAGTCAATATGGAAACTAAGGGATATTAAGGCCTCCTTTTAATAGAGATCTGGAACAAAGCATTAACACATAGTGAATACATGAACTCCTCAAAATACGGTCATCACCGGGAAGTGTCCCGACTTCTGTCACTCCGGGGTTGCTGGATCATAACACGTAGTAGGTGACTATAAGTTGCAAGATCGGATCTAGAACATAGATATAATGGTGATAACATAAACGGTTCAGATCTGAAATCATGGCACCCGGGCCCAAAGTGACAAGCATTAAGCATGGCAAAGTCATAGCAATATCAATCTCAGAACATAATGGATACTAGGGATCAAGCCCTAACAAAACTAACTCGATTACATGATGAATCTCATCCAACTCCTCACCGACCAGCGAGCCTACGAAGGAATTACTCACTCCCGGTGGGGAGCATCATGGAATTGGCGATGGAGAAGGGTTGGTGATGACGAAGATCGAAGATCCCCCTCTCCGGAGCCCCAAACGGACTCCAGATCTGGCCTCCCGATGAAGAACAGGAGGTGGCGGCGGCTCCGTCTCGCGAAACGCGATAATTCTTTCTCCCTGATTTTTTTCTCCGAAAATGTGATTTTATAGTGTTAGGGTTGAGGTATGCGGGGCCACCAGGTGGGGACAACCCACCTGGGCGCGCCAGGAGGGGGGGCGCGCCCTGGTGGGTTGTGCCCACCCATGTGCCCCCCTCCGGTGGTTCTTAGCTCCAGAAATTCTCTTTGATTATATAAAAAATCCTCGCAAAGTCTTGTTCCAATCCGAGAACTTTTATTTCTGCAAAAAAAACAACACCATGGTAGTTTTGCTGAAAACAACGTCAGTCCGGGTTAGTTTCATTCAAATCATGCAAATTAGAGTCTAAAACAGGAGGAAAAGCGTTAGGAAAAGTAGATACGACGGAGACGTATCAACTCCCGAAAGCTTAAACCTTTGCTTGTCCTCAAGCAATTCAGTTGATAAACTCAAAGTGGAAAAGAAAAACTTTTACGAACTCTTTTGCTTTTGTTTACATAAATAAGCTTAAGTAGCACCCAGGTTTTCAGCCAAGATCATGACTAACCATGTCGACAATAACTCTTAAAAATTATATTAACTCATATCAATGGCATAATCAACTAGCGAGCAATAATAAGATATCTCAAATGACAACACTTTGTCAAAGCAACAATGATATAATATGACAATAGTGGTATCTCGCTAGCCCTTTCTGAGACCGCAAAACATAAATACAGAGCACCTCCAAAGTTCAAGCTGCGACTAAACATTGTAATTCATGGTAGAAAAGATCCAATCATGATGCACCCAACATTAGCTACACACAATGCATGAGGATGACAATAGTGCTCTCAGGATCTGGTGCTTATTTGAGAATGTGATGACATAACATAAAAGTAAATAGATAGTCCCTTCGCAGAGGGAAGCAGTGATTTGCAGCGATGCCAGAGCTCAAGTTTTTAAAACAGAGGTAAATGAAATTTTGAGAAACGCACCCTTCTCAGTTACTTCGCGACCATTAGTTATTGGTATCTTCCATGCTAAATACATTAGTGGCGGTTCCCAAGCGATAAAAGTAAAGGTTTACTCCCCCTCCACCAACAATCACACTCCACGGCTGGTCCGAAACAACGGGTACCGTCCATACCAACAACAGTCCTGGGGGAGTTTTGTTTAATTATTTGCAATTTTGAATTCGGGACTGGGAATCCCTATTACCGCCCCTCTCGTGCAAGGACGAGTGAATAAACACTCATCATGAGAATAACCTGCTTAGCATGGAAGATACTGACTACCTCATGTCGCTCTATGAACAATCCAGGTACACAAAAAAGGATATTTATTTGAAGTTTTTAGAGGTGGCACATGCAAATTTACTTACGATGGCAGGGTAATACCGCATATAGGGAGGTATGGTGGGCTCATCTGGGATAACTTGGGTTTCAGGATTTTGATGCACAAGTAGTGTTCCCGCTTAGTACAGGCGAAGGCTAGCAATTAGGTTGAGAAGCGGCCAGCTAGAGAGCAAAAACGGTCATGAACATGCGTTATGCATAAGTAACATTGGATACTAGCATGAGTAGGATATGAACACCATGAACATAAATATCATAGAGGCTATGTTGGTTTTGATTCAACTACATGCATGAACATGTGCCAAGTCAAGCCACTCGAACATTCAGAGGAGGATACCATATCATCAAACTACATCACAATCATTTTAACGCAATGTTGGCATCCAAGATATATCATTATCCACTCCTAGCTACTTAAGCATGGCATGAGAAACTATAATCTCTAATTGTCATTGAAAACATGTTTGATCATAATAGGCTGAATCATGGATACTAGGTTAAACATATTTACAAAAATAGAACAAGTCGAGTTCATACCCGTTTCTCTCTGCCACAGTCAGTTCACCAAATATCATCATTATTGCCTTTCACTTGCACGACCGAACGATATGAAAATGATAATAGTGCAAGAGTACCGTGGACCAAGCTGGAATCTGCAAACATTTTATTCAAAAGGAGAAGACAAGGTAATTTGGGCTCTTTGTTAGATCATCAGTAATGCATATGAGAGCCACTCAACATTTTCATCGTGGTCTTCTCCTCGGTATGACTCAATAAAAGGAAAAAAAATCAGAGAAACATACTGAAATGTTTTTGGAGTTTTTAGTTTTGTTCTTGAATAGAGCAAATTAAAGACACAGAAAAAACAAAAATGAGAAAAACTATTTACACGGGAAAGCTCCCAACAAGCAAAAGAAGAACAATGAAATCTTTTTGGGTTTTCTTTTAATACTACAACTAATTAAACTAGAAAGAAAAACCAAAAAGAAGCAGGAATTTTTTTTTATTTTCTCAAAGTTTTTCAAACGCACAAGAAGAAAGCGAGAAAATGAATCTAGCATGGATAATACAATGAAAAAGTGTGAACACCGACAACTGGAATGAAATGTGTGAACATGAATGTAATGTCGGTGGGCATACGTACTCCCCCAAGCTTAGGCTTTTGGCCTAGCTTGGTAATCACCACACGTAGTAACCATCGGGTCCCACCTCAATGTGTTGTGGAGCGTGCACCTGAGCGTCCCACTCCTGAGGCTCCTCCTCTGCTGCGGCCTGGTTGTTTCGGTAGGCGATGATGTCATCTGGCATGATCCTATATCTGCCCCGGGCAATAGAATCAAACAAAGCAGGTGCAGGCAACGGAATAATATCACGGGCGTTCTCGCTGAAAACCAGGTTGTAGGGAATATCTATAGTGATGTTCTCGCCATCAATAAAGTGATGATGTGCCATAGCCTGGCAATCTAAATAAACCTTGGGCAAGGGATAGTCATGATGGCGTATCTGGACGTTAAAGTGACTTGCTAAGCGAGTAGCATAAATACCTCCATGAATTTTACCCTTGGACCTGTTAAGGTGAAGGCGACGTGCCACAATAGCTCCCAAGCTATAAGTGTCATCGCCGTGTAGTGCACGACATAAAACAGTGAAATGAGGGGCACTAAGTGCGCCAACCTTCTCTCTAGCAAGTAAACACTTCATAATAAATAGAGCAAAATAATGCACAGAAGGAAACTACAAGCTAGTGGCGGTGACACTCGACACCCCTCTCTCATCTCTCACTGACAGAGTATGATAAAAGTCCTCGAACTCTGCAGGCCTAGGCTCCCTTATTTCCCCGTCAGAAGGGATCAAGCATATGTCACAAAATTCAGTAAGTGGTATTTGATGGGGTTCAGAATAAAGATTAAACTCCACCTCAGGAGGGTTATTCCGACTCAGAAAATGGAAACTTTGCACAAAGGAATTTGTGAGGAGATGATACTGTTCACACTCAGCTACGATGAAGTCGGTGAGGCCGGCATTACCAGCAAATTGTGCAAACTCTTGGCGGATTCCGGCTCCATCCATGAATGGGTTATGCGGCCATTCGCACGGCTGTACCTCCGCCATTCTGCGGGTGCAGAGATCATTGTCCAATGACTCCCCAATAACCCCCTTGGAGTTCTTCTTGGAAGCAAACTTCCTAAATATATTCATCTTTTTCCTATGAATAAAATTCTGAAATTTTTAGTCCACAAAAATTTTCTCAACAAAACTTCACAATATTGGTAGCAGCTACTCATAAGGATGCATAGAGGCCATATCAAGCATTCAAACTACTTAGAACTCTAAGAATTCAACATGCAAGCTCATCTACAGCAGCACCAAGAGTAGCTATTTATTCAAAATATAAACCACTAAAGCAAAAACTAATTGGACCAATGGAGGAGTCATATACCAAGTAGCAATCCCCCAAAACAGTTTCGGAAACGGAGCTTCGAGCAAAGAGATCGAAATCCGCGGGTTTGAGAGCAAGAACACGTGAGAGAGAGCAATGGTGATTTTTTTCTGGAGGTAGGTGGTGACATGGGCTAAAAAGATAAGTGAGGGGGCCCACGTGAGGACCACAACCCACCAGGGCGCGCCTGGGCGTGCTGGCGCTCCCAGGTGGGTTGTGCCCACCTGGTGCGCCCCCCTCTGAAGTTATTTGCACCAAAAATTATTAAATAATCAGAAAAAAAATCGTATTAAATTTTCAGAGCATTCTGAGAACTTTTATTTTTGGGTATTTTTTTATTGCACGGAAAATTCAGGAAACATACTAAGCATGGCATTTTATTTTATTTAACTAAGAAAAATAGGAAGTAAAAGTAAAGGACAGAAGGTAGTGCTCACTAAATTCATCAACTTCATACTTCTCAAAAATGATTCATTAATAAGGTTGATCAAGTCTTATTAATAACCACCTTCGATTAGCATGAAACCGAAGAACATTCGTAAAACACTAAGTTACCTCAACGGGGATATGAACGTCCCCAACAATAAGCATTTCATATTTCTTTTTGGTAGTAGGTAGAGGTAGTTGAAAACTTCCAATAGTGATTGTCGAAGATTTTTCAATAACATTAATACCATTCACTTGGAATTGTTTCTTCGGAAAGTGCACCGTATGCTCATTACCATTGATATGAAAGGTGACCTTGCTTTTATTGCAGTCAATAACAGCCCCTGCAGTATTCAAGAAGGGTCTACAAAGGATAATCGACATGTTGTCCTCCTTGGGCATCTCAAGTATAACAAAGTCAGTTAAGATAGTAACATTAGCAACAACAACGGGCACATCCTCACAAATACCAATAGGTATGGCAGTTGATTTGTCAGCCATTTGCAAAGATATTTCAGTAGGTGTGAGTTCATTCAAGTCAAGTCTTTTATATAGAGAGAAAGGCATAACACTAACACCAGCTCCTAAATCACACAAAGCGGTTTTCACATAATTTCTTTTGATGGAGAAGGGTATAGTTGGTATTCCCGGATCTCCAAGTTTTTTAGGTACTCCATCCTTAAAAGTATAATTAGCAAGCATGGTGGAGATTTCAGCTTCCTGTATTTTTCTCTTGTTGGTGATGATGTCTTTCATATTTTTGCATAAGGAGGCATTTTTAAGATATCAGTAAAGCGTGTACGCAAAAAGACTGGCCTAAGCATTTCAGCAAAGCGTTCAAATTCTTCATCATCTTTCTTCGTAGTTGATTTAGGTGGAAAGGGCATAGGTTTTTGAACCCAAGGTTCTCTTTCCTTACCATGTTTTCTAGCAACAAAGTCTCTTTTATCATATCTTTTATTCTTGACTTGTGGATTATCAAGATCAACAGTTGGTTCTATTTCAACATCATTGTCTGGTTCTTTATCATTTGTTGGAGTGTCTTCACGAACCTCATCATTATATTTTTCATTATCAGAAGGTGAGTGTTCATTACCAGATTGAGTTTCAGCATCAGAAATAGAGACTTCACTATCATTTACAGGAGCTTTTTCTACTTCAGGTTCACTAGAGGCATGCAAATTCCTACCATCCTTCTTCTTCTTTTTCTTTTTAGAAGGACTAGGTGCATCAGTGCTGACTCTTTGAGAGTCTTGTTCAATTCTTTTAGGGTGTCCCTCATGATAAAGTTGTTCCTGAGTCATTCTACCTCCTCTAGTCATCACTCTAACAGCATGATCATTGATATTATTATTCATTTCATCTAACAACTCTCTTTGAGATTTGGCAACTTGTTCTAATTGAGTTTGAAACATAGAGGCATGTTTTCCTACACCTCTAACATCATTGGTAATTCTAAATAGCAAGTCACTCAAGCGAGCTATCATATCAGAATTGTATTTCAATTGTTTCATAACATTTGCATTGAAGTGATCTTGCTTTCTAATGTAATTATCAAACTCATATAAGCATTGACTAGGATGTTTGTTATACGGAATATCACCTTCATCGAACTTTAGTAAAGAATTTACCTCTACCACGTTAGGTGGTGGTGGTGTTTCAAGCCCATGTATTTTTTCAATAGGAGGTAAATTTTTAACATCCTCTACTTTAATACCTTTTTCCTTCATAGATTTCTTTGCCTCTTGCATATCTTCAGGACTGAGATATAAGATACCCCTCTTCTTCAGAGTAGGTTTAAGTGGTGGTTCAGGAAGGATCCAATCATCATAAATTTTCAATATGTTATTCAATAATTCTTCAGCTTGTTCAACAGTTCATTCCCTGAAAACACAACCAGCACAACTATTTAGGAAATCCCTGGAAGCATCGGTTAGTCCATTATAGAAGATATCAAGTATTTCATTTTTCTTAAGAGGATGATCAGGCAAAGCATTAAGCAATTGGAGAAGCCTCCCCCAAGCTTGTGGGAGACTCTCTTCTTCAATTTGCACAAAGTTAAATATTTCCTGTAAGGTGTGACGCCCCCGGCTCAATTGTGCACTAATCATACACGCAAATGCACACGATCAAGCCTAAGGACTCACGGGGAGATATCACAACACAACTCTAAAACATAAATAAAGTCATACAAGCTTTATATTACAAGCCAGGGGCCTCGAGGGCTCGAATACATAAGCTCGTATACAAGCGTCAGCGGAAGCATAAGATATCTGAGTACAGATATAAAAGAAAACACAGATAGGCCCTTAGAAGGCAGGGCAAAAGAAAACACTATGATCGAAAGGCGCATGCCTCCTGCCTGGGACCCTCCGAACCTACTCCTGGTCGTCGGCCAGCTCGTAGAAGTAACACCCTCGAGCGTGGTAGTAGTAATCGTCGGCGGGGCAGCTGTCTCAGGGGCTCCGTCATCTGGTCACGGCAAACTGATATGGGGAGAAAAAGAAAGCAAAGCAACCGTGAGTACTCCAAAGTACTCAGCAAGCAAGGATCTACACTACATATGCAACATTATCAAAGAGTGGCTGTATATGTGGACTAGGCTGCAGAAATGCCAGAATAGAGAGAAGGCCTAGTCCTATCGAAGACTAGCATCTTCAGCGGTCTTGCAGCAATAGAAGAGAGTAGAACAGTACAATATAAAGTAGTAGTATCATTAAGTCTCATCCTCACCCAGAGATCCTTTCTCGACTCCCTGCGAGAAAGCAATCCCAGAGCCAAACAGTCATCAACCTCATCCTGAGATCCCTTCTCGACTCCCTGCGAGAAGCAATCCCAAAGCCATAGTATCCAATGCTAGCTGTATCGATCGGGATACAACTCCGAGTGTCCGTTACCATAGGACAGGCTATCGATAGATGTTTTCTTCCCTGTAGGGGTGCACCAACTTACCCACCACGCTCGCTTAACTCCAGCCGGACACACTTTCTGGGTCATGCCCGACCTCGGCCAAACGACACACCGCAGCCCTACCTAGAGCTCAGCACAGAGGTCCCCGCCGGTCTACATCCTAAGCGCAAGGGGGTCTTGGGCCATCGCCCCTCGCCCTCCGGGTCGTTGCGCACATGGCTCAGATCCAAGCACCACCTCTGTCGTGAATGGCACCAATCACTCCATGCCGCACTGCTGAACTGTACGTCTGACAGAGCTTTCGGCTGATGCATACGATGCAGAACGCCCATACTATGCCCACGTGATGGTTAGTGCTATCGGGCCAGAGGCCCACTCGAATCAAATATCCAAATCATTAGTACCTTGGGGGTGCGGTAACGAGCAGAGACGCACGATCGATGTGACCCCGTTGCCCCGTCTCGAGGACTTGCGGCAAGGGCCAAGAATGCTCGGCCACGCCTCGTATTCATCACTCGGGCACCATACAGGCAACCCGTCTTCACATCACACGCGGGTACCCCTCAGGGTCGACCCGCCTTCCAAGTAACAGTGTAAAGTTATCCGTGTGTCCATAACATCAAGGGAATCCGAGGTATCACCCTCGTTGGATTCCTACTCGATGTATCCGTCAAGGTGAACTCGGAGGAATCACCCTTGCTGGGTTCACACTTGAGGTGTTGTACGACGGCGTCGTTATCGGAAGCGGTGAAGGAGGAATCACCCTCGATGACCACGACCGAATAGCTACTCTACAGAGTTAACATCAGAAGTGCTACAAGAGGTTTCACCCTCGGCACTCGATAGTAATGCTGCAGTGTCGTTACAACTAAGGGGGGTGATGTGCGGTGCCGGGGCCTGGTCTTCAATCCCGAAGATCGGGTCTTCTGATAATCCAGCGGGGCAGTCGGGACTAGTGGGATCACTGATAGGTCTCTACCCAGCCTATACTAAGCAGTTTAGGATAAGCAGGTAAGGTATCAATAGTAGGTTACAATAAACAGGCTATGCATCAGAATAGGTAAAGCAGTAGCAACAGCAATTCTAATGCAAGCATGAGAAAATAGAATGGGTGATATCGGGATGATCAAGGGGGGGGGGGGGCTTGCCTGGTTGCTCGGCGGCAAGGGCAAGGTCGTCAACGGTGGCGTCGGGCTCCGGAGCTGCGTCGGTACCGGGAACTGCTTCGGGGTCTAATGAGAGAGAAGAGGGGGAGGAAACAGTATAAATACACAGCAAACATGAGCAACACAATGTACGACATGGCAATATGCAGTGTCGGGTGTGTCCTAACGTATGGTTGCACGTCACCGAGGGAGGGGGAATCCATCCGGGAATGTTTTCTCGGTTCCGGACAATTGTTAGACAGATGACCGGAGGGGAATGGTTCCATGTTCGGTTAGTTAGGGACGTGTGGCGGACGAACGGACTGCGTATTCGGATTCGTCTCGTTGTTCTGAGCAACTTTCATGTAGAAAGTATTTTCATCCGGGTTACGGTTTATTTTATATGATTTTCTAAAGTTTTTTTGAATTTCTGAAATTAATTAATAAACTGGTCAACGGTCAATAGTCAACAAGGTACAGTCAGCGTTGACTGGGTCAACATTGACCAGTCAACAGGGTCAAGGGGACCCACATGTCATAGACTACTAACACTAACTAACAGTTTATCTGGTTAATTAACAATTAGGTTAACTAAACCTAGTTATCTTAATTTAAACAGAATAATTAATTAATTTAATTAATTATTAACTTAACTATTTATTTTATATCTATTTTTTTTAACAGTGGCACTAGGCTCACTGGTCAGTGACCAGGCCGGACGTGTCCGGCGCGGAGGGGGTCAATGCGCGCGCGCGGCACCAGCAGAGGCTCCCGGCGCGGCGGCGTGCACCGGCCACGGCGGGCACGGCGAGGCCAGCCGGCGGGCTGGGGCGGACGCGAGGCTTGGCCCGGGCGCGGCCAGAGGCGCGAGCCGGGGGGGGGGGGCGACGACGGGAAGTGGCGGAGGTGCGGCCAGGGCGCGGACGTGCGCGCCCGGGCGTGTGGTGGGCGCGTGCGGCGGCCAGTGACCAAGGCGCAAGGGGGGCGAGCAGAGGCGGCAGCGGGCAAAGCTCATGTGGGGGAGGCCGAGTCGGGGCGGGATCGGCGTGGAGGCGAGAGGGAGACGAGCCGACCGCGGGGGCGGCCGTCGGCGAGGCACCGGGGCGGCGACGGGCGGCCGCCGGTCGGGGGGCGCGCGGGGCGCCGCGGCGGCGGTTCGAGAGCTCCCCGATCCTGATCCAGTTTGGATCGGGGGAAGGGAGAGGTGGGCCGAGTGGAACGGGGGGTTGTGGGGGTGGGCTAGGGTTTGGAGGCAGTGGGGGGGGGGTTAAGTAGGCCGGTGGGGTGGGCCGGCCTGGTTGGGCCAGTCGGCCCAGTAGGCCAGGGGGTTTTGTTTTCCTCTCTTTTTTTTGTTTCTCTTTTGTATTTCCTTTTCTGTTTTGCAAAATGTGTGGCACCCAAATGAATTTTTTAAAATATATGACCTGGTCCATAAATCACAGTGCAACATACCCTATCACCAAAAATTAGTTTGGGGTATTTATCATTTCATATTTATTTTATATTAATTAATAGGTTATTAAATAATGTTTTCAGCCACTGTTTGAGGATGTTTAAGTCACTTATCCAATTCCAATGGAGTTGGTTTCAATTTTAAAATTGTCTCTGATTTACTTGCTATCTAATGAACAATTTAGTTTCTGATTTGAACAACTTTTATTTTCCACTTTAATTTTAATTTGAATTTTGAGTTAGGAGTTGAATGCAATATGATGCAAATGATGATTATGCACTGATAATCATGGTGACCTGGCGCTATCAAAAGGGTGATCACTGTAGCTTGATACATGGGGTGTTACAAATCTCCTCCACTAACAAGAATTCTTGTCCCGAGAATTAAGAGGTAGAAGGAAAAAGTTTGGGGTATTCCGCACAAAGATTATCCTCGCGTTCCCAAGTGGCGTCATCTTCGGTATGATTTGACCACTGCACTTTGAGGAACTTGGTAACCTTTTGACGGGTCCGACGTTCAGCTTCATCGAGAATGCGGATTGGATGCTCCTTATAAGAAAGATCATCATGCAATTCGAGCATCTCGTGATCCATAGCTCGGTCTGGAGATTCCTTGAAGCATTTACGAAGTTGCGACACATGGAAGACATTGTGGATATGAGAGAATTACGGCGGCAACTCCAATTTATATGCCACCTGACCACGTCTAGCAATAATGCAGAAAGGACCAATGTAGCGTGGAGCTAACTTGCCCTTGATTCCAAAACGGTGAGTGCCCTTCATAGGAGTGACTCGCAAATAAGCTTGATCACCAGGTTGATAAGTCAAACCCCATCGTTTGCGATCGTAATTGCTCTTCTGGCGGTCCTGAGCCGCCTTGAGATTTTCCCGGACAATACGAACTTGTTCTTCGGCGTGTTGAATAATATCCGGACCCACGAGCAGTCGTTCCCCAGTTTCTGACCAATTCAGAGGGGTTCGACACTTACGTCCATATAGTACTTCGAAGGGGGCCATTTTCAAGCTGGCTTGATAGCTGTTGTTATAAGAGAACTCGGCATACGGAAGAGATTCTTCCCACTTCTTGCCGAAAGAAATAACACAAGCTCGAAGCATGTCTTCAAGCACTTGATTGACTCGCTCGACTTGGCCTTGGGACTGTGGGTGATAAGCTAAACTCCAGGTAATATGAGTTCCCATAGCTTCTTGGAAACTTTCCTAGAACTTTGAGGTGAAAAGACCGCCACGGTCCGAACTGATCTCCTTCGGAATGCCGTGGAGTGAAACAATTCTGGAGATATATAACTCTCCTAACTGACTAGCAGTGATAGTCTCCTTGACAGGCAGAAAGTGTGCAACTTTAGAGAGTTGGTCGACGACGACAAGAATAGCATCGTGACCCTTCTGTGACCTGGGAAGTCCTGTAATGAAATCCATCTGAACCTTATCCCATTTCCATAAAGGAATAGGTAATGGTTGCAGAATTCCAGCAGGCTTCTGATGTTCTGCTTTAACGCGACGGCAAACATCACATTCAGCAACATAACGAGCAATGTCCTGCTTCATTCTAGACCACCAGTACCTTTGATGGAGATCACGATACATCTTGGTGCTACCCGGATGAATAGACAGCGGGGTATCATGTGCCTCCTTCATGACCTTGTCAGTCATAAGCTCGAAACGAGGTACGACAATGCGGTTTCTAAAATACAAGGTTCCATCTTCAGACAGCGAGAAATCCCTGTACTTTTCAAGGTGCAGATCTTTCTTCATGAGATCAATTTCAGCATCTTTAGCTTGCGCATTCTTAACAACTTTCTCAAGATCTGGTTGTATCACAAGGTTATTAAGAGAACCCTGTGGAACAATACGCAGATTCAGCTTGCGCAGTTCTTCAAAAAGACGAGGTTGAGCTCACCTAACCATGAGGTTGTCGCAATAGGACTTGCGGCTTAAGGCATCAGCCATCACGTTAGCCTTGCCAGGGGTATAGGAAATACCCAAATCATAGTCCGCAATGGCCTCCATCCATCTTTGCTGACGGAGGTTTAGAGATGGCTGAGTGAACAAGTACTTCAGACTTTTATGATCCGTGTAGATCTCGCAACGATTACCGAGAAGGTAATGTCGCCACAATTGCAGTGCATAGATGACAACAGCTAGTTCTAGATCATGTACCGGATAATTCTCTTCATGTGGGCGCAACTGACGAGAGCCATAGGCAATCACTTTACGCTCTGGCATTAGGACACAGCCTAATCCTTCACGGGATGCGTCACAATAGATCACAAAATCTTTGCGAGAATCTGGTGGAGCAAGTACTGGGGCAGATGTCAGCTTGTCTTTGAGTGTTTGAAAACTTTCCTGACATTTTTCTGTCCATTCAAACTTAACGCCCTTGTGAAGCAGATCAGTCAAAGGCTTAGCAATCTTGGAAAAATTCTCAACAAACCGACAGCAATAGCTTGCAAGGCCAAGAAAACTTCTCACTTGCTTGACGTTCTTCGGAGGAGTCCAGTCAAGAATAGCCTGAACTCGTTTCGGGTTAACATCAATTCCATCCTTGGAAATCACATGACCAAGGTAAGTTACTTCAGAAAGCCAGAATTCACATTTGGAGTATTTGGCATACAACTGGTGTTGTCGGAGCCTTTCTAGTACAAGACGGAGGTGTTCGGCATGTTCTTCTTTATTCTTTGAATAGACCAGAATATCATCTAGATACACCATGACAAATTTGTCGAGATAATCCATGAAGATGTAATTCATCAGACGGGAGAATGTGGCTGGAGCATTTGTTAAGCCGAAGGACATGACAGTGTACTCATAAGAACCATAGCGAGTAACGAATGCTGTCTTGGGAATATCCTCTTCGCGGACTCGGATCTGATGATAACCCAACCTCAAGTCGAGTTTAGAAAACACCGATGATGCAGCAAGCTGATCATACAAATCATTAATTCGAGGAAGCGGATATTTGTTCTGAATTGTGGCTTGGTTAATGGGCCGGTAATCCTGAACCAATCGGTTAGTTCCATCCTTCTTCTTAACAAAGAGTGAAGGTGCTCCCCAAGCAGAGGAACTGGGGCGGATGAAACCTTTCGTAAGTGACGTGTCGATTTCTTCCTTAAGCGCGAGAAGATGATGCGGAGGCATCTTATAAGGATGCTTCGCAATAGGAGTTGTGCCTGGTTTCAAATCGATGACAAACTCGACAGCTCTAGCAGGGGGTATTCCTGGAAGTTCTTCTGGAAATACATCTTGAAAATCACGGACAACTGGAACGTTCTCGATGCCTTCAAGAGGTGAAGCATTCAATGCATTCAGAACATAAATCTGAGCTTCGACGTCCTGAACTGTTCGAGCTGAGTATCTGACTGTCTGGCCGGAAGGGTGTGTGATGCGGACTGATTCAGTGGCACAGTCAATCAAAGCTTTATGAGGCTTCAACCAGTCCATACCCAGAATAATGTCTATGTTGGAGGTCTTGAGAGCAATGAGTGAAACGGGGAACATCAATCCTCCGATCACAATGTGGTTACCGTGGCTTACCATGGTAGTTTGCCAATTAGCCCCAGGTGACTGGATTACTAATGGAGTGGACATCTCCTCGAAAGGCATATCATGGCTTCACGCAAAACTTTCGGACATCAAGGAGTGCGATGCTCCAGAATCAAAAAGGACTGAAGCTGGTATTGAATTCACTAGAAGGGTGCCCATCACAATTTTGGGGTCCTGTCGAGCTTCTTCAATGTTGACTTGGTTGACATGAACACGCTGATTAGCAGGTGGTCTGGTTTCAACGTTTCTGGAAGGATGTTTTCGACGGCTCTTCCTGCAACCACCAGAAAGACGTGATGCGTGTTGAGGCTGACTCTGACGGCAGTTGATAGTACGGTGCCCTGGCTGTCCACACTGGTGGCACAGACCATCATTATGGGGAGAAACACCAACATTGGGCTGTCCACTTGCAATGTTCAGTTGTCTTGGTGGTGGAGGCAGACAAGGTGCAGCATAAGATGGCCTGGGTACAGGGGCAGGTAGGTGATGAACATTGTGCGGAATCCACACTCGACGTTTCTGAACAGGTTGACCCGAGGATGAGCCAGCATCACGTGTGCGCTTGAGCGACTCCTGGTACTTAGTCAGAGCAGTTTCAACTTGGAAATATTGGCTGACAAGTGTTGCGAAGTCTGTGCAATCATGGACAGCAAGTGCAAGGTTTATATCAGTACGTAGTCCTTCACGGAATTTCTCCTGCTTGCGTGCGTCAGTGCAGACGTCATCTTCAGCATAGCGGGACAATTCAAGAAATTTCCTCTGATATTCATCCACAGTCATTGTGCCCTGTGTAAGTTTGCGGAATTCCTGCTTCTTCTGGTCCATCAGACCTTGAGGAATGTACCGTGCATGAAAGGCTGGCTGAAATTCCTGCCAAGTGGTTACAGTTTCTGCAGGCATCATACCCTTGTGGCTTTCCCACCATTGAGCAGCTGGACCCTTTAAGTGGAATGTCGCAAAGGTGACGTAACTGTCAGGGGCAACATTAGCTGACTCCATCTCAAACGGGATGTCACGAAGCCAATCATCAGCATCCATAGGATTGGTGGAGTTGCGGAAAACGGAAGGATTGAGGCGCACAAATTCTGGCAGAGTTATTAGAGCATTCTGTTGTTGAGCATTCTGAGTAGGGAACTGGGCCAATATTCCGGTCATAACCTGATGGTTCAATTCAAATTGCTGCATCATTGCGGCAATATAAGGTGGAGGTGGGGGATCGTCAGCCATCCTGCCAAATCAACAGGGGCTGTTTAGCAAGAATAACTGCATGTGTATGGAATGATTTATGAAGTAACATGCACAATAGAAGGAAGTGCAATAGATACTTCATCATATTCGCACCAGACATTCAAAGCCACACATAGCCTTGGTTACAATCCGGCATTACGACAGTTGAAATGGGAAGGCTAGACATCTAGGCGGCGCGCAGGCACGCGGTAGGGAAGTACACAACGAGACATAGCAAAGGCTACATCAACGTCGGAGAAAACTGTTGGAGCGAGGAATCTGCAAGTGACAACACAGGGTGCCCTCGATAAAAGGATCCTGTAAGTAGAATCTGACCCACAATCTTGAAGTAAGGGGGGAATATTTCAGAACACCGGGTGGATGTGATCACGAGAACCTGAGGTTGGAGTTAGTAAAATTTTAACCCGAATAGGAGAGAGATCAGAGTCCCAGAGTAAAGGTCGAGGAGTAAAAGATCCTAATACCACCCAATTGGCGACGTGGGCCCGTAAGCCACACAGCCATGTTAGTAAATTAGTTTTTGGACCACTAGACTCAACTTCGGCCAAGGAGTTGGAAAGGGGGTTCCTACAGTCAGTCGGCTCTGATACCAACTTGTGACGCCCCCGGCTCAATCATGCACTAATCATACACGCAAATGCACACAATCAAGCCTAAGGACTCACGGGGAGATATCACAACACAACTCTAAAACCTAAATAAAGTCATACAAGCTTTATATTACAAGCCAGGGGCCTCGAGGGCTCGAATACATAAGCTCGCATACAAGCGTCAGCGGAAGCATCAGATATCTGAGTACAGATATAAAAGAAAACACAGATAGGCCCTTAGAAGGCAGGGCAAAAGAAAACACTATGATCGAAAGGCGCAGGCCTCCTGCCTGGGACCCTCCGAACCTACTCCTGGTCGTCGGCCAGCTCGTAGAAGTAACACCCTCGAGCGTGGTAGTAGTAATCATTGGCGGGGCAGCTGTCTCAGGGGCTCCGTCATCTGGTCACGACAAACTGATATGGGGAGAAAAAGAAAGCAAAGCAACCGTGAGTACTCCAAAGTACTCAGCAAGCAAGGATCTACACTACATATGCAACATTATCAAAGAGTGGCTGTATATGTGGACTGGGCTGCAGAAATGCCAGAATAGAGAGAAGGCCTAGTCCTATCGAAGACTAGCATCTTCAGCGGTCTTGCAACAATAGAAGAGAGTAGAACAGTACAATATAAAGTAGTAGTATCATTAAGTCTCATCCTCACCCAGAGATCCTTTCTCGACTCCCTGCGAGAAAGCAATCCCAGAGCCAAACAGTCATCAACCTCGTCCTGAGATCCCTTCTCGGCTCCCTGTGAGAAGCAATCCCAGAGCCATAGTATCCAATGCTAGCTGTATCGATCGGGATACAACTCCGAGTGTCCGTTATGGTAGGACAGGCTATTGATAGATGTTTTCTTCCCTGTAGGGGTGCACCAACTTACCCACCACGCTCGCTTAACTCCGGCCGGACACACTTTCCGGGTCATGCCCGACCTCGACCAAACGACACACCGCAGCCCTACCTAGAGCTCAGCAGAGAGGTCCCCGCCGGTCTACATCCTAAGCGCAAGGGGGTCTTGGGCCATCGCCCCTCGCCCTCCGGGTCATTGCGCACATGGCTCAGATCCAAGCACCACCTCTGTCGTGAATGGCGCCATTCACTCCGTGCTGCACTACTGAACTAGACGTCTGACAGAGCTTTCGGCTGATGCATACGATGCAGAACGCCCATACTATGCCCACGTGATGGTTAGTGCTATCGGGCCAGAGGCCCACTCGAATCAAATATCCAAATCGTTAGTACCTTGGGGGTGCGGTAACGAGCAGAGACTCATGATCGATGTGACCCCGTCGCCCCGTCTCGAGGACTTGCGGCAAGGGCCAAGAATGCCTGGCCACGCCTCGTATTCATCACTCGGGCACCATACAGGCAACCCGTCTTCACATCACACGCGGGTACCCCTCAGGGTCGACCCGCCTTCCAAGTAACAGTGTAAAGTTATCCGTGTGTCCATAACATCAAGGGAATCCGACGTATCACCCTCGTTGGATTCCTACTTGATGTATCCGTCAAGGTGAACTCGGAGGAATCACCCTTGCTGGGTTCACACTTGAGGTGTTGTATGACGGCGTCGTTATCGGAAGCGGTGAAGGAGGAATCACCCTCGATGACCACGACCGAATAGCTACTCTACAGAGTTAACATTAGTAGTGCTACAAGAGGTTTCACCCTCGGCACTCGATAGTAACGCTGCAGTGTTGTTAGAACTAAGGGGGGTGATGTGCGGTGCCGGGGCCTGGTCTTCAATCCCGAAGATCGGGTCTTCAGATAATCCAGCGGGGCAGTCGGGACTAATGGGATCACTGATAGGTCTCTACCCAGCCTATACTAAGCAGTTTAGGATAAGCAGGTAAGGTATCAATAGTAGGTTACAATAAACAGGCTATGCATCAGAATAGGTAAAGCAGTAGCAGCAGCAATTCTAATGCAAGCATGAGAAAATAGAATGGGCGATATCGGGATGATCAAGGGGGGGGGGCTTGCCTGGTTGCTCGGCGGCAAGGGCAAGGTCGTCAACGGTGGCGTCAGGCTCCGGAGCTGCGTCGGTACCGGGAACTGCGTCGGGGTCTAACGAGAGAGAAGAGGGGGAGGAAACAGTATAAATACACAGCAAACATGAGCAACACAATGTACGACATGGCAATATGCAGTGTCGGGTGTGTCCTAACGATGGTTGCACGTCACCGAGGTAGGGGGAATCCATCCGGGAATGTTTTCTCGGTTCCGGACAATTGTCAGACAGATGACCGGAGGGGAACGGTTCCATGTTCGGTTAGTTAGGGACGTGTGGCGGACGAACGGACTGCGTATTCGGATTCGTCTCGTTGTTCTGAGCAACTTTCATGTAGAAAGTATTTTCATCCGGGTTACGGTTTATTTTATATGATTATCTAAAGTTTTATTGATTTTTTGAAATTATTTAATAAACTGATCAACGATCAATAGTCAACAAGGTACAGTCAGCGTTGACTGGGTCAACATTGACCAGTCAACAGGGTCAAGGGGACCCACATGTCATAGACTACTAACACTAACTAACAGTTTATCTGGTTAATTAACAATTAGGTTAACTAAACCTAGTTAGTTTAATTTAAACAGAATAATTAATTGAATTAATTAATTATTAACTTAACTATTTATTTTATATCTATTTTTTTAACAGTGGCACTAGGCCCACTGGTCAGTGACCAGGCCGGACAATGTCCGGGCCTGGCCCAGATAGGGCCGGACGTGTCTGGCGCGGAGGGGGTCAACGCGCGTGCGCGGCACCAGCAGAGGCGCCCGGCGCGGTGGCGTGCACCGGCCATAGCGGGCACGGCGAGGCCAGCCGGCGGGCTGGGGCGGACGCGAGGCTTGGCTCGGGCGCGGCCAGAGGCGCGAGGCCGGAGAGGGGGGCGACGACGGGAAGTGGCGGAGGCGCGGCCAGGGCACGGACGCGCGCGCCCGGGCGCGTGGTGGGCGCGTGCGGCGGCCGGTGACCAAGGCGCAAGGGGGGCGAGCAGAGGCGGCGGCGGGGGAAGCTCATGTGGGGGAGGCCGAGTCGGGGCGGTATCGGCGTGGAGGCGGAGAGGGGAGACGAGGCAGACCGGCGTGGCGGCGGGCGCGGCCGTCGGCGAGGCACCGGGGCGGCGACGGGCGGCCGCCAGGTCGGGGGCGCGCCGGGGCAACGCGGGCGGTGGTGCGGGAGCTCCCCGTTCCCGATCCAGTTTGGATTGGGGGAAGGGAGAGGTGGGCCGGGTGGAACGGGGGTTGTGGGGTGGGCTAGGGTTTGGAGGCAGTGGGGGGGGGTTAAGTAGGTCGGTGGGGTGGGTCGGCCTGGTTGGGCCAGTCGGCCCAGTAGGCCAGGGGGTTTTGTTTTCCTCTCTTTTTTTTGTTTGTCTTTTGTATTTCCTTTTCTGTTTTGCAAAATATGTGGCACCCAAATGAATTTTGTAAAATATATGACCTGGTCCATAAATCACAGTGCAACATACCCTATCACCAAAAATTAGTTTGGGGTATTTATCATTTCATATTTATTTTATATTAATTAATAGGTTATTAAATAATGTTTTCAGCCACTGTTTGAGGATGTTTAAGTCACTTATCCAATTCCAATGGTGTTGGTTTCAATTTTAAAATTGTCTCTGATTTACTTGCTATCTAATGAACAATTTAGTTTCTGATTTGAACAACTTTTATTTTCCACTTTAATTTGAATTTGAATTTTGAGTTAGGAGCTGAATGCAATATGATGCAAATGATGATTATGCACTGATAATCATGGTGACCTGGCGCTATCAAAAGGGTGATCACTGTAGCTTGATACATGGGGTGTTACATAAGGCAGCTTGTTTCTTATGAGCAGGAAAATATTTTTCAGAGAAGTAATAAATCATATCCTGGGGACTTCGCACACAGCCAGGAACAAGAGTATTATACCAAGTCTTAGCATCACCCTTTAATGAGAACGGAAATAATTTGAGAATATAATAATAGCGAATTTTCTCATCATGAGCAAAAAGGGTGGCTATGTCATTCAACTTGCCCCACCTCCCACCACGACGCTGACCACCTCACCAGCGATCTCCCTACCCCTCCACTAATCTGTGGATCTCCTCTGGCGATCTCCTCCCGCGTCTTCTCTGGATCAAGGAAATACCCATCTTCTATGGGTCCCTCTGGTGGATCTACCCTTGGCTTGGATTTCTCCAAGGGTAGGGTTTTCTCTGATGAGGTTTTCAAGTCGACTGGTCACACGGTTTATCCAATGGGGCGCAGGAGGGCATTCACATTGATTGTCTCTTTTAGTCATCATGCTTTCCGTTTGTCGGAAGATTCTGTGGCGGCGGCATTGGAAGCTGCAATTGGGGGTTCTGCAATTGATCTTCGTGTGGATCACATCAAGGATAAGGTTTATTCCTTCCAAGTCTCTTGCAAGCAAGTTGGTTTTCTTATTATGGATCTTCGTTCTTTTGCTTGTGATTTGTTCAAATGTTACTTTAATCTGTGGGGCAATGGGGGCCTAATTGGATTAGAGAGCTCAAGATCTGGAGGAAAGAGTGTGATGCTGAATGGATTCTTGTTAGTCCAACTAAGCGTCGATCATCCCTCGGCCTATTGGCCATGCATAAACCTCCTATTATATCTTCTCTCAAGTCAGCATGCTCTACTAGAAAGAAACTTTCTTTTGCCATGTTTGAACAATACTCTGCTTGCAAAGGATATAGATATCCCACTACACAAAATTGTATTGATACGATTACTGATGGTGGTTATGAACTTTCTGCTCATGAGCGTGTTGTCATCCGACAGTCTCCCCCCCTAGACTTGCATTGGACGGTGGCTCGACCACCTATTGTGTTTGGTACGGTTGTTCCATTGCCGGAGTTGGGCCGGACGGTGACCCCTGCGCCGGTGGGCGATCCGGAATCTGTGGAACAGATGCCCGTGCATGTTGGAGATCTCTCTGCGCGGATCGCGGAGGCGGGATTGTCTTCAATTCAAAATGATCAATCAGGTTCTGGCCCATTGCACTTAGAGATCCAACCGAGAGCCAGCCCACTGACACAGCATAGCCCAATTGCTGGTGGGCCCTCTAGCTCTTCTAGCCCGAGCCCAATGGCCTTTGCCTAGGATATCCCACCTCGCAAGAAGCTGCTCATCAATTTGAAGCCATGGTTGATGACATGGTGGACCGCATAGTTACTTGCACTGTTTGCTCATAGAGGGGCCACCTGTCATCTGCCTGTGGAATGCGAGCGGTTTGCTCGGCTTGCTCTCGCCCTGGTCACTCTAGGCAGGACTGTAGTGATTTCGCGCGCTCCAATAGATTGGTTTGAAAGCCAATTTATGTGCAACAAAATACGCTTTTCTCGGAATCCTCTGCCTGTCATGGGAAGGGAGCCGGAGTTATTGGGATAGACCATCCAGTCCCATCATCGCCGCCCACATTGCTGCACATTCCCTCTCCTCAATCCAACGAAAACCCCAGGCAAGCTTTTCCATCTTCTTCCATGGCGAACTGCGAGCTCGATCCTCAGCGCTTCGTGTCGGCTGGCCACCACATCATTGATGGAGGCGACCCTTGTCTTTCTCGCACCTTCTTCATGCCCGCAGCACGCCCACCCCACCGTCATGAGGATTTTATGGTTGCTGAGGTGATGCCCGCCCCGGAGGGGCCGCTCGGGCTGGTTCGCGAGGAGGTTGTGCAGTTTTTGCAAGATAGAGGTATTTTGGTTCGCTCTACTCAGCCGTGGTTTCTTGGGGTGGGGTTGTTCCAAGTTGGAGATCCGACAGTCAGATACACTCTGGTTCAGCATGCTCCTTTTCCTCTTGGCAACGATCGATTTGTTAGATTTATGAAGCATGATGAGGGGGAAAATTTCAAAGGGACTCATGGTTTCCGCAAGGGCTGGTTAATGTTCATTGGCATTCCCCTAGATTACCGCACCCCTGAATTCATCTCGCAAGCAGTAGGTACTTATGGGAAGTTTATCTCCTGGGACAGTGAAGATCCTTACCTTGTCAGAACTCTGGGTGAAGCTAGTTTTCCAGATACACCTGTTGTTCCACGTGATGTGGTTTTTGGCGACTATGCCGAATGGGGTGGTGCTCAGGTTTCTTGGACCGCTGCCTGCTATGTTTTGGGTGCAGATTTTGCTGATCAAATGCCGAATGATGAGGATCCAATGCCCTTGGACGAGAATCCTCATCCGTTGCCTGGTAATCTTGTACCAGATAATCTGCCTTTTGTTATGCCTCCTTATCCAATGTTGGGATGGAATGATGCCCCTGTTGTTGCTCCTCCTCCGCCTGAGAATGATGTGGCTCTGGGTTGGGGCAATGCTGTGTGGGGTGATGATGCAGAGATTGAGCAGCCTCCGCAACCTGCAGCACCAGAGCAAGACCATGTCTCCATTGTGATTGATCAGCCAGAAGGTTCAGCTTCAGTGGAACAGCAAGTTCAGGTTGAGAATATACAACAGCACGATGATCTGCAACTGCAGCCAGCCCAGCATCTACAGCCTCAGCAGCAACCTGTTTTACTGGAGAACCCACTGGCAATTGTGCCTTATCAACCCCCAGTAATCCAGCATCATGAGATCTTCACTGGCATGGCACGTATTGTGGCTGGGCCACCCCTTCCTCCAGAGATGATCTGGAAGAGATCTTTTCAGAACCTAATGTTTGATTTTTCTGTCAAGGAAGTGCCAAGGTCGATTCTCTTCAAGCCCCTGGGCAGAATCACCTACTCCAAGCGATCCTGGTCTATTGCTTTTGATGAGTCAAAGAAGATGTCTCTGTTGGTGGCAAATTTGCCCAGTTTTACTCCTACGAGGAAGCCTGTGATGGTCAAGTGCCCAGTGGCCAGAGTTCTGTTTGAGGAATTGCCTATTGGTTCTGCTCCTGTCTCTGAAGATGCCCTGCCTGCTGATTCTGGTGATATGTCGCAGTCCTTACCTGTGGTCTTTTCTGTGGAGAAACAAGCCAAGGAGAAGAAACAAAGAGGGAGGAAGAAGGTACCTGCACCCTTTGTGGATACGTCACTGAGATGATGTACCAGAAGCGCGGCAAGACTGGATGGTTTCAAACATGTGGTCTTTGAGCAACTCTCTCTTCAGCCCACGAAGAAACGTCCTCGCTCCAAGCCCATGGATGACAAGGCCCAGCCCAATTCTGAAGGTGCTCATAGCCAGGACAAGCAAGCAGATGCTCCTCCACAAACTCCAATCCAAGTCTTGCAGGCGGTGGGAGCAGAACTGGAGATTGATCCCTCCCTCCTTTCGACGGACAAGCTTATGGCTGATCCAAACGCGGACTCTTCTTCATAGTCTTCTTAAATGATTGTGTTTGCAACTTTGTTTAGGTTTGGCGAGCCTGTTAAATCTGCTACTTTTATTGTCATTATGAGTCTTGTTTCGAACGGTGCAGACTGCGTTACTGGGGTTTGTAATATTTTGGGAGGTATGGCATTATATGTCATGCTACTTTTGGTTAACTCTTATTTGATTGTTTATGAATCGAGTGACAATGCGTAGCTGGAAAATCCTCTGTTGGAATGTCAGAGGTTTGAATTCTGATGCTCGACAACGCTCTGTCAGAGAAAAAGTGATTGAAAGTCAATGTTCTGTGGTTTGTCTGCAAGAAACAAAACTTCCTATATGCACTCGTGCGCTTGTTAAAAGCATATGTCCTTCTGGCTTTGATCAATTTATTCAATCACCCTCGAGAGGTGCTTCAGGTGGTATTTTAACAGTTTGGCGTTCAGACGTGTTTCATGGTACTTTGGTGGAAGTAAAACCTTTTGGAGTTGTGATTCACTTCACCTCAGTACATAATAATGAGCAATGGTTTCTAGTGAATATTTATGGGCCTTGTCAGGGTGAAATGAGAGATGAATTTGTTAACTGACTTTATAATTTGGAGATTGAGCCTGAACAAAAATGGATTTTGATGGGGGATTTCAACTTTATTCGATCCCTTGACAATAGGAATCTCCCTGGAGGAGATGTGAATGACATTTTCATTTTCAATGAAATCATAGGCCACTTGGGTTTATTGGAGCTTCCATTAAAGGGTAGAAGATTTACCTGGTCAAACATGCAAGACATGCCACTTCTTGAACAACTTGACTGGGTATTCACTTCTGCTAGTTGGATCAGCCTTTATCCTATGTCACAAGTTACTCCTCTTGCAAAAACTATGTCTGATCATGTTCCTTGCTTAATTTCTATAAGCACTTCCATACCAAAAGCTAATATATTCAGGTTTGAAAACTATTGGATACACCAGCCGGGTTTCATGGACTGTGTGCAAGAGGTATGGGCTAGAAACTCCCACAAGTCTCATATTACAGCAATCATTGTGGATAAATTAAAGGCTTTGCAGTTTGCTTTAAAGAAATGGCAGAAAGGGTTGTCCCACATCAAGAGGCTGATTGAAAAGTGCAACAGGGTGATCCTTTGTTTGGATAATATTGAGGATCTGAGGCCTCTCTCAAGGCCTGAGGCCAACTTCAGGAAAATTGTAAAACTTCACCATGAGCATCTTCTACATCTGCAGTTTTTATATTGGAGGAAACGATGTACCATTAGGTATATCAAAATGGGAGAGGAAAATTCTAAGTTTTTCCAGGCTATGGCCATTGAGAGATATATAAAGAATTATATTGCAAGTCTGCTGTTGTCTGATGGCTCTGTTACACCAGATCATGAGGAAATGGCCAAGGAATTCTTAAATTCCTTCAAAGGCAGAATGGGTACTGTTTTGCCAATAAAATTGGAGAGGCATATCCTGTCTTTAATCCCAAGGGTGCAGGGGTTAGAAGTGCTATCAAAACCCTTTGAGGTCAAGGAAATTGAAAAGGTGATTAAGGAGTTGCCCATTGATAAAGCTCCTAGGCCGGATGGCTTCAATGGCCTCTTCCTAAAGAAATGTTGGCACATCATATCTGGTGATTTTATTAGGCTGGTGCATGAATTTCACGCTGGAACTGCTCATTTGGAAAATCTCAATGATGCCTTCATTACACTAGTCCCAAAAAGCAGACTTCTGAAACTGTTGGAGATTTTAGGCCAATTTTTCTTACCAGTGTTGGTCTCAAATTTCTCACTAAACTAGCAGCGAATAGGTTTCAGGAGGAGATCACCAAGTGTGTGCATAAGAACCAATATGGTTTCATCAAATCAAGAACAATTCAGGATTGTCTTGCTTGGACTTTTGAGTATATCCATCAGTGCAATCAGTCTAAAAAGCCCATCCTGCTGCTTAAGCTAGATTTTGAAAAGGCTTTTGATTCTATTCAACATGAGGCAATTTTAAAGATTCTTTTGGCAAAGGGTTTTGACAATAGATGGATTACATGGATTTAGCAATTGTTATCATCTGGAACTTCTTCAGTGTTATTAAATGGTGTACATGGCAACCATTTTAAATGCAAGTGTGGTGTCAAACAAGGAGACCCTATTTCTCCTTTGCTCTTTGTTATTGCTGCAGATCTTTTGCAAACGATGATTAATGATCTATTGCGACAGGGTTTGTTAAGTTTGCCATTGCTAACCCATGACCCTGACTTTCCAGTGGTGCAGTATGCTGATGATACTTTGCTCTTCCTAAATGCTGAAAGCTCACAATTGGGGGCCCTTAAAACTGTGCTAAGCTCTTTCTCATTGGCAACTGGTCTGCAGATCAATTATCACAAATCATCCATGTATCCTATCAATGTGAATGCTGCAGATGCTACTAGTTTAGCTGCCCTTTTTGGTTGTCAATTAGGCTCAATGCCATTTACATATTTGGGTTTGCCTGTGGGAACTACCAGACCTAAAATAAATGACCTCCTACCTCTGGTAGACTGCATGGAGAGAAGGCTCACAGCTAGCTCTTGGTTTTTGCCCCAAGGGAGCAGGTTGCAACTGGTTAATTCAGTCATTTCTTCTCTGCCTATATACTTCCTTTGCAGCCTGTCAATTCCTCAGGGTATTCTGAAGCAGTTGGAAAGAATACAAAGACAATGTTTATGGAGAAAATATGGTCAGGACAAAGGCCATTCCTTGGCTGCCTGGCCCCTGGTTTGTAGACCCAAATTCAAGGGAGGTCTTGGAATTCTAAACCTGGGTATACAGAATGAAGCTCTGCTCCTAAAACATCTCAATAAATTATATAACAGAGTGGATGTGCCATGGGTTCACTTGGTATGGGATTCTTATTATTTCCAAATAGTTCCCCATGATACAACACTTTGTGGTTCTTTTTGGTGGAGAGATGTCTGCAAGCTAATGGATAAATTTAGGGCAGTTACTTCTGTTAATGTTAATAGAGGGGACATTGTGCTCTTTTGGTCTGATCATATCTTCCTTGATGGAAACTATCCAGCTGGACGGTGAGCGCCCTGACACTTGGGTGTGGAGGCATGGTAAGAGGTCAGAGTATTCTGCTAAGAAGTTCTATGACTTTGTGCATCAGCCGGTTTTGGCAAATCCCATTCTGAGCTGGGTCTGGAAGAGCTGCTGCACCATGTCGATCAAGATGTTTGCCTGGCTGGTCATAATGGACAGGGTTAACAAAAAAGATATGATACAACAAAGGCATTGGAAGATTAATGACGGGCCTGAATGCGTCCTCTGTCCGACTGGTGCACTTGAGGACAGAAACCATCTTTTTTTCCTATGTAATTTCAGTGTACGTGTGTGGAATTATCTGCAGATTGTTTGGAAGGATTGCAATAACATGGTGGAAATTGCTATACATGCCAGAAAGGATTTCAATAAGCCTTTCTTCACTGAGGTGGTCTTTCTCGCATGGTGGAATATTTGGAAAGTCAGAAATGACAGAGCTTTTAGGCATATCCATCCAACTTTTGGGGAATGGAGGAATGGTTTCATCCATGACATCACATTGCTCACCCACCAAATCAAAAAAAGATACAGGGATGCCCTGCTTAAGTGGATTGACTTCTTACCTTCTTGATGAGGTTTCTGGTGTTAGTCTTTATTTATTAGGTATAGCCCCCTCCCTCTTTTTGTTTAGCTTTGTATAGTTGCTTTCTTTTTCTTTCTTCCTCATCTTGAGGAACCCTTTGTATTTGTGCTCTCTGTTTTATTAAAATGCTATGGGGTGTAAGCCCTGCAGTCTTCAAGGTCAAAAAAAAGATGTGCCACAACAGTTTCAGTTTCATAACCATGGAAAGGATCAGATTCAACAAAAGTAATTAACTCTGGGTCGACAGAGAATTCATAATCCATACCATCAACAAAGATAGGTGAAGTAGCAAACTTAGGATCATATTTCATTCTAGCATTCAAAGATTTTTCTTTTAGTTTGCATAATAATTTCTTAAGATCATCCCTATCATTGCAAGCAAGAAAGTCTCTAGTTGTCTCCTCATCCATAACATAGCCTTCTAGTATCTTAGGCAATTCATATCTAGGAGAACTAGATCTAATAGGTGTTTCAAGATTTTTAGTTTCAAGCTCTTCATCAGTTTCAACAATTTCATCAGTTTTAGCATTCTCAAAAGCTTTAGTTCTAGCAAGTTGTTCATCAAGAAATTCACCTAGTGGCACATTATCATCAAGCAGGGTACTACCATCATCATGAGTATCATTCATAGCAGAAGTAGCACCATTAATAACTTGCGACATATCAGAATTAATAGCATGTGGTGGTGTTGCAAGTCTACTTATAACAGAAGGTGAATCAAGTGCAGAGCTAGATGGCAGTTCCTTACCTCCCCTCGTCTTAGAGGGAAAAATCTTAGTCTTAGCATCCTTCAGATTCTTCATAGTGATAATTTGATAATAATCCCAAGTGACTCAACAAATATAGCTATGCTCCCCGGCAACGGCGCCAGAAAAAGGTCTTGATAACCCACAAGTATAGGGGATCGCAATAGTTTTCGAGGGTAGAGTATTCAACCCAAATTTATTGATTCGACACAAGGGGAGCCAAAGAATATTTGCAAGTATTAGCAGTTGAGTTGTCAATTCAACCACACCTAGAGATTAATTATCTGCAGCAAAGTGATTAGTAGCAAAGTAATATGATAGTTTTGATAGTAATAGCAACAACAATAGTAACAGTAACAATGATAGCAATTATTTTGTAGCAAGTGTAACAGTAACGATAGCAGTAGTAACTTAGCAAGAACAATATAAGATAAATTTGTAGGCATTGGATCGGTGAATTCGTTGGATGATATTCATCATATAATAGTCATAACATAGGGCGATACGGCACTAGCTCCAGTTCATAAATATAATGTAGGCATGTATTCCGTAAATAGTCATACGTGCTTATGGAAAGAACTTGCATGACATCTTTTGTCCTACTCTCCCGTGGCAGCGGGGTCCATATGGAAACTAAGGGATATTAAGGCCTCCTT
Source organism: Thinopyrum elongatum (assembly GCA_011799875.1). Classification (NCBI taxonomy): domain Eukaryota; kingdom Viridiplantae; phylum Streptophyta; class Magnoliopsida; order Poales; family Poaceae; genus Thinopyrum; species Thinopyrum elongatum. Next base: position 480,576,161 of record CM022300.1, on the reverse strand, counting down.
TTAATAGAGATCTGGAACAAAGCATTAACACATAGTGAATACATGAACTCCTCAAACTACGGTCATCACCGGGAAGTGTCCCGACTTCTGTCACTCCGGGGTTGCTGGATCATAACACGTAGTAGGTGACTATAACTTGCAAGATCGGATCTAGAACATAGATATAATGGTGATAACATAAACGGTTCAGATCTGAAATCATGGCACCCGGGCCCAAAGTGACAAGCATTAAGCATGGCAAAGTTATAGCAACATCAATCTCAGAACATAATGGATACTAGGGATCAAGCCCTAACAAAACTAACTCGATTACATGATGAATCTCATCCAACTCCTCACCGACCAGCGAGCCTATGAAGTAATTACTCACTCTCGGTGGGGAGCATCATGGAATTGGCGATGGAGAAGAGTTGGTGATGACGAATATCGAAGATCCCCCTCTCCGGAGCCCCAAACGGACTCTAGATCTGGCCTCCTGATGAAGAACATGAGGTGGTGGCGGCTCCGTCTCGTGAAACGCGATAATTCTTTCTCCTTGATTTTTTCTCCGAAAATGTGATTTTATAGTGTCAGGGTTGAGGTCTGCGGGGCCACCAGGTGGGGACAACCCACCTGGGCGCGCCAGGAGGGAGGGCGCGCCCTCATGGGTTGTGCCCACCCAGGTGCCCCCCTCTGGTGGTTCTTGGCTCCAGAAATTATCTTTTATTGTATAAAAAATCCTCGCAAAGTTTCGCTCCAATCCGAGAACTTTTATTTCTGCACAAAAAACAACACCATGGTAGTTTTGCTGAAAACAGCGTCAGTCCGGGTTAGTTTCATTCAAATCATGCAAGTTAGAGTCCAAAACAAGAGGAAAAGCGTTAGGAAAAGTAGATACGATGGAGATGTATTAGCGGTTGCCTCTAGATGAACAAGACCCCGTGGTAGTATGCCGTTGCCGCTGGATGAACAGGACCCCAAGGAGGCCGCCACACACCCAGCAGGTTGGGGTGGATGAACAGGACCCCGTGGAGGCTGGGTGAACAGTAGCTCGTGGAGTCCCGTTTTGCAGTACGCCACACACCCCTCCGATGAACAGGACCCCATTTCGACCGTAGACGGTTGAGAGAAGTCCGTTTCCTCTGTTTTGCAGTACGCCAGACCCCTCCCGATGAATAGGACCCCGTTTCGACCGTACGCGGTTGGAGAGAAGTATGTTTCTTCCGTTTTGCGGTACGCAAGACCCCTCTCGATGAACAGGACCCCGTTTCGACCATAGGCGGTCGAAGAGAACTCCGTTTCCTCCGTTTTGCGGGACGCGAGGCCCCGAGTCGATGAACAGGACCCGGTTTGGGCTGTTCTGTCCAAGTCGGTTGGGTCTCGATGAACAGGACGAATTCCGACCCAGTCGCTTGCCTCCCGATGAACACGACGCCGTTTCCTCTGTTCTAACCCAGCCGGTTGGCTGCCGATGAACAGGACACTGTCGCTGTACGCGTTCGAGACCCTGCCCGTTTGTACGTACATAGCCGTATTTACTTTCTTGCAGCGTGGCTGTACGTACATGTACACGATTTATACAGGACTGCCTCAACTGCTACGTCACATGTGCCGCTCCTTCCTCGGCCACGGTTCATCCTTGTAGAGAGACCGATCGACCAGTATGTATGTACACGTTCGGGACCAGAGAGACAACCCTACGTACGGTTCGACCGGGTGGGTCCTAGCTGTTAGGGAGGATAAGGAGGCACTTCCTTGCGTGCGAAGATATAGCTGATGGATCCCAGCTGTCAGGGGGAGGAATCATTTTTTTCCTGTAATAAGGAGGCACTTCCTTGCGTGCGAAGATGTAGCTGGTGGGCCCAGCTGTTAGGGGGAGAAAACATTATTTTTTTATGGTAAAAAGGATGCGGTTGCATGCATGCGTCCATGGGCGTGGTGCGTCCCCACTGTCAGCCTCTCGACGTACAGTCATCTTCCGATGGCTCTTGCTTGTTGACCACGTTGACCACACCGTGCCGAGCGCACCAAGGCCGGTGGACGATGGCGAGGCCCCAGACTGGAACCACCTGGAGATGGGGAAGACGCGACAGTGGAGTCACAGATGGAGAGGAGTGGGAAACTTGACTGGTTCGGGTGCGCGGCAGCACTGCCGCCCACGGAAGACAGGAGCAAGAACAGAGGTTGAAGAAGCAGCACGGCTGTTGGATTAACATCCAAGGGTCCAGCTGCTAGAATCATTTGTTGATTAAGTTGACAAAGCCCTGCGTACGCGTCAGCTTAGTAGGCCCACAAGTCAGCCACCAAATCTGCCGAGTCCCAGCTGTCATCGGGAGGAATAGTTTTTTCGCATAACAAGGAGGCACTTCCTTCCGTGCGAAGATACAGCTGGTGGGTCCCAGCTGTCAGGGGGAGGAAACATTTTTTCAGCTTAATAAGGAGGAACTTTCCTTGCGTGCGACCATGGACCTCGTGGGTCCCAACTGCCAGGCTCTCCATGTACAGTCCTTTTCCGATGACTCTCGTTTGTTGACCACGCCGCGCCGAGCGCAGCAAGGCGGTGGACGACGGTGAGTCCCCGGACGGGAACGACCCGGAGATGGGAAGACGTGGCAGTGGAGTCGCAGATAGAGAGGAGTACAAGGGTTATAACTGGTTCTGGTGCGGCGTGGGGCTGCAGTCGGTCGAGAATAGCAGGAGGTGTGGAGGGGTGGAGGGATAGCCTGGCAGGCGGTGGGGTAGCGCTTCGCAGCGATGCGTGCTAAGCAGAGCCGCTAGCCGCCGGAGGCCGGAGCAGGCAGTCCCGGCGACGCTGGAGGAAAAAGACGAGAGATTGAAGGTGCATGCCGGCCGTTGGATATAAATCCAATGGTTGTGGATGTCAGAATCATTTGTTGACTAAGTTGACAACGCCTTGCAAAAATGTGGCATATATTTAACCCAATGTTTTCTAGAATTTATAGTCCAATTGCTGGGCTGGGTGAACAAATAATTTCGCGTCAATGTGGCCCATTTAATATTTTCTAAGAAATCCCAGCCCATTTGCACTTTTTTGAAATACACGAATTAGTTGGGCTTGTTCTATATTTAATGTTAGGTTAGAAGGAGCAATTAATATTAAAAAATAAACCAAAGCTACACATTTTATTATATATAAAATTAACAAATTAGCGAGTTATTGCTCAAAAGAAAAATGAGCGCGTTATTATTACATTGGTCCTTAAAATCTTCGCAAGCTTTTGTACGCAATCACCAGGATTTTCCTTGCCTGTGAGTCAAAAACAACCAGGATTTTTCTTGCCAACTTCTGTTAAACATTTACTTTTATAAGTTAATAAGACGTGGGATGTTTATATAATGTATATATAAGTCTCTATTAAATATACGATAATAGTAATAATATAAAAATATAATGTGGTTAGAAGGGAAAACATAAATTGGACACTGCATTATTATTCTTATATAGAGATAAATAGAACAGAGATCTGCTTTTTATTAAAAAAATACATTGGGCTGCTGATGTTTAATAAAAAGTAAAACTTACGCTGGGAGGCCCATAGGCCGGTACGTACATGATGGACCTCAAAAAATAAGTTGAAACCACTGTCTCGGTATGTCGTGGGCTACGCATGTTAAAAAACAAAACCTAGGCCTAGCTGATACTTGTTCGCCCTCTGAAAAAATGATACCAGCTAGATCCCCAATACCCCTTTCCCGCAACAAAAAAAAAGATCCCCGATACCCCTGAAAAAAAGCTCCCCGTTGACAGTCATCATTGGAAATTTATTTCCTTTATTGACTAGGTTGACAAACCCGTGGGTCCCAACGTCAGTATACAATTAGGAGGAAGCTTTTTTTCCAATGAGGCACTTGCTTGCGTACGGCTTGGACCTGGTGGGTCCCCACTGTCAGCCTCTCGGTGTACAGTCCTCTCCGGATTCCTCTCGTTTGTTGAGCATGTTGACAACGGCATACGGCGGCGCCACGGCGAGCGCACACGGACGGGAAAGAACCGGAGACGGGGAAGACGCCTTCATTCTTTCGAACATATCACACTAGCCCGATGGCTGCAGCCCTCTCACCCAAAATTTGTACTACCCGGGTTCGATTCCAACTAGTGCAGTTGAAAAATATCTAACACTTGCCAAAATTTCGTCCCTAGTTTACCCAGTTTTTCGCACACTCAACATTGTCTTGCCATTTTGAAAAAAGCATATCTTTCTGACTTTTCATCATATGAAGATGTGCTATACATGAATGTTGATCAGCATGATGTTAACTTGTTGTTAGCTCCATTTTTTTACCATGAATAAAATGTCCAACATTCTGTTATCCATGTTTGAAAAGTGCGTGTTGATTTAAATGCTTTGCCTCTAAAACATGCAGTTTCTTATCTGAAAATCACTTGGACAAGCAGCCATCGCTGGTGTTGGATTCGATGCCGTGCTTCTTCAATGCCTTGGCAGCACGAGGGGGAAATAAACTTCCGTCCTGTGCTGCCGGTTGGGGAATGGACCGAACTGGATTAAAGAGGGGGCCGGCGGCGCGACTGAAGAAGCACATCAGACGCGATTTTTTTTAGTGGATGGCTCTCGATGGCGTTTTTTTACTTGCCTCTGTACCATACAACTTGTATTTTTAGCCTCCCAGTCCGTGGTGGACCAGCAGCCCATTTGCTGGGCGAGCCAACCTACAGAAAGCAGCACTTGATTTTTCATCAAGGCCCAAAAACAACGCAGTACTATGTTTGTTTTGAGGCCGAAAACATTACGGCAGGGGTTGAGCGGGGGAGGGTGGAAGAAAGAGCAAAAAGATAAAAAGAGCTGATGTGCCGTTGCTACCCTAACAAGCAGGTGCAATTCTTCTCGGGAAGAAGGTGTGCCATTGACACTCACACGTCACAATCCCACAGTAGACATTCTAACAAGTTCACACACAAGTACAACAAAAAAGGTAAACATTCGTATCAAACTCAGGTTCACAAGACACGTTCATATTCATAGCCAACATTCACAATCAACAACTCAAAAGATTCATATATACACAAGTTCAGCATGTCTATGCATCCAAATGATTGATAGATCACAAGATAATATTCATAGATAATTCACAAAAAGATTCAGATATACACACGTTCAGCATGTTTATGCATGCAAATGATTGAGAGATCACATCCAATATCATCCGTGGACAAACTTTAATTACCTAGGGTACAGACTGGTAAGTGGTTTTCACTCGGTGGTACTTCTTGCTAAAATTAATGCTTGTACGAGCAAACTTTTGAGTACATAAGAGGCGGCACAGACAATCTGAACTTTGCTTGTAGGTTTATCCTCGAGATAGTGGCCTCGATGCCGAGGGAGGTTTGAGCAACTTGGCCACTACTTTCATCCAACTAGTTTACTAGCTCATCTTGGTCCTGTAGCTCGCCAAAATTCTACATTGCAGACAAGAAAGGAGGCTGTCGATAAAATGAACCACCCAAATTTTTTGTGCAGTTCAACTGAAATGGAGCATCCTTGGCGTGCAGACTGATTTAGTGCCAGATGAATATACACGTTAACCAACTTGTCTGGAATCTTTAGACTCCATGCCATATAGTTTTCTACCATATGTGCCGATAACCAAAAGGCACAAGTTGGGACCAAAGACTGGACTGCGTTTTTCTGGGCTATGCGCCAAGCAATATTGTTGGTGTTCACTCTCGCACTTCTTCTTGTCAACATCGATGCTTGTCTGAGTGAACTTTGGAGTACATAGCCACAGCATAAGTGTCTGTCCATCTGATCTTTCTGTGCAGTTCTACTGAAATCGTCCAATGTAATGATTTGCCTGCGAGTTCAGGCTCCAAGTTACTCCTTTATGAAATCAGCAAACAGTAGCACAATTCCAAATTACCAATACATATGACAAGCACAATAATCAGGATAAAGAATGGTACCAACATGTGTGAGGAAGCATATCAATTGCTATTTCCTTTGACTGGAAGCCGAGATAAGCGACTGACAGGAAAGGAAGGATGTAGTCGAGGCAATGAAGCACCCAAAGTTTTTGTGCGATTCCACCAAAATCGAGCATCCTTATTGGCACATATATTGAGAGAGTGAGATTACTGTAATAGTGGGACTAGTTGATGAAACATACACTAACAAATAGAAGCACCCTCATTATCTTAATGGGTAAAGTTAGCAACATAGTAGTCTTGCTTAAAGAGAGGTATTAGTTTATTTAATCAGTGCCAATTAGCTCAACACTTAAAGCATTTCCATGTATCATAGGTTGCAAAACTTTAACGTGCAAAGATAAAGGAGTTCCTCATGACAGTAGCAACACAGTAGCACGATGAGATGATAGCAAACTAATATGGATGACGGCCTTAGGCCGGTACCAACCTGAGCAAGAAGCTTATTCAAGTAGTCCCAGAAGAGATGATAAAGCACTCACTGGAATCATTCAATAGCATATATTTTTATGCACTTCAAATGTATGGTTGACATCACTCTTGTTTACCAGTGGTGAGATTATATCGAAAGATTATCAAGAACTTCCAGCAGAGTTAAAGCACTGGCTGGGATACAGTTCATTGTATTCTCTTGTGCAGTTTCACTAAAATGTACGATTGGCACAACATGATCCCTATTTGCACAAGTAGGAACAAGTTGAAACCTTCATTGGTTTAGTAAGAAAGGATAGAAAGACATTATCATATTACTTTAACAGTAGCATCAAATTCATGATGGACAATACGCAAAACATTACCTCATTGAACCAGTGGCAATAAATTGACATGCAAAACAATAGCATTATTATGCGACACTACCAAGATTCCCTCCCTGCTCCACCACATGGTTCACCTCCACAGACACACATACACACATACATGATTTAGCATAGGGTGTTACTAAAGATTTGTTTAACTCCGACAGGAAAATTAGGAAGCAATTAATTAGTGCTACTTAAGTACTCCTAATTAATTAAGTGACCTTGCAGGAGAGACAACAGAAGTGGAAGGGCTCCTGGAGGATCGTCTCACATGTAAGGGAGACGTTGTCGGAGCCCTTGAATGGCCTCGATTGAGGCCTCGGCTTCAACAAGATCACCTTGGCACTATTGATCGTGTAGAGCTAGGTCACACATGCATCCAGAATCCAGTTAATTACTATGATGTGTCGTCAAGCCAAGTACTACTCTTCTGCATTTCTCTATTTATCTATCTATCTACTCTTATAAAAAACAGAGTTGGTGATGATGGTGTGCCTGCCATCCTGCAATATAGGCCGTCCGATTTATATCTGACGGATAGGAAGGAAACTATGGCAATTTTGCAAAAAGATACCCACACCCCTCTCCATATTTGCAAATAAGGCCTTCCCTCGTTCATCCTTTTCTCTCACAAGATAAACTACTCATACAAATGCATCTTGATGTTATGTGCAACGCACGGGCATCTTGTTAGTCTTCCAAGTAAATTAAGACTAGTAGCAACACAGTAATACAATACCAGTAGCAAGATGTCAGGATAACATAGGACGGTACCATCATGTGATCTTCTTCATTTCCTCCTTCTTCTTCTTCTTCTTCTTCGTCTTCCTCTTCATGCTCTATTTCTCTTTCTCCTCACCAATTGGTGAAACCAAGTACATGATTGGCCTTCTATTTCAGACTTGGTTTTGTCAGTGAGGGAGTACAAATGTACTAGTAAACAATAGCATTATTTTCTCATGGCAGTCGCAAAATAGAGGTGAACACATGCATTAAATATCATTCTTACCTAAAGGAAGGTTATGGTGCCAATATGGAGGATGAAGATTGGAACACAGATCTCCCTTTGTGTAGTTCCACCAAAATGAACCAACGGTTCCATGCTGACATTCCTGTTAAACAGCACAAAAGTCACTTCTTTTAAGAGGTGTTTTGTGCAGTGCAGCAAAAGGTCGCAATAGCAACGAGGTGAAATGGATATATCTGTTTGCACAAAAAGCTACAGAGGAAACAGTCAGAGTCTCAAACAATTACTGGCAAAAACAATTGGTTAAACTTGTCATGGCTTATAACAGTGGCATGGCTTCATTTTACCAGGGGCATAAGATTAAGAATAGCTAAATGTTTGCTATAAGGGCATGGGACAGTGGGTGCACCAGCAGTCCAGCACCATGTACCTAAACCGGGGCATAAAGTGGTGATTCAGAGTTTGTTGCCCCGAGAAACAAACATCCAAGAAACATATCTGGGTTGGTCCCATTTTTGTTCACTCTAGCCACCTATTCCTATGTGTGGATAGCAAATCTAGTCCTGGTCATACCACTGTGTACAGCGTTTCCCCTATATTTCCCTTTTCGACCAAGAGACCGGTTGGATGACCAGTCTGTACTACTTTCACCCCCTTTCTTTCCTATTTGTACCAAGTCCGATGTACATACTAAATTTCCCCCCCCCCTTTATTTCTTGTTTGAACCAAGTACAAGATTCGACTCCATGAGGTAGCTTTACCTCTAACAATAGAAAAAAATGAGGTGACGTTGGACCATCCGATCGAGCCTAGGTACGAGGGGGGCTGAGAGGTATAAAATGATGCACATGCAGCGATGTAGCGAGCTAGGGAAGTAGAGCTAGGCCGGTTTCGAAGGAAGATATACCTGAAGGTCGTTGGGGTGTGGATAGGTGGGCGGCGGGAGGCCGGATCCGCCCACACTAGGGCAGCGACGAAGGGATCGGAGGACCTCCCGCGCCGGCGCTCGGCCAGAGATAATGGTGCGGCCAGTAGTGGGTCTCCTCCCTCGCTGTCGACGACGGCCTAAATGCTGCCCCTCCTCCCCTTCACTGGCGGAGGGGGATACGTCCGGATCTGTAACCAGCGGTGAGGATAGAAAGACAGTGTTACCACCGCTATCTTGTTTAGATCTGGAGAGGATGAGAGAGTGTGAATAGAGCAACCCTAGCAAGCAAGCGCGGATGCTCCTGCCTATATATATACGTATAGTGGGGTAGTTTTCTTTTTTCACTCCATCAAAACAATCGTTTAAAATTGTGTATGTGCCAGGTCGCCATTTTTTTGAGTTGTTGATTGTTGTTGAGATAGCTACCCGCTTATTCCAAGTGGTGTTACAAGGGTGGATTAACGAGCTACTCGGCTCGGTTCGTTCGAAGCTCATTAAAAGAAAATTCACGTAAGATGAGACATGTGTTGCGTTGTTACTAATGAACGCAGCGTGTAACTTGTTAGCTGGTTCGTTAAGCTCCTTAATAAATTGATGATTGGCTTTGTTCATTAAGAAGCGACCCACGAGGATAACAAGCCGAACTATCGAGGGATCATTGCTCGCGAGCTATGAGCTTTTGTTCCAGCCCTCGGTGTGCCATGTCGCACTTTGTATCGTTCAAGTCTGGTACTAGACCCTCCATTAAGTGAACAACCACCGCCTCATAAAAATTGTGAACAAGCCTACGGCTAAAATTATAGGAAACGTGGGCTGCACCAACATGCATTATTATTTATATTTTCTATGTGGGATTATCCTCAAAACAAAATGTGACAGTACAATCTTTATTGGGCCCCTTTGTAATTTGTGCTAAATTTTGACCAAAGTTTTAACTGACAAAATGTTAGTGCATGTTAACAAAAATTATATCCTTGGATTCGTATTTGAACATAGTTTTCAATGATGTAATTTTTTGTGACATGCATCAACATTTGGTTAGTTAAATTTATAGTCAAAATTTGGCACAGATTATCATAGGGACCAATAAACCAGGACGTAGCTCCTCGTCTGTCGTCCAAACTACTATATGACTAGCCGCTCTATTACATGCGGGACATCAAGCATCCGGGCCCGCGTGCCATCCACCAAATCACAGCGAGGTGCTACAGTCGAGACTCACCAGTGGTAAAGTGGCCTCGAAGTTGGACTGGACGAAGCAACCATCATTTCACTGGAACACTCGTTGAAGCCCTTTCTCCCCTATCTTGAAGAAAACCTCACTCCAGGCTACTCACTTCTGCCATTTTTCTTCTGTATCGACGAAGGAAAGGTGGGCGAATCAATGATGCTACTATATTTTCATTCCAAGAATCTTCTTTTTGTGAAGCACCGACCGATTTTCACTGGCTATTCTTTTCCCGTTTTCATTGCGATTGTGGTTTCCTTTCGATTGCTTTTTGTTTGTCAGTTTATTGATGGATCCTGGAGCACTAGGCAAAGAGTTGCCAGCGGACAACCCACTCGAGACAGAGATTTCCAGGAAGCGAGCATCGACCAACGAGTTGGCCATGTTGGCGGGCCAACCCATGGAGACGAAGAACTCCAAGAAACAAGCACTGGCCAAAGAGTTGACGACGTTGGTGGACGAACTCCTCAAAGAAAGCTGCAAGAACAGCAAGGGCCCCACCGTGCCTACCCCAAAAACTCTAATGGCCACCTATGAGAGGCTCAAGGCCGAGTTTGAGGAGATAGCCGCCGTTGAGAAGCAGTATTTCCCTGGCAAGGCGATGACCCCCATCGAGGAGATGGCCCCTGGAGGGATGGGATCCCCCGGTGAGCTGCATAAGGTAAAAAAATGGCTTACCATAGTTGTGGTTTTTGATTATTTGCAATGTGCTTGCTAATATGTTAGGGTTGTGCAGGTGCTGGTGGATGTCCTTGAAGATTCCGATGTCGTGGTCCGTCCTGTGGACATCGCCCCAGAGATCGTTTTCGATGTCCCGGTCCGTCCTGTGGACATCGCCCCGGAGATCGATTCCCATGCTGTTGTCCGTCCTGTGGACATCACCCCAGAGATCGATTCCGATGTCGCGGTCCATCCTGTGGACATCGCCCCAGAGATCGATTCTCATGCCGCTATGCGTGCTGTGGTCATTGCCCGAGAGATCGATGACAAGAAATAGTTGGTCGCGCTAATCCTTCAAGGTAGTTTGCATTGTGTTTAAGTACTAGAACGATGCGTGTTATCAACCCTTCTTAGGGCTAGTGCACTGTCTTGTGTCGGCGGTACTTGCTACTTTTGTTTGATAGTGAATCATGCGAACCCTCTCTGAGTTATGGAAACAGATGTATCCTCACCAGCTTTTGATGTAATATATGGCATGCTTAGATGTAAGTTTGAACTATTTATCATATCAGCAGGGCTTGTTTGATGATTCTTGGTGTTAGTAGGCTAGCTATTGTGCGAGCTATAGTACTTGCAAACACTCACTAAAGAGAAATGTTGGGGCTGATGAGCTCGTGGTACGCTTATAGGTCTGATCCGTCGTCGATCGGCCAATACCCCAAGCTCCTAAAATTGTAGGCTTAGCGATTGATCAGACAATAGTCCACAATTATACATTAATTCACATCAAACTCAAAGAGTTGGTTCACGGATACATTCACATTAATAGAAAGCAAAATTGGCACGTACTTGTAACATGCGTGAATGTGTAATTTTTTTTTGTTGGAAGCGTGAATGTGTAGTGACGTCGTACTTTCGAAGTGGCTATAGAGAGTGTGTACGTTTGCGAGAGGGGTTGTGGGATGGAGAGAGATCTAGAGAGAGAGAAAGACCCTCCATTTCTTTCTACTCCTAATCGTTAGATTGACAAAGGATATTTTTTTAGAACACAAAATCATAGCAGTACAGAGACGTACAAATCCTAGTCGGGCTAGTTTAGCCTAGTGGGTTTCAGTGATATGACGTGCTACAATGCCGTCCAGTCTTCGCGTGTGGTAGCAGTATTGCGGGTACAGTAAGTTTTCTTGAAGAAGCAGATTCAACAAAGTCATGATGTTTCCTTCGTCTGACCAACTTATAGTGGGAAAGGTTGGGCCTGCGCTATGACCGGGGTGACTCTCCCCTACAGTACTGTCTGGTGCACTATAGTATAATTTTGTGCATGGCAAGTGGACCAGGATGGTCGACGTCCCACATGTCGGCAAATGAAAGTATTATTTCTGATATCGAGGACGAGCAAGGAGTATTCATTGTTTATTTTTTATTTTTTATGAAAGCTATTGTCTCCACTATTACGACGGAGGAGTGTGAAACACGGCAGCCCAGTGAACTTGGCATGTGCACAACTCCCTCCTTCCTCATGTACCATAGTGTTGACTATAAGGTTGGCTATAAGGTTACAACTTTTTCTCACTTTCTCTCTATCTATTTCCTCTCAAATGTTTTTTACCTTCTTTTTTTAGACACAATTGTTTTTTTATACCTAGGAGCACACGTAGAGACGGGCTCTTGCAGAGCCCAGTATTGTACTTGCTATGAATGTGGGCAGCTGGCGCCTAGGGGGGAGCGTGCGGGAGTGGGGGAGGGGTTTTCTGGTGGGCCAGGGCGGTCAGAAGCGGGCTTGGAAGCGGTCCGGACTCCCGCATGGCCCACCTCACATTATCACCATATTTCTTGGAGCCGTGCGTGGCGGGCGGGCGATCTCTTCTCCCTCCCCCGTCACTCTCTTCTCAGTGGACGCCCGCTGAGCAATTAGATTTCGGCTATCGACGGTTTATTCAATTGCAGTCCCACATGTTAGTGAAAATGCAGGACAACGCGTGTCCCCTTTGGTGAGCGGTGTGCGAGACGGACTGTCAGGGGTGTGACATGAACGCGATAGGTGTGCTTTAAGTGTGTCGCCTTTTGCTTTTGAACTTGCACAGTGTAACATTTTCGTGCGATCGATCGATAGAAATCCAGAACAAAATGACGAGGGCGGGGCTTTCCCACGCGTTAGGTGGGCTAGTTTGACCTAGTGGGTTTGAGTGATATGACGTGCTACAGTGCCGTCCACTTGCTCCATTTTTATGTAAGCAAGCGTCTAGTTTGGCCTAGTGGGAGGAGTGCGAAACACGACGGATCTGATTTTGATCGAGGGATAACTATTCCCTGCGAAATAATGGAGCACTGTTAGCGATTATAGCATGATACTAGTTAGGGCATCGCCAGCGCTGACCCACAAATTTACACCGGCATCTGTCCGAGGACACTGATGCCAGAGGATACCATCCAATGCTGCCCGCATACCTTTCGACAACTATATGAACTAACCGGACGAAATTCGTGCAAACAAAGCAAATTTCAAATTAACCGGAAAAAATTCATTACATTTCGAAAACTTTTCCTATAAACCGGACGAAATTCATTACATATTTCGCACAAACCGTACTAAAACCTACTGTAAGCCTAATCTAAATGATCGCCGGCGCCCGACCACCATGTCCGGCAATGAGCCCCGAGAACTGACGCTCCGGCTATTGCCTTTACCTCCTCCTCATCCGCCTCGGCTTTGCCCAGCTCCGCCTCGATAACCTCCTCCTTCGGAGCACAAGGTTCTGAAGATTTCCGCCTCCATTGCACCGTCAAGCAGCTAATCAGCCACCGATGTTTACCCCACCAAGCTTGGCGTCGACTGAGTGGAGGAGCGGTGGCCTTCCTGGGACCAGAGCGGCGGTGACCTACCATGTACTACTCTTCCTCGTTGTCGGCTACGCCCGCGCACGTGCGCCAGCTTCGTGGTCGTGGCGGCGGAGGGCGGCCGGGGGGGGGGGAGCCGGCGATGTCCTTCGTCTGCTCCTGCGATAGTACGTCCAAGAGAGCTTTGGAGCGCGCCTGGAGTGGAGCCGGCGATGTCCTTCGTCTGCTCCTGCGACAGTACGTCCAAGAGAGCTTTGGAGCGCGAGGAGGCCATGGTTGGAGTGGTGCCGATAGAAGGAAGGGACCGGAGGAGAATTACTGTGGGTCTTTGGCTATGGCTGGGGCTGAAGTTAATATAGCAGGCGAATGGCAATGAGCCGTGGCAGACGGACGGACGGCTAGCGCTGGAGTAGGTTCGTCAGCAGCCGCGTGTCATTAATGTGGGCGGCGGACGGACGGATCGCCGTGGTGTCATTAACGCGGAGCAGTTGCTTTCACCGAGATGCCGCGCGGGTGGCGCTCTCTCGGTCGTCGCGCTGCTGCGATGCCGGCGCCAATGAGAGGTCGCGTCGGGCGTGAATGCGGCATTGACGTTCTGGAGCGACGGTGACCGTTTCAGGCGGGAAGCGCGCGCTAGCGATGGAAGGGGTTTCGGTGGGCCAGGGCAGTCAGACGCTGGCGTGGTGGTATATTGTTTTTGTAGTTTGCAAAAGTACTCAATTAATGTGGTAGTTCACTTTTTTTTCTACGATCAACATACACCCTACAAAGAACCGTGTTCAAATTTGGCACTTCTCCGAGTTCATTTACCATATTTAGGCCATTATGTGCATTTTGTAGAAATTTACTACCACTATAAGAATTAAACGAACATCTACATCATGCATATATGACTCAAAGCTTACATGCTATAGTGTGGTATTTATTCATAATTTGGTTGCCAAATCTCATGTGTGCAATCCACGTGTACCTTACTAATAAACATAGTTTCTAGTGATATTGTTTGTAGTTGCATGCATCAACCAGGACGGAGGTGCAGAAACATCAAATCCCAGCTATAGCTACACGAGTGTGATGATAGGGACGTGGAATGCCGTTTGATCACGGTGCACGCGCGCGATCCGCGTGGCTAGGGTGGCGGCCAATCAGAAAGCAACACACAATAGGGTCAGCGCACACAGTTTCCACAGGCAACGGAAAGTAACCGTGTGCGGTAATAATGAGTAAAATGCACTAGCGGTCATTGAACTTGTCTCGATAGCTCACTGTACTTAAGAATACGATTAATACGGTCACTATATACGACTTAAGATGATTATACGGTCACTGGCTTAGCGTATAGCTCCGTATTTTGTCTGGTTAACCGGTCAAACAGTTCACATGCGCCTCACCCAGGTTCTACGGCCCCACCCGTCAATGGGTCAAAAATAAATAAATTAGAAAAGCTAAATTATGCATTGCATGGGTGGGGAATTAACCCCGAACCTCTCCAGTAAACCCCCACAAGCTAACCAAATGAGGTATTTTTGCAAGGAGCAAACGCGACGCACTAGCATGCATGCGGACGACCCACACACACCCAGTATGCACGCGCACGCACACAATACATACTAGCACGCACGCGGACGCACTTACGCAGTTACGCTTATAATTGTACTAGAATAAATTATGTGAACTCATGGATGACGAGTCTTTGAAGCGTATGCGGCACGTATAGGCAACTAGGCGTTCATGCGACCGCTCTTATCGCTAGCTAGCCTTCGACGACCACCATTAGACACACACAACCATGCATAACTTACGAATAATGGATGAATCGATCAAACACACACTCGTGTGCAGTGGCACTATGATCGGTCGCTCACGATACATATATAGGTACCATAGTACCCTCTCTAGCTGGGCTGTTTATAGATTGTCGTTGTGATGGATGATATACATGAGCAAGGCGCCGAGTCACGTCATCGCGTCGTGTGCAGAGCCATGCATGGCTAATGTCGAGCAGCTCGGCACCCAAGCACGAGTATGGCGTTGGTGTTGAGCCAGGTAAATACATGCTCGGTGTTCGCGGAGGCTGCCAGAAAACGTCTAAACAGTAATGTCAGGCACCGCCGGGGTGCGCCGGTGACGGGCTCGCTGTTTGAGTTGCGCCATGAGCAGGACTTTGATTGAGAGGGCGACGTGCATGCATTACCATGGTTTGACAGCGTGAGCATGAGTGTCTGCACGCGTACATGCTACTTGCGTCTGTGGACGGTGTGCGCTAATGTGTGCATCACGTATAATATAAAAGAACGGTTTCTGCATTTAACGCAAAGTATTTCATTTTCATTTGGCTGATGAGTGTACATTGCAGCGACGAGTACATGGTTTGATTCCTCACATACGCATAATTTTGGTTTTTATTTCTTTCTCCACTGACAGGTAGGCCCGCATAGATTGATAGATACAGAACATGAGCTGATGAGGCGCATGTGGACTGTTTGACTGGTCAACCAGACAAATACAGAGCTATAGGCTGAGCCAGTGACCGTATAAATACCATATCTCGTGTATAATGACCGTATTGACCATATTCTTAAGTACAATGATCAAAGTGAGCTATCAAGACAAGTTTGATGACCGCCAATGCATTTTACTCAGTAATAAATGACTAGGATTGAAGGGGAATCCAAATTTCCTTCATCGTCTGTCCTTGAGCTCTTGACAAACCAATGCACTATACGGTTGTCCGGCCACTCCGCCCCAGAGCTCTCACCAAGCGTCATTCATGCCACCGCACCGCACACTAACCGGTAAGGAAGCGATGGCATCCCGCCGCGCCGAGTTCCTCGCCGCCCACGACCGCACACAAAATGGTAGGGAAGCGATGGCATCCCGCCGTGCCGAGTTCATCGCCGCTCACGCCCTCACACCTACATGGGCGAACTTGAAGCTGCCAAGGCCGAATGGGCGGTAGAGCAAGAGGCGGCCAAAGCCACACAGAGGGAGCGGAAAAGGCAGAAAGCACTCAAGAAAAGAGAGTCCCGCCACCGCAAGAAAGAAGAGGACGCACGCGCTGCTGCGGAGAGCTCGGCGGAGATCCAAGCACGGTGGGGTGTCGCCGACAAAGCCGGGAAGGAGAACGACGTCCTCTGGCCAATATGTGAGAAGTAGTAGTGCTAGTAGTTAGTGTGTGTGTCTGTGTCGCCCGTACGTTTGTTTAATTAATTATGAGCATGTACCAGTACTAGTTACTACTGTAGTTTTTAGAGCAAATTACCAGTACATTAGCCTAGACTCAATGGAAAAATTCCTATCCTATGCATCAAATGGCATCTCTTTCTCTATAGGAATTGAGATGCATGTCATCTCACTTCCTATGATTTTCCTATTCCTATAAAATTCCTATTCTATGAACCAAAGGAGGCCTCCGCTGGAGTACAGTACTAGTGTAGCTAGCAGTATTGCTGGTACAGTAGTTTTCTTCAAGAAGCGGAATTCAACGAAGTCATGATGGTTCCTTCATCCGAGCAACTTTATAGTGGGAAAGGTTGGGCCTGTTATTTGACGGCTCATTAGTCATTATTACTGTGGCGCGACGACCGGGGTGACTCTCCCTTGGAGTTCTGCATGCATGGCAAGTGGACCAGGATGGTCGACGTCCCACATGTCGGCGAACGGAAGTATTCTTTCCGATATCGAGGAGCAAGGAAACCGTGTGGTATAGTATCACTGCTGATTTATATTTATTTCTTATGAAAGCTAGCGTTTAAACTCTTATGACAAAGGAGTGACAAACACGGCACGTGCTGGATGTCCCACACGTCAGCGAAAGGAGTGCGACATGAACAGCGTGGTAGAGCGTCTCCACTTCTTCCACTTCTAGGTCGGAGACCACACGTAGTACTAGTAGTATGTAATGATACAAAGTGCGGCCCGGAGAGAAAGACGCGTCTAGTTGGAAGGTCTCGGGCCATACACGAAAATAAATATAAAACCTAATATGTGCCTCCAATTAATATAGTAGTAGAGTACTTAGGCACGTACATCATAATATCACCGTGCATTGCACGTAAAACATTTAGTGGTAGTAAGACAAATGCCTATATGCCACGCATGTTCATACTATTTGTGCCTTTCTACTTCACTTACTGCGCTACATTACTCAGGTTCGTACATCCCTGGGTACATGTCCATCTCGTAGTTCCAGTCCCTTCGGAAAGGATGTTCTGCGGGCGCGCACTAGTGCAGTTTATATTTGAGACTAGCAAGAGGCCCATGCGTTGCACAGAACAACAAGATGCATTTATACGAGCTGTTTATCTCGTGGGAGACGAAGATGAACGAGGGAAGGCCTTATCTGCAAATGTGGAGAGGGGTGTCGGTTTCTTTTTGCAAAATTGCCATAGTTTGCTTTCTAACCGTCAGATATAGATCGGACGGTCTATATTGCAGGATGGCAGGCACACCATCATCACCAACTCTGGTTTTTTATATATTATTATTATTATTATAAGAGTAGAGATAGAGATTAGGGAGCTGGCGGGTGGTTCGTTGTACGGCACATTCACGTCCATCCACTAGCCCGGAATTAAAGCACGCACGACATTTACAGCGACTGGGATTAGTTGTTTTCTGTGCACATGGACCAACGCGGACTAGCGGACTTGGTCGCCCTTTTTCGAGCACGGCTTCGACAAGTACATGCGTGACATGCGTGCATGGAAATTTTGCGTGACCAAACCGTGCGAAGCGGAGCGGTAGGCTGTCGAATTGCAGCCTGCATGTTGCAGCCATGTCATCCACACGCAACCTAAAGGCCAATTCATACTCCGCTTGACTATACTATACTACTATGCATTATTTGGCACGAACGTTCCTTGGAGATCGTGTTGCAACTGCCGTACTCCACAGCCCGCTTCCTTTCTCCTTCCTCTTCCACCACCCGCGCACGTCCGCGGGAAGCGACCGGTCAACCCTTATATAGGAGTGCTAGCACAAAAAGGTGCATGCATGACCATTGAAATTTCCTTTCTCTTATCTCTATGAAATAAATGTGGCGTGAAACTCAAAGCCCTTTAAGTCTGAGTATAATGGAAAGCATCATCCTCCTCCGGCTCCGCTTCGCCCGCGTCGTCATCCTCCTGTTCCGGCTCCGCATGATCGTTCTCGTCCTCCGGCTCCACGTGCTGCTCCGCCTCCAACGCCTCCTCGTCCGGCTCCGGCTAGTCCGGACTCCGGAGGCAGGGCGGCTGCGATTCGGGCTTCGCGCCGCCTCCAGATCAAAGCGCCGCTCCGGCGGGAGCATGGCATATGTCGTTATCTTCGGCCGGGCCATGGCTATCGGGCGACGGCGACCAGAGAAGAGGCAGCGGGAGGGGAATGAATGCAGCTACTGTTTGGGTTCGCCGTCCGGCTTAAATAAATGCGCTCCATCATGTGTACCCGCGGGTGCACAAATTGTAACATACGGGTCTGCTTAGGGGACGTCACGTAACTGGTATGTGTGTGAGATTCTGAGAGACAGAGTGCGTGTGTGCGACTCTACTCTTCGGACATGTAAGTATAATGGTATTACACTTTAGCTTGTGATTTACGTGGCCATATTAACGTGGTTGTGTAAAAAAATGTCACTTCCTGCTCGTGATTTGTGTTATATAATTATGAGAAGTTTGCTAACTACTCCCTCCATCCCATAATATAAGAACGTTTTTCAAGCTTACATAGCTTGAAAAATGTTTTTCAAGCTATGTAAGCTTGAAAAACGTTCTTATATTATGGGACACAGGGAGTGCTAAAATAAAGTGGAATTTGTCCATGTTATATAAGTAAATTAAGGTGATTTTTTATCATACGGGTAAGGTTGGACCAAGGGTGGTAGGAACAAATGCTCCACCTAGAGCATGTGTGTGTGAGATGGAGTCTTAGTGTGTTTGTGTGTGTGTGTTTGTGTGTGTGTGTGTGTGTGTGAAGCGGAGTCTTCGGTGGCGAAAGTAATTTAAGTGTGTGTGGCTTCATCGTAGAGAGGTGATGTGTATGGCAGAGGCCACCAACGAGGGGGGTGCGAGAGAGAAGAGGCCCGTAAAGAGGGAAGAAAAGGCGTGTGCGCGTGAGAGGAGTCGACATCGAGATAACGTGTTTGTTCGAGAGACACCAAGGAAGACTACTATATATCGATGGTGCATGTAGGCGGGAATTAAACTAAGGGATGGTCTTATTGGTTTTGGGGATATAGGGGAAGAGTGAGAGAGGGGGGTAGCTAGAAGGAGATTGTTAAGTGTGAGTGTGTGTTTTAGAGAATAGACCCATCCAGGCGGAAGTCATGTGCACACAAGAAGAGAACGATTCAATGTGGGGTTAGGTCGAAGGGTAATTAACTACATATGGAGACATAGGAGACCTTGAATGTGCATGTGCGAGAGGTATACATGTATACCTGGGATGTGTGTGTGCGCGCGCACGCATGATCGAGATAAAAGAAAGAAGACATAAGTCATAAGATCAACAGAATGGGAGAGACGGATCGGTATGACAATATGCATGCATGTGAGAGTGGAGGGAAGAAGGCCCGATAATTGAGCATGTGTTTTTGTCTTTAAGAGATAGTGGCATGGGCTGGAGCATGCATCTATGGCGAGCAGAGAGAGCGAGACACAATGATTGTGCAAAAGAGATCAACCTATAGATGCATGTATAGAGAAACAGATATAGTGTGCATGATAGGAAGCAAGAGTGCGTGCGAGAAAGAAAGGTTGACAGAGAAACTGCAGATAGATAGAGAGATAGAGATGCTAGCTAGAGGGACATTGGCTAGTTTGTGTGTTAGAGATGACCGCCGAGTGGTTCAGAGGGGTGAAGTTATGTATGTGTGTGAGAAAGATAAAAAGAGGGCGCATGACTGCATGTAGAGAGAAACATATATAGTGTGCGTGATAGGAAGCAAGAGTGAGGGTGAGAAAGAAGGTTGATGGAGAAACGGATAAATAGAAAGATAAAGATGCTATCTAGAGGGAGATCGGCTAGCTAGTGTGTGTGTTAGAGATAAGAGTTGAGTGGATCAGAAGGCTGAATTATGTGTGTGGGTGTGAGAGAGATAGAGAGAGGGTGCATGTGAGTCACATACAAACAAATATCAGAGAGAAATGAGATCCCGAGAGACGGAGTTTTGTGTTTGCGAGAGAGAAAGATATTTCACAAGGAGAGTGATAGCTAGAGAGACATATCAGGAACGCGAGATATCCCTAGGGAGAGAGAGTGTGTGTGAGCGACATACAAGGGAATGGTGGAGAGATATGAGACCCTGGGAGAAAGAGTTTGTGTTTGTGTCTAAGAAAGAGATATTTAAGAGGGAGAGTCATAGCTTCTCATACCTAAGGAGTGCAAGAAATCTCTGTGTGAGAGGGGGTGTGCGAGCGGCACACAGGGGAATAGCAGAGAGAAATGAGACCCCGGGAGACGAAGTTTGTGTTTGTGTGAGAGAAAGAGATTTCACAGGGAGAATCATAGTTAGAGACACATAGTAGGGAGCGAGATATACTTACAGCGAGATAGAGTGAAGGTCGAGGTAGAGAGTACCGTCAGTGTGTTACGAAGATAAAAGATCATTAATTGTCGACATACAAGTAGCATGAGAGATACCCGAGAGATGATGAAGGCGTATAGGTCTAGAGAGATATAAAAGCATGAGTGATAGCTATATGAGACGAATATCTGGATTAAAGGGGATTCAAATATTTAAACTAGAGATCACGACATCGATAATATCATAACAAAAATTGGTCTATCAAACATGCATATTCATTTGAATTTGGGGACACGTGTAATGTTATATAGTTTATCAATATTAGTGATCCATAGATTCTTTAATTAGAGACAATGCATGGTTTATATGCAATTAATGTCTAAACGGGATTACACTATATGTTGCGTGTGTCAAACACATTATACGTGTTTGAGAAGTAAAAAAAATCCGCATGAAACACACATTAATTGAAGACAGTTAGCGAGGAATGCATACATTGGATTTCAACATAAAGTGGTTTAAAATATTTGAAAATCCAAATTAAGATGGATCCAGCCTTATGAATCTGAGATCATGCCATTTGTAAACCATATTTATGTATAAAGGCTGTTGTGCTTTTGAAAGTATGTATAAAAAAACGATGTATACAGATTTGTATTCGAATACAAAATGGATCCTGCTCGGAAAAAAATACAAACTGGATTCGAATTGAGTTGGCACGGTAAACGTGCACTCTTTCTCTGCAAAAATTTGAACGAAGCGGGGAAACTCGCAGTAACCGCCCAAAACCAAAATCTGCGAGATGGAAATTACTGCCTATCCCTGACACGCAAAGCCTATCGGCTCGATTTCTATAGGTTTCGATAGGGGTAGGCTTGTAATTTCACTCAAACGTGACATAACCGCCTCCGCCTCTCACCTCCCCGGATTCATACACGGTGGGCGCCAAAACACAGTTTCTCCTCGGCCCAAAATCGCCTCTCACCTCCCTCCCCGATTCATACACGGTCGGCTCCAAAACAAACTCTCCTCGACCAAAATCTCCGTCAGCAAATATTCGATGTATGCGAGATTATCGTCCTATCCCAAACCGACTAATATTGTTGTGATGTAGGAAATTTTAAACGGGGGCTCAGTTTATAAATTTCCTCGCATTTGAGACAAGCGCGCCCTGAAGACATGGTTCCCCCTACCTCTATCCCTCCATTTCCCCATTCGTACTCCGTGGGCGCCAAAACACCCTCTCCACCGCAGTCTCCTCCATCCGCCACCCCATCCACCGCCGTCCTCCTCCACCATGCCGGAGCTGATACCCCGACACCGTTGTCCATTACAAGAGATCGACCTCTCTCATCCACGGCTTCGGACCAGGATCCTTGCATCGCGTCCTCTCACTTCATCCACGCCATCATCCACCTTGCCGAGGCCGCTCGTATGACCGTCTCGTCCATCGTGCTGGGATATTTCCCTTGCCGCCACCGTCTACAGATACGTCTCCATCGTATCTACTTTTCCAAAATCTTTTGCCCTTGTTTTGGACTCTAATTTGCATGATTTGAATGGAACTAACCCGGACTGACGCTGTTTTCAGCAGAATTGCCATGGTGTTATTTTTGTGCAGAAATAAAAGTTCTTGGAATGACTTGAAACTTCACGGAGATCAGTTTTGGAATAAATAAAAAATATTGGCGAAAGAATCAACTGAAGGGGGCCCACACCCTGTCCACAAGGGTGGGGGGCGCACCCACCCCCCCAGGGCGCGCCATCTGTCCTTGTGGGCCCCCTGGACCTCCACCGACCTCAACTCCAACTCCATATATTCACGTTCGGGGAGAAAAAATTAGAGAGAAGGATTCATAACGTTTTACGATACGAAGCCGCCACCACCTCCTGTTCTTCCTCGGGAGACCAGATCTGGAGTCCGTTCGGGGCTCCGGAGAGGGGAAATCGTCGTTGTCATCATCATCAACCATCCTCCATCACCAATTTCATGATGCTCACCGCATGCGTGAGTAATCCCATCGTAGGCTTACTGGACGGTGATGGGTTGGATGAGATTTACCATGTAATTGAGTTAGTTTTGTTAGGGTTTGATCCCTAGTATCCACTATGTTCTAAGATTGATGTTGCTATGACTTTGTTATGCTTAATGCTTGTCACTAGGGCCCGAGTGCCAAGATTTCAGATCTGAACCCTTTATGTTTCCATGAATATATTTGTGTTCTTGATCCTATCTTGCAAGTTATAGTCACCTACTACATGTTATGATCCGGCAACCCCGGAGTGACAACAGTCGGGACACTTCCCGGTGATGACCGTAGTTTGAGGAGTTCATGTATTCACTAGGTGCTAATGCTTTGGTCCAGTTCTCTATTAAAAGGATGCCTTAATATCCCTTAGTTTCCAATAGGACCCCACTGCCACGGGAGGGTAGGACAAAAGATGTCATGCAAGTTCTTTTCCATAAGCACGTAAGACTATATTCGGAATACATGCCTACATTATATTGATGAATTGTAGCTAGTTCTGTGTCACCCTATGTTATAACTGTTGCATGATGAATGCCATCCGACATAATTATCCATTATTGATGCATTGACTACGAGCTTTTCACATATTGATCTTTGCTAAGTTACTTTTCCGTTGCCACTGTTACAATTGCTACAAAACTACTACTGTTACTTTTGCGACCGTTACTGTTACTTCCATACTACTTTGCTACTAAATACTTTGCTGTAGATATTAAGTCTTTCAGGTGTAGTTGAATTGATAACTCAGCTGCTAATACTTGAGAATATTCTTTGGCTCCCCTTGTGTCGAATCAATAAATTTGGGTTGAATACTCTACCCTAAAAAACTGTTGCGATCCCCTATACTTGTGGGTTATCAAGAACTTTTTCTGGCGCCGTTGCCGGGGAGCATAGCTCTATTCTCTGAGTCACTTGGGATTTATATCTTTTGATCACTATGAGGAACTTGAAAGATACTAGAACCAAGATTTTTTCCCTCTACTACGAGGGGAGGTAAGGAACTGCCATCTAGCTCTGCACTTGATTCACCTTCTGTTTTGACTAAGCTTGCGACACCTACACCTGCTACTAATTCTGATATGTCGCAAGTAATTGATGATGCACTTCTGCTATGCATGATGCTAATGATGATACTACTGCTTTGCTTGATAATGTTGTGCCACTAGGTGAATTTCTTGATGAACAACTTGCTAGGGTTAGAGAAAATGAAATTGCTGAAACTGATGATATTATTGAAACTGAAGATTATGATTCTCCCCCTAGATATGGATTGCCTGTTGTACCTAAGGGTTATATTATGGATGAAGAAACTGCTAGAGACTTTCTTGCTTGTAATGATAGAGAAGATCTTAACATATTGCTAGCTAAGCTGAAAGAAAAATCCTTGAATGCTAGAATGAAATATGATCCCAATTTTGCTACTTCACCTATCTTTGTTACTGATAAGGATTATGAATTCTCTGTCGATCCTGAGTTAATTACTTTGGTTGAATCTGATCCTTTCTATGGTTATGAATCTGAAATAGTTGTGGCACATCTTACTAAACTGAATGATATAGCCACCCTATTTGCTCATGAGGAAAAAATTCGCTACTATTATATTCTTAAATTGTTTCCTTTCTCGTTAAAGGGTGATGCCAAGTTATGGTTTAATTCTCTTGCTCCTAGTTGTGTGCGTAGTCCCCAGGATATGATTTATTATTTCTCTCAAAAATATTTCCCTGCTCATAAGAAACAAGCTGCCTTACAGGAAATATTTAACTTTGTGCAATCTGAAGAAGAGAGTCTCCCACAAGATTGGGGTAGGCTTCTCCAATTACTTAATGCTTTGCCTGATCATCCTCTCAAGAAAAATGAAATAATTGATATCTTTTATAATGGACTAACCGATGCTTCTAGGGACCGCCTAGATAGTGGTGCTGGTTGTATTTTCAGGGAACGAACTGTTGAGCAAGCTGAATTGCTATTGAATAATATATTGAGTAATGATAATGATTGGACACTTCCTGAACCAACTCCTAAGCCAACTCCGAAGAAAAGAGGTATTCTATTTCTTAGTCCTGAAGATATGCAAGAGGCAAAGAAATCTATGAAAGAAAAAGGTATTAAAGTTGAGGATGTTAAGAATTTACCGCCTATTGAAGAAATACATGGTCTTGATAACCCGACACAGGTAGTAGAGGTAAATTCTCTTTATATATTTGATGAAGGTGATATTGCTCATAATAAGTTTGCTAGTCAATGCTTGGATGAGTTTGATAATTTTATTGTTAAACAAGAAAATTTCAATGCTTATGTTAGTAGACAATTGAAACGTAATGCTTACATGCTTGACCACTTGGGTAATTATATGAGTAGAACTGTTAATGATCTTAAGCTTATTAGTAAACATGCTTCCATGGTTACAACTCAAGTAGAACAAGTGCTTAAAGCACAGGATGATTTGCTTAATGAGTTGAATAATAAAAACAATGATAATGATGTTAGGGTTATGACTAGAGGTGGTAAAATGACTCAGGAACCTTTGTATCCTGAGGGCCATCCTAAGAGAGTTGAGCAAGATTCTCA